>CAHIKZ030001091.1:337500-882500 GCA_903632075.3 Acanthosepion pharaonis | reverse complement strand
TTATCAACTGGTTTACTAACATCCGATATAAGGGCAACTGCACTTTCATACAGTTTGACATTATTGACTATTATCCCTCCATATCGAAGGATCTGTTCACTTTGGCTTGGAATTTGCTCGGGAATACTCCAATATTTCTGAGAGTGAAATGGATATAATCATGAAATGCCGAAATTCTGTTCTGGTCTACAATGAAGAACAGTGGACCAAAAAGTCTTGCAGCGATAATTTTGACATTTCAATGGGTTCTTTGGATTCTGCAGAAGCCTCTGACTTGGTTGGATTATTTCTTTTATACAATTTAATACAATTTATACAATTATATACAATTTAAGTGCCTTTGAATGTCTAGATTCTGATAGTGTAGGATTATATAGAGATGATGGCTTATTAGTTGTTAAAAACTCTACTAAAATTAAGGTAAACCATATTAGAAAAATGATCCATAGGGAATTTAAGGATTTAGGTCTTAGGACTATAGTTACAACTAACATTAAACAAGTAGAATTTCTGGACGTCACCCTAGACCTTACTAGCAACACTTTACAACCTTATGTGAAGGTTAATTCCAACCTAGCATAGGTGCATCCCAATTCCAACCACCCCACTTCGGTTATCAAGGAAATACCCTCCTCCATTGGATTTAGGATTAGTACTAACTCTTCTAACAAAGAGGTTTTTAATAAACATTGATTTTTACAATTCTGCCCTTAAAAATAATGGATACAAGGTTACCCCTATTCAATATAGAAACACTATTTATTATAACCATAATAAGAAAAGATGACCTAGAAAGATCATTTGGTTTACCCCCTTTCATTATAATGGTTAAAACTAAATTAGAATGTATATTTCTAAACCTCATCAAGAAACATTTCCCCAACCTCAAAACTAACCCACTTAGTAAAATATTGGGACCAGAGAAAATATCTCTTATATCCAGGTTACACTATATATATATATATATATATATATATATATATATATATATATATATATAGTTTGTCTGTAGGTAGGCTTTTCTGTGTTTCTGTCTGTAGTGAAGAATGTGTGTACACATATGTCTGTATGTATTTTTTATTTTCTTTCACCTGTTATATTTTTGTGCTCGTGTCTGTGCACTAGTACATATATAGGTATATATGAAATATATTTTTATATATATATATTTGTGTGCTTGGAGTTTTCATTTTTATACAGTAGATGATGTTATTTTTATGCGTATATATCTATATTTTGTCCATGTCTATCTATTTTAATGTACTTTTTTTCCCCCAATGTTTGTTTTTCTGTTCTGCCCATGTTGAATTTTATCTATTCTACCATTTTTATCTATGTATATTTGCCTGTATAAGTTATATTTTAATAAGTGTTTAGAATTCGTTTAATAACACTTTCAAACTTGAATATTTCTTGGTAGGTGTATTGGGATGTCTTTGTCAATGTATGTGTGTGTATATATGTGACTTTGTCAGTGTCTGTGTGTATGGTCACTTGTGTGTACCTTTCATTGTGTATGTAAGTTGTGTTTTTTTTTAAAGGGTCGTGGAGATATTTCCTGTCTTGTCGCTTTTTTGTATGTGTATATATCTAAATACATCTGCATGTTTATGAATTATAATCTGATTGTGTATGTATTGTCTTTTGCAAGATTTCATCCTCCCCTGCCTCTGTTTATGCTTCAAATGTATTTATGTTGTCATGAAGTTCAGAGCAACATTTGATCTTAACATTTATTCCAACTTAATTTCGATAAAGACAAAATAAATAGAATAACATGTATTTTTTTTTCTTTTTTTCTCAGTAATTTTATAATTTGAAACTTAATATAGATTAAATTTAAATTTTAAAATGGGTAATTTTTAATTTCAAATTTTATCATATAATTTAATATTTATTAGTTAGAATAAATTGTATTTTAGTCTAACCCCCAACATTAAAGCATTAAATAATTATTATAACCTTAGTTCATTGTCTAGTTTTTTTGAATTCTCATATACTTTATTTTGATTAGTCACTGCAGCTTATGTAACAGCATTTCTCCTAGCGAGGGATGTTTGATTGATTTGAACCTTTTAAAACCCTTCATTCTACATTCAACATCATCACTTGATAAGACACCAGAAGTGCTGAAACAAAATGGCTATTTTTGTAGTGATTTTATAACATATTTATGTTATAATTTCCAAATAAATAATTATATTTGCTCTACTCTGTATTGAGCACTCCTTTAAGAATAGTATTTGTTGATTATTGGAATTTATTCCGTATACATTAATCCTATACAGCAGGGAAAATGAAGATGAAAGAATTAATAGTCAAAAATTAATAATATTTGGCAATGTTTCATCTAATAAAAAATCATGGTAATGTTCTTTTATAGTTGCAATGTAACTAAGACTGGTTTAAATTTCTGATGGATTTATAATTGGTTGCTATTGAAAGTTATCCTTAAAAAAGAATGAAAAGTGGCTTCTATAAGAAGATATATTTTGAAAAGGACTAAGATGCCATTGTTTTATGAAGGCTTTTTTCTTTTCCTCATATTAAGTTACTAGACAAACCTTGTGAGCACACACACACATACATGCACTAGTGATGATTATTTGCCATTTCATACTATATCTCTTTTCTGACTATAGTTATTTATTAAAACAAAATCTGGTATAAAATTTAGGTTAACATATGAAGCTTTATTAAAAAATAATAAATAAATTAAATAAAACTTTATAAATATAAAAGAATGATGTGAGTTTCCAAACTGGATATCATAATATTCTATGTTCTGTATCCCCTCAGGACATTGGTGATCATGGCTCTCCACAACTTCATGTCCTTTGTAGCTCTTAATAAATATTGTTTTTTGCTATCTTTCCCAAACTCAGCTCAGCTATTCATTCACTCACGCTTGCCAGGTAGATTATGTGTTGTTTTCCTCTGTCTCTCTTGCTTTCAATCTGTCCTATGAGCATCAAATTTTTCAAAACATTTTTCCTTATTATGCCCCTTATTATAGGAATTTCAACTGTCTTTCCTTGATGGTAAGTATAAGTGTCCTTTAATATTTCCATTTTTTTTAAAAACCTCATCATTGCTCACATGTTCAGCCTATGGTATTCTCAGCATTGTTTTGTAAAACTATATTTCTGTTGCTTCATGTCTTTTCTTCATTGTGAGGAGATTGTCCAACATTCATTGCCATATAGGAAGACTGATGTTACATAACAGTTTAGTACTCTTTTATTTGTTTCTAATTAAATTTTCCTATTTCTTAATACATTATTAGTATCTCTATTACAATTGCATCTCTTCCAATTTGACATTTCTATGTATTGTCAGTTGTTCCTTTTTGTTGTGGAAGAATTCTTGATTTATTCATTCCATATCTGAAGTATTTTTTTCCTTTTTCTAATATCAGTGTCACATCCTTGCATTTTATACATCCTGTTGATGAACATGTCTTTTGTCCTCTTAGTTTTCTTTTTTTATGCATATCTGCTTTATCTGTAATACTCATTATTTCTATTACTGGACACTTTTCAAGGGGCCATTCCTCTTTAGTCTGCCTGCATTTGTTCCTAATTTCTTTGTGCAGTGTCCCATATTCTGTGCCAGACATAGTTTTTTGTCTCTTTTCCATCATGTCAAAATCTGTAAAACTATCTATACGCCCACTCAAACAGAATCAGGCACCAAGTTGTATATGAAGTGAAAATCCCATGAATAATGAAAAAAATTGCTCACTTTTCTTCAGTACTTTCCATTTGAAACATCTTGGGCAAACACTACCTTCAGACTGACACTACCTTCCTTTAAGGCAAAGGGAAAGTTGCTGCTTGGAAAAAAAGCAATGGATGACAGACAAAATTCTTGAAATGAAAAGGAGACAGTAAACAATGCCAAGATATATTACAGAATATAGGACATTGCGCAAAGAAATTAGAAACAAATGCTGACAGGCAAGATAGAGACCAGACACTGATAATAGAGAAAAAAAAAAACTATTTCAGAGAACTCTTCCACAACAAAAGAGGAAAACCTGCAATACATAAAAATATGGAAGGATCAGAAATATTAAAATCTTAAGTGAAACTATCGCTGGCCAAACGGTAGGATCAGATGAAATTGTAATGGAGATGAAAAGTATTAAGAAACAGGAAAATTTAATTAGAAACAAAGAAAAAAGAGTATTGAACTGTTATGCAAAATCAATCCTCTTATATGGCAGTAAATGCTGGACAACTACTTAAAAGATGATGACAAGAATTGAGGCAACAGAGATGTGGTTTTACAGAAGGATGCTGAGAATGCTATGGACTGGACATGTATGAAACAAGGAAGTTTTAGGGAAAATGGAAACAAAAAGGATACTTATAATTTGAATCAAAAAGAGATAGTTCAAATTTCTAAAGCCCATAATGAGAAAAGAGGGTTTGGAAAATTTGATGCTCACCAGACATATTCAAGGATAGTGAAATGGGGGAAAATAGTGAATAGCTTACCTAATGACCTTGTATAAATCTCTGGCAAAACAGGGATTAGGTGAAATTGGCAAAAGACAAACTTTCCTAAGAGCTACAAAGGAGTGCCATGATTTCTCATATCCTAAAGAGACATGGCACATAGAAGAAAGAGGTCTTTCAGATAGGCATATTGATCATTACTTTATGGAAAGCCTTTTTCTCTAATGTAGTTTGTTTAATAAGAATAGCATTGATAGTCTTGAAGAAAGACTTATACTTAAAATAGCTTACTGGATTTTTCATTTTTCTCAGTTTGATAAAACAGCTGAGTCTTTTCAAGTGGGTCAGTTTTACTAGAATCTCACCCATCTTATAAACAGGGTGGCTCTGTTTCATTTAGTTTTTCTGTCACTGTGTCAGAGTTTAAAGAAAACTATTTTGTACCATTGATTGATTATAATTTTTCACCTGTTGGCATTAGGTTATAAAAAGAGATTAGAAAATAGATATTTCTGGTGCAAAGGTTTTGCAGAAAAACATGATCTGAATGAATGCTAACTACTAGAAAAGTTTTAATAGTTTAAGAAACTAAAATCTATAACTTGTATTCTAGTATTCTCTGCCTTTTTATAAAATCTGTTCAGAAAGTATCCAGTTATTTAATATTAATAAAAAATAGACTACCTCAAATAATAGTATGTCTTTGGAAATTCACTCATTTATCCCAGTATCACTTTACATTTTTTTAAACAAAAGTCCACTTTCAGTATTGCTGTCAGCTGATGCCTAATTGCATTCTTTTTCATCTCATCCATAGTGTTTTAATAGCTATTTTGAATTTGGGAAAACTATGGAATTTTGTCAAAAGATTCTTAATAAAATATTAACCATCCTCTTATTTGTTTATTGTAAATATAACAGTGCACAAGCACACTCATGGATATCTAATTGTGAGTATAGAAGAATTTCTGTTCATGCATGTACAAGGTCACTTCTGACTATTTGCAACCTTTCATTTTGTCTATTGAGGACTTAATTTTGGTAGAGCTGTGTTAGTAAAATATAAAATTTTATTGGTTGCAGTAAATCAATCAATTAGGTGAATTATATTCATGATCATAGTTTTTGTAGACTCCATTATCATTTCATTGGCTGTATAGTATGTACTTTGCCAGGTTTTGAATTCAGAGTTGTCCTTCTCTTAGATTGGTTATCACCCAAGGCTGAAGAGCCCAATCAGTGCTGCTATTTAACCTGTAGTCAGTAATTAACCCACAGCTGAGTAAAACAGCAGTGAAACAAAAAAAAATTAATCAGGCATTTCAATTTACCCTACCCGCAGCAAATGTAAAATGTAATATTAATTGAATCAGTTAAATATTTAGGAGGAAAAAACCTCAGGTAAATGCCTGAAAGCATTTTGCACCTTCCTGTGCTTATATTACTGAAAATAAAATAAAGTTTTATTGATTTCACTAAAGCATGTTTTAGTATCCAAAGAATAAAATGAAATAAAGGAATTACTCAAAAACAAAGAAGTCTGTTTATCATCTTTAGTTTATTCGAAGATATAGAGAATAGGGAGAAAACAGAGACTAGCAGAGGGTATTTGTCAATTGAAGCATTCATCATTGCTTCTGAGGGATCTTTAAGGAACATGGGATGATTTGACCTGAGAAAATAACTTGTTCTGGACTTAATTAATCTGAGTCAAATGACAGATAATAATTTCTTTCATTTGGGTCAAAAGAAGCAAGTACACTTTTCACTGCCTAATTTTTTCTGACATAATCCCCTACCAAGCTCTAAATTAGCTCCTGCTTGATTAAAAGGAGAGACTGTCTGTGGGGATGCAATTAATTCTCTATCTTTTTTCAGTTAAAAAAATACAGCAGATGTTAGTTTGGCTAATATTTAAAACTGCCCCATATAGTAGAAATATCTTATTACTACAATTAAACAACATTGTAATTTTTGTTGGAAATACTTGGTTTTCTAAATAAAAAGTTACATATCTTTGATGACAAAAGTGTGTGTGTGTGTGTGTGTGTGTGCGCATGAAAAAAGAGAGAAAAGGGAAAAAACATTTCAGTACCTTTTATGTATATTTGTATAACCATTATCAAAAATGATGTCAATATTTAAGTAAATTTGTAATTGCATTTTACTTATATAATCAAAATCTTTGTTATTGTACATTTTTGTCTATGAATATACATACTCTATGAATATTAAACTAAAAGAAAAGTAAAATCAATTAAATATACCAACTGATTATCTGCCATGCTACAAATAAAAATTTATACTCACTAATCAATGATGCTTAACATTTAGTAATGATTGTTACAAGCAAAAATTTGGATTACCAATGTGATCATCTCTCAGTGGAGTGATGGCGTATATCTTGGAATTTCTTGAATCCAGTCCTTTCCAAAACATTTTACCCAAACAATCAAAATACTTTCCTTATATTCATGATGCTCTACTTATATATCCTCTTGATAATAATTTACCTTAGTAGATCAACTAAAAAAATGTCAAATACACAATAGAATTTACATATGAAATGGAAGAACACAATTCCTTACCCTTTCTAGATATCATGCTACACTGTGTTAACAATAGCTTAAAACTTGCTGTCCACCAGAAATCAACCAACAAAAATGACCAATAAATTTCTATTCCCATCATAACAACAAAATGAAATCCAGCATAATAATTGAATTCTACTGAAGAGCACTAAGAATATGACACCAGGATTATTTACATGAAGAAAATACATTGAAAACACTTTCAAACTTCTCCAGTGCCCTAATTATTTTGTATTTAATTTGAAACAAAAAGTCCACAAAATATTCCAAAACAAAAAAACGGCTGCTCCTGAGAAATCCAATGAATTCTATCACATCTACAATTGAAAAGAATCTATCTAAACTCAATATAAAAGTCATTACTAGTACATCCAAAACAATAAAAGACTTATTAAACTAAACAAAACAATAAGCTCAAACCTGAAGGAGGAGTTTACTCCATCACCTGTAAATAACTGTCACAAAAATAGATAGTAGAAACCTCAAGGAATCTAAATAAAAGATTATGTGAATCCAAAAGGGACATTTTACAAAATAATACATCAGATGTGTTGGTTGCCCCCTATAATGAGACTGGCCACAACTTTGACATAAAAAATGTTACTCTGATCAAAGGAGAAAATAATTCACTACAGCATAAATGTCTAGAGAATGCCTTATATTACATGGTCATCTACATTAAATTTACATCCTGCCTGATCTTCTATCACAGTGTGGAATACCTACTTACAAGAGTGATGAAAAGAAAAAGACTCTAAATGAATTTGGTTGATATAAAAAAAAAAAACCAGCATCTCCCTGCTGTGCATATGTGTAGTCCTACCAACATAACAAATTTAGTCTGAAGTCCTGAAGGATGAAATGCATCACAAGTAAACTTTTTCCACCTTGTCAGACAATTTCCCCAATACTGTTCTTGATATTTGATATATATATATATATATATATATAACACACACACATTTGAACATCATATTCACATTATTTATATGCAGACCTATTTTAAAACTTTATTTGTCTGCAGAACTAATTCAAATTTGAGTTTCTTATCCATATTTCTAGTATAAACATGTGGCAATAGAGCACCTGCACATTCAGTATTTTCAATTGTTAACATCAAAATAAAAATTTAAATTATTTTTAAATTACAGAAAATTCTATTTCTACTACTTATCAGAAGAATTCAATGAACATATTGCTTATATATGAAAAATGAAATTCTATTTCTACATCAAAAGAGATGAGCAATTCTTCTTTTTTCTATGATGAGGTTACTAGACTAAATAACTTGTGGAATATTCATCTCAGAATTTTAGACAATATGAAGAAGGCCAAAGAGTAGATCAGCTGAAATGTAGAGACAAAAGCAACAAGGATGAGGATACAAGCCTGAATAACTTGTGGAATTAAATGTCACTGAAATTTAGACAATACAATATGAGGAAGACCAAAGAATAGATCAACATAACAATGATAAGGATGAAAATACAAGGAATGTTTGAATGTTAATCTGTCTTCTGCATAATATAAGAAATTTTGAAAGGCAAAAAAATGAAATCATATTATTATACACATTTTCAGAAATGTTTACTCAGCTTAAAAAACCTTATTTGCAACAGCAAAATTGCAAATACACTCAGTTATCACAATAGATAATAAAACACAAAGTAGGTGGGTATTGATAACAATTGTTTACAGAAGGTATTTAATATGTTGGAAATATTTGTTCTTTGGCAATCACCATAATTGAATGTCTTATCTTAAAAATAGGAAATTCACTGAAATCAATAGACAAAAAATTATACAGAGAATACACAAAATGTGTCATGTTTTGATGACAGTGTTACAACAAAGGCCTAACTATTGTATAAATTATGTACTTTAAGAAAAAATTTGAGAAAAATAAAACCATACAAAATAGATATGTAAACAACTCTGACACAATTATATCATTGTACAAATAGTGTACACTGGTACTTGTAATTTTAAATTTCAAAATATTATGATAATTTGTGGAGATTTAAAAATACTTAGGTATGTTTGTTGCCAAGACTATGTATCTAAGAATTACTGAGCATAAAAAGACTTGCTTCACTGTAGTACTGTACTGCCTAACAAAAAATAAGAAGCTACCACCTATGGTGTTATTCAATTGCAAAACCATCCCAAAGAGTGAAAAATTCCCTCTAGCAGTTGTTGTATAGTGGATGGATGAAGATGGTGTAGATTTATAGAAAAATAAGATATGGAATAAAAGACATGGTGCAATGCTGAGAAAGCCATCAAAGTTAGTTTGAGATCAATTTTGTATGCATCTTACAAAACCTGTTAAAAACAAAGACCAATCCATTATACCTGTTGGATTAACCAGTATTCCTCAACCACTAGATATAGTGCTTAACAAACCATTTAAGGGTGAGGTTAGGAAAAGATGGATAATGTGGATGTTTTCTGGTCAAGTTGAAAAAAATGCAACAGGTGTGAAAACACCTGGTTTGGCCATAGTAACAACTTGGGTCAAAGATGCATGGGATTATTTCTCAAATACAATGGTGAGTAAAATTTCTTAAAAACTAGTATTAGTAATAATCTAGATGGTACAGAAGATGACAAGTCATGGAATTTTGTCCCAGTAGAGGAGCTTTAGTATGACAATGAAACCCTGGGATACATAAATGACACCATAAGAATGATGAAATTGTTCGATGATTCCAATGAATCTGAGTTTGATGGATTTTGGCTTTAAAAATGTTTTAAATTAAAACAGTTTTGTTCACAAGTTAATTTTTGTTTTTATTTTTTAAAAGTTTTCTCTCATCATTCTTAATGAAAGAATATTTTTTTTATTCTTATAGTTTATTAAATATATCAATATAATAAAGTCATATCAAACAGAAATGTTTGATAGATTAATAGCACCTTAAAATGTATTATTAGTTCGCACCTTTCCCCACAAACTTTGGAAATAAGATTTTGAAATGGAAATTTGGAGAAGACACACACAACAGTTGAACGCCTGCTTCATTTATATTTTTTAATATTACAATTTGGGAGATTTATATTTTGATATAATGGCACTCTCGAGAATTTCTTGTCTACGTAAGTTTATTTCTCTTTTAATAAGTGTGACATTCTTTAGGTCAAAGTTGTGGTTGAATTTATTTCTGTGTACAACCAATGCATTTGATAAATTGTTGTATAGAAGATCCCTTTTGTGTTCATAGATATGTATGTTTTTAATTTTCTGCAAGTTTCTTCAATATATTGTGAGGAACAGTTCTGGAAATTTATTTTATATAACTAAAAATTCTTTCTCAGTTCATGCTCATGCTCACTGATATTTTGGGGGAGCAGAGACTATTTGCTCAGACTTTGGGAAACGGTCTGCCAGGGAGCATTTCAGCACTCCCTCGTGTGTGTGTATGGATATAAAATTGTGCTCCTGACCTTCCATTTTTCTGGGTTTTATAGATTATCTCCCTCTTTCTCCTTATTTGTTTGCTTTTGTTTCTGTTTATTTGCTATTTGTAATTTTTTATGTATCATTTTATTAATGTTGACTACTCACATTCTTACTTAAGACTTTTATCAATGAAGTTCATGCTCTGTGTGTGTGTATATATATATATATATATATATATATATATATATATATATATATATATATATAAAAAATATTTCTCTTTCCTCAATTTTCCTTTTATCATTTTATATCTTAATCATCATCATCTCTATCACTGTTCCTTTACTTCTAACCTTACCCTGACACAGAGAAAGCTGGGTGAGAGGGTCTGGAAAGGCTGCTTTGAGTTTTCTATAGGAAGCTGGGGGAGGGAAACCTTGTAGAATGAACAGCTGTTCTTCAAATGGTGGAATTCAATCGTAACTCTTCTTTTCTTTTCTTTTCTTTTCTTTTTTTTTTTTTTTTGACAAGAAGATGAAATAAAAAAGAAATAGAAAAAAGGCATCATTTGAGAAAACAGCAAGCATTATGGGGGAAGGTACAATTTTAAGCCAATAACAGTAGAAACTCAAATATGCATCCACATATAATGAAAAAAGAATATCTGCCTTGCTTACACCAAGTAATCTTTCTCATTTATGAAATAAATATGAGATGAAAATGTACCTTATGAGTCGGGGTGGCAGCATTAAAGAACTGTTATAAATATGTCAATAATGTGTCATTTGAGGATACAGAATTTTTGTTTATAGCCCATTTTGTTTTCATTTTAGAATAAAACATTAGAAAATAATTTTCTGCCAGAATAATAGTTTTATAATCTACCTATATTTTTTACATTGGTAAGAGCATGCCTGTAATCTTTCTGATGATTTTGATAATAGTAATGATCTCTACATTTTCCTTTACTTTCAAACAACCTGTTGATGGATGTTAACACTCAATGAAAATTTATCTTCTTGATTCACCTGATTTTAAAAGAGGAACATGTGAGTGTTTCCTGATGTATTAATTATGTGGATGCTACATATATTTCTTGGAGATTTCATATAAAAAGATAACTGTAAATGTGTTAATTCTCCCAAATAAGTTAATTTATTAGCATGTAAATATATTCTTATTGTTGATGTGCATTATTGCAATCATATTGTTTATGTTAGTTAATTAATACTTTTTTTTTTTTCAAGATAAGAGTTATTGTGAATTATGTCATTTTAGTGATTGGTTGATTAAGATAGATGGCATTGCTGATTAATTTGCATAACCATTGTGTTGTTGGGCCATTGGTTGATCATAGCTGATCTGTAGTTAAAGGCATACCTATATAGTGTATTTCTGCTTTACATTTTAAAGTGTAAGACTAGCTTGTGCTGCTGATATGAGCACCAGAGGCTGTATGACTTAAAATTAAGATTGAACAACTTAACATTTAGCTATACACATTATTATAGTTTTTAACCAAGGTAAATTCCATGATTTCAGAAAGACAGAAATTCAGACCATATTGACAAATCCAAACTGGTTGGAAGTTATCATCTTTTAACAAACTACAATTCTATACATTGAACATAATCTACATGACTTATCTCACTCTTTATTCATAAAATGTAATATCAATAATATTATGTACAATTTGTAGAATTGTAGCTTGATTTCAATTTAATGTGTAACATTCAAAAACTTCTCCTAGAGAATAGTTTTCCACTAATTCTAAGAAAATTAATTTAAATAAAAAAATGCCAATCAAAAATTAATAATGGACAATGCTTAATCTAATAAAAATTCAATATAACTATTACTACTACTATTACTACTACTGTAGGCACAAACAAAACATTATGATGCCAGTTAAATGTTTTGGAAAAATAATGAATACTAGTTTTAACCCATGAAAAATTAATGGTTTTCATATTTGAAATTTATGATGAATCTTTATTCTTAAGTTAATGATTGAATAAGCTAATGGCAAGTTCTACAATAATAAAATATCTGTAGAAATTCTCCTATCACATCATTAAATATTTTGGCTTAACAATTTTAAGAAAATATTATAATAACAATCATAAATATAAATGCTTGTCATTATTTTAAGAAGTGGATACAATTGAAAAGATTTGAAATTGCCAACCTTTTTCCATTTCACTGAAACACATTAAACACTTCTATCTTTTCTTATTTCTTTATTCTTCATTCATTAATTCATTTACTCACTGAAACCAAATACTGTCTTTTCCCCCTCTTTCCACATGATCAAAATGGAGTATTTCATTACTTATGAGGTATTGGCAGAAGGCATTAAACACTTCTATCCATCTTATGAACACTTCTTTTAATGGTAATTTTAAAATAATTGAGCAGCAGGTGATATTTTATTTATGCTGAATTTTTGACAATTGTCTTACTTGGTTTCTGCCATTTGATACTATACATCTGAAAAATGGCCGTTTATCATGGTTGCCATTGCTTCTCAACCTTCTGGTTGGTATCAAAATGTAGTATCTACTCTTGGGCAGATAAACTGCATTTCATCTCTCAGTTGTGTGTCTGTGTGAGGACAGAGCACAACTAAAAATATTATTAATAGGTGCTCGGGGGAAACAGTTGCCCCACATCACATTGATGGTTGTGGGAGCTAGGCTATTTTTGCACCTGGCCTAGGTGCATATACTTGGGCTCACATTAGACTGACCTTGTGTCACATCCTGCCAGTGTGGGGTGACAAGAAAATATAATCACTTCTCGGAACAGATACTGCACTTTGATCTTAGCCAAAACTAAGATCAAAGTGCAGTATCTGTTCTTAACAGCATAATTTGATTCTCTTTCTCCAGTTCTATTTTTCTTTTTTCTTTCTTTCATTTTCTCACTGAAACTAAGTAGCAAAGGGAGGGACAGACATGATTATACTAAGATGTTTTTATGTTTAGATTAAATCTGCCACCAAGTCAGTTGTTAGCAGCAGTAGTAGTATAATAATAATAATAATAAGAAGAAGAAGTTAGAGATTGCAAGTAAAAAAAAGATGCAAGTTTGTCTTGTTAAGAGCTTAATGTTTCTTTTCAAGTCACACTATTTACAAATGACAATCTTTGTAGATGCAATCTAAAATTAAGATGAAAGAATACTAGTTGAAAAAAATGTTCCAAGTCCTAAATGTTTACATTTTGTGCCACTCAAGAGTATGGCTGCCAGTTTTGTTTACAAATTCCACATTTTGTAGAAGAATGAAAAATTATATTCCATCTCAATATTTCTGAAAAGACTAGGAAGGCCAGAAAGAGGACCAGTCAAATTGTTGCAATCACAATAAGAAAGATGTAGATGAAATGTATCATTGGAAACTTCTGTATCAATATATATGTAAATAAAATTATGTTTTGCCTGTAGCTGAGAATATATATTAGACTCATGACTTTCTTAGTAATGCAAAATGAATGTTATCTACTAAAATCTTAAGGAAAAGGATTTTTTTATTAATAATTTTATAAGTCTAAAGTAGAGTTTTCCTTGAATGTTTCATTAATTTTTTTTCTATTTCATCTAGATTTCTTGCTAGTATGAATATACCATCAATATATCAAATATATATCATAGGTTTGGCAAAATCACTAAAGTTTTTCTTTTCTATATGAGTCATGTATAAATTAGATAAAGTTGGGATGAAAGGTGAACACTTAGCTTTGCTATCAATATGTGTGTAAATGTTACTATAATGATGATAAAAATAGTACTTTTGTCATGCAGGATAGAAGAGATTTATTTAGAACTGTTGGTCTAATATTAAGTAGTGAAGACTGCTTACATACTTTTTATATTACTATATCTATAGTTACTTTGACAGGAACATTGTTAAAACAATTTTCAATATCTAACAAAGCTAGGGTGTCATTATTTAAATTAAAACTATTTAGTAAGTGTGGTTGGTTCTGTGGGATGAAATTTTTACCTGTGTAGGATAAGAATTTGTGAAATTATAGGACATAGAGCAATCTAGGTTTGTGTTTCCTTATAGATAGCTGTGGTAATTCTCTTGTATGTGTTTGTGGAGTTTGATAAATCTAGATTATACATTATTGGCTGCAATATATCTGTATCTTGAGGAGTTTGGTAGTGTCTCTTTTAATTTAGCTTTGTTGTTGAGAATTTAGTCTTGTATAGCACTGTAATCAATAAATAAGTATTGAAAACTAGATTTATCACTCTTCTGAATTACTATGATTTTGTTATTTCTAAGTTCAGTCTAGGTTTCTTTTGATTAAGAGCTGGGTTAATTTTCTTTAGTTATGGCTACTTTATACATTCAATCGGAAAGTAGCAATAACCATGAGCAGATTGAGACATTCATATGGATGTCATTCATGACACCAAACTCATTCAGAAATAACTGTATACAACTGCTTTCTCAGATCATTGGTTAAAAATGGCTTTGAGCAAATATAGTCTAGGTTTTAGTGAGGACCATCCTTCTTCAAACTTTATATACTGGCAGTACAGAATCACAAAGAACTATACCAAATAACAAAAACTGTATTAGTTGGGGATTTGTAACAACTAAAATTGATGTCACATGTAAAGGGATCAGAAAATAATGACATAATCAAGTTGATATTCCACATTACTTTAAGCAAAAGGTTAGGAAGAAAGCCACCATCAATACTGGAAAGAGAAACCTATTTTCTTAAAAAAATTATTTTCAACTGAAAGTAGAGCTTGCTGCTTGGTTAATTAATCTCAAAGCAACCAATATTACTATACATATGTATGTATGCATGTATGTATGTATAAATATATATAAATATATATATTTATTAAAGACATTTTATGTTTAACGTTAATGTCTTTAATAAATAAATTGTCGGACCTTGTCCATTTCTTAACAAATATATATATATATATATAATGTGTGTGTGTACAAGTTAGTATGTATGTATGTTTATATAATGATATTAAAACAAATGAAGATGAATAAAAAGAAAAACATTTTAACTGTTTCTAAATTTAAGTGTTACATCTTATATAATAAATGCAAAAATATCTCTGTGTGTCGTACTTTTTCAATTAAAGGAACACAACTCTCTAACTTTCAATTATCTCACCTTCTTTATCTATCTTTTTATAATGAAGGCAAACATGTCTGGGTGTGTCACACTTTTTTAATTAAAGGGACTCAACTCTCTGAAAAATTCTTACATCTGGAGCCATGTTCAAAGACTTAACCTGAAAACAAATATGAGAGATAGAATCACAGGTGATCTTGAAGCAGGGAGATTTGCTGCTTTGTTGTTGCAGCTTAACAATGGTTGTGGAATTTCAGTCTCAATTATCCAAGATTTGATTAACCATGTTTATTCAAACATTAAACACCATTTCATGGATTCAAACTGGATTTGTGAGAGAGCCATATTAGCTCCCAAGAATCAAACTGTTGATAGCATCAACTGGAAACTTCTCCAAGAAATTCCAAAAGAAAACATGAAGTACTTTTCCATTGACAATGTGATTGAACAAGAGCAGGTAGTGAATTATCCAATGGAGTTCCTGAACTCATTGAATCTTCCTGGAATGCCATCACACAAGCTGGAACTAAAAGAAAATGTGCCATTGAGAAATCTGGATCCTCCAAAGCTTTGTAATGGAACAAGGTTAATTGTCAAGAAGATGCTTACTCATCTCTTGGAAGCAGAGATTCTTACTGGTCCAGGAAAGGAGGAAAGAGTTTTTATTCCAAGAATCCCCTTAATTCCTCCAGATCTTCCTTTTGAGTTCAAAAGACTTCAGTTTCCAGTGAGAATGAGCTATGCAATGTCAATCAATAAGTCCCAAGGACAATCATTGTAAGTAAGTGAACTTCATCTGATGGAACCCTGCTTTTCTCATGGCCAGCCCTGTTGATTGCTCAAAGGTTGAGAATGGAAACAAGCTATTTGTACTGATCAGTGGTGGATCAATGGGGGAGGCCCAGGTGGTACTTTATGGGGGAAGCAATTTGCGGGTAAAAAAACAGGGTGAAAAAAAATTAAAGATACAATCATTTATTTTTATGTTATGGTGTTTCAAAATAAATCTAATATTTTGTTTTTTTAATTCAAATTTTTTTCACATTCATTCCTTTTTGTTTGGAAGATCACAAAACACATGACATGTCGCCCTGTTGGTGACCTCAGCTTTTAATAAGCTCAGGCAACTTGTCTGAAATGCCAGTACTTTGATTTGTCTCTGCTGTGAGCAACCTTTTACTTAGACTACAAGACCACACCAAGACATTCCTTGAGACATCCACACTATATTGTATATTTTTGTACAACTAATATATATATATATATATATATATATATATATATATATATTTCTTTGTGTTCCCCCTCCCATGTTTTTGTATTGCAATAAGTGACCTAAATAATTTTTGGATCATTTTTAAATTATTTTTAATAAAAATAAAATGTCCAAAGATGTTTGTTGTTTTTTTTTTTTTTTTCAGTGATGTGAGGATGTTGAAATTTTACTGAAAATTTTGGTATTTTATCTTTTAATAAATTAAAAATTAAATATTTTTTATCGCTTAACAGGAGGGTTTCAATGTTTGGTCATCTGAATAAAAAAACAATTCCAATTGCTAATTTTTACATTTCTATAAAGATCACAAACAAGAAGACCATATATAAAAAAGAATTAAATTTATGATGTGAACACTCTCAAAAAGTTATTTGAAAATTTTAATTTTGTTTTTAAAAAACTTAAAAAAAGAATTTTTATACCGTGTTTTTTTCTATAGAAGTTTTAAAAACAATGTTTTTTTTTTCAAAGAAAGCAAATGATAACTGGCAGTACTTGTCACCAAAATTCCAAAATAAATTCATTCATATATTGTGAAAACATGTAAAGGAAAATATATTGGATCAAATTCAAAAAAACAATTATTTTGCAATCATACTAGACAGCAATCCAGACATTTCTCATACAGATCAAATGAATTTCATTTGTCGATATGTCATTGTTGAAGACAAAGAAGTGAAGGTGTGGGAATCATTTCTTAGTTTTATCACTGAGGATAGGATGACAGCTTATGATATCAAGAAAATGATTTTGGATTGACTGGAGAAAGAAACTTAATTTCAAAAAATGTAGAGGGATAGGATGGCTGGAGTTCATGGTGATGTTCAACATCTACGAAACATAAATGGGAAAGCTAAATTTGTACCATGTCCTAATTATAATCTGAATTTATGAGGTGTTCATGCCTCAGCTGTGAATGCAAGTGACATTACATTTTCCAGAGTGATTGAAGTGCACATGAAACCATTCGTGCAGTGAAAATTGGATTTCAAGGAGTGATTCAGGTGTTTGATTCATTAACCTCAGTTTCAAAAAATCTTCAAACGAGAAGGGATGCACAAATCATTTTGCTTTCAATTGAAAACTTCTCCTTCATATCACATTTAGTTTACTTGGAAGAAATTCTGGGACAAATAAATCTCATCCAAAAAAAACTTCAAGAACCTGGTATTGGTTTGGATGTGTGTAACCCACATGGATGTAACTGAAATTTTCTTTAACCAAAACAGGGGCAGGCTGGTGTCTGAATTGGTTAATCAAAGTAAAACAAAATGCAAGGAAATGGAAATTCCAGCTGAAAAGTGGATTATAAGAAAGAAAAAGCTACCTGGAGAAAAGGAAGATGATGTATGTCAAACACTTGTGCAGGAAGTAAAGAGAAATCTTTATGAATGTCATGATCAACTTGTAAATAAACTGGAAGCAAAATTTGACTCCATGTCTCATCTGCAAACTGTCTTTGCTGGATTATCATCGCAAGCAATCCTGGAAGATACTGAAGCGAGTTTTTAATTCTTGGTAGTGGATATGGTGCTGACTTAGACGTATCCAGGCTGCATTTGGAAGTTCTCTGAATTCAGGATTTTTAGTGGTAACTTCCAAAGTGAAATGTGACATGATCATGAAGCCAAAATCAATGGCTATCAAATGGCTGAGATGGATTTATCAATGGCAAGTTTAAGAAACTGTGCCAAATATTGTGATTGCTCTGCAACAGTTTTTGACGATTACAGTTTCTGTTGCTACTGCAGAGAGAAACTTCTCAAAACTGAAGCTCATTTAAAAGTCACTTGAGATCGACTATGTCGCAAGATCGCTTATCCAATTTGCCCCTCATTTGAATTGAACATGAAACTGTGGAGAAGATGGACTTTGACCAAGTTATTAGTAACTTTGCTTCTGCAAAAGCTTGAAAGGTTAAAATATGAGAATGTTTGTTCAGCTAATTTTTTAATTTATTTTTTTTCCATTACTAATCAACACCATTAAGTGTATTTTATTTATATTTTTCCTCCAAAAAAAGTGGGTGCTATTATGAATATGGGTGCCGGGTGGCACTTTGCCTCGGTACACCCCTGGTACTGACGTCGAATGGGAAAACCAAAAATGTTGTTTATCATGCAGCTTTGCAATAAGTTCCAAATAGACAAATTATATCATTGTTTTGATGAAAACTGTTAATTGTTTGAAAAAATATTGTTCAAATTTAATATGTACTCAGATCAAGAGCCCTCTGCAGGAGCTAGCTTAAATTCCACCTGACAGGCTGGCCTTTAAGCTAGTTTTTAATAAATCACTAATGTGGTAAGAATTTGAAGTTTGAAATGTATGATAAGCATTTGTCCCAATGAGTATAAATATGAGATTTGATAATAATTTCAATAGATTTATCAAATGTGAAATTCTAAGAGTCAATCAATCAGGCAAGTCACTTTTGTTGATTTATAGTGCATGTATGTGTCTGTGTGTGTTTATATATACATACATATATATATATATATATATATATATATATAGGTCAATGAAAGAAATTCAAGATAAAAAAAACAACAAAAATAATATTGATAATAAGACTAATAACATTTATTGTATATTAATAGGCCTTTTGGCCCAATAGAAACATGATGAGAAAGATGTTAAAAATCAGAATTTTCATGTGTCCTTTCTCAACAAGAAATAAAAAATGTAGTGGGTCCTCCTCTGCATGTCTTATATTTCTGATGAGATCTAGTAGTTTTGGGTGTGTTGTTTGCCATGATTATGGTTGTAGATGATTTGCAGGTCTTTTTGAGAAAACTGTATACATTGAGAATGTCTAAATTCCTATTTAAAGTTATAATATATAAATTTATATTAAAAAATCAGCATTTGAATAAAAACATTAAGAGGTGCATTTGACATTAATATAAAAGTCTAGTTGGTTGAAATGTGCAGCTACAGTGAAATTGATGTTGCTGCCTTTCATAGTTTTACCTGTTTCACTGATATAATTTAATTTTGCATTTACTGTCTCACACATACATACATACATACATACATACATACATATATATATATATATATATATATATATATAAAATAGTCATAAAAAGCAAGTATAGAAAATGAACTTGTCTCTTAGCCTAGACTGAACTTAGAAATAACAAAATCATAGTAATTCAGAATTATTTTTTTTAAGAAGATATTACTGTTTCTAGTTAAGGTAACCCTTAAAGAAAATAGTATTTACAATAGGTACTATTAAACATCTTAAAATTTTAATCAAATTATATACTTTCCTTTATGCCCGCATAATATATATCATAAATTATACTTTTAATTATAAGCATTCACTATTTTCTTTGGATATATATGGTTCATTTTTCTCACTGTAACTTTTATTTATTTACTTTATTTTTCTATATCAAATAACCAGTCTTTGATCTTATTTTAATGTTTTTCCTATATACAAATCTTATTCATGGATGTGTATTTTTTAATTTTTATTATGTGTTAAAAATTTTTCAAATTAACTGTATCATTTTGAAATAGCCTGGTTGCCATGGTAATGAATTTTTCTTAGAAGTTTTAGTTTTGAAAATGCTTGTTAAGAACAAAATGTCAACAAGAAAATAGAAAGTTTGAATATCCAACTAGATTTTACACATTCAATCTTACATACTTTTGCAGATATTTCATATCAGTTTCATAACATATAATGTGTGTATGCATGTGTGTGCAAGAGACTAAATATCAGCATATTTTAGCAAATGACTTCTTGGTTGGTTCAAGAACTTTTCAGTACTATTTCATATAAATAGGTTTTTGTATTCATGTATCTGAAGTTATATACCAGTAGTTCATTCATCAATTGGAATCTGTCTAGGCCCTTTTCCAAAGAGACAATAGCTATATAGGCTACTCCAGCTGAGTGAAGTGGCTCTATTCTGTGAATAACTAGTTAGAAATGGCAACATTATCCAGAAAAAGTGGTGGTGGGGGGGGATAATGGAAAGAGTTATGATAACATACATTTGTGTATTTAAAATGTGTGTGTGTGTTCAATGTATTAAGAACTCAAATTTAGTTTGCCATAAATAGAAGACAATATTACATAGCATGTGACCAATTTTAACATTCTGTTACATGTACAATTGAGAGCATTAACATGGCAGCTTCAATCTGATACCGGAACTGAAAATATATGACATGCTCATGGTCAAAATTCTAAATGTCAATGAAAATCCAGCTTCATGTAAGTGACTAGATGAACAAGGTGTATGCCAGGTGTCTCTGCATGAATCCCTAAATTGTGAAAGGATGGCCAAGAGAAAGCTTTTCATGTACAAGTAAAACTCTGTTCTTTCTCACATGGTCTACATGATTCTGGAGTGAATAATCAAGAATTTCCATGATCATTATTCCACCACATGTGACCTCCTAGCTCTACCAATTTGAAGGCTCTGACTATTAAATCTAGAATATTGTTGAGAGGGAGGGAAAGCAATGATCCACAATACCAAAGACTATTTGAAATCTGTCATCATACTTATTATAAAACCCAGGTTGTGTGTGTGTGTCTGTTCGTTTATATATTGGATGGATTTCCTACATTTTTCAACCGATTTCAACAAAACTTCACAGGACTACGTAAAATTACCTTGCGGTGGTTCTAACAGCCCCCAAAATTGGAAAAACACAATTGTTTTTGCATGAAATCAATTTGAAAACATGATTAAGAGGCATCGCTGTTGCGAGAATGGAAGGGGGACAACTCATATCAAGTTATACTTATTATAAAACCCAGGTTGTGTGTGTGTGTGTGTGTGTGTGTGTGTGTGTTCATTTATATATGGGATCGGATTTCGTACATTTTTCAACCGATTTCAACAAAACTTCACATTTTTTTGGACAGGTAGTGTTTCTTATTGTCTTGCACACTTTTTTCTTTATTTTTACATTCAGAATGCTTTAAAAATTCCATTTACAAGATAATTGTTTATAATAAAATTCTATTCAATTGGTAGACTCATAACGATTGAAAACAATGTTTTTGTTTGAGTTTGGGTTTGACCAATTTGTAAAAAAAAACAAAAAAAAACTAATTAAGACATGCGTGTCCGTCAACCTTAAACAATAATCTTTGTCAATTTTATTTTTCAGTCATTATGATGTTCAATACTTGATCTATCTCTTACTGTTACATCCCCAGGCAATGCTGGGCTCTACTGCTAGTCAGGAATATAATAAACATGAATGAGAACCATCTGATACAAATATAGTCAGATTCTGAACTTCTATTGAGTCCATTCTCAAGGCTGATCATGTTATGGAATAACTTTTTCATTTTCCTAAGTTAACATGTGTACAATTTTTTCTTTGAAATATGCTGCTATTTTTATTGAATGTTTTTATTTTTTTCTCAGTTGCCTGGTAAACACTTTGTGCATGTGTGTGTATATATATTGATTATTCTTATAAATATGCATGTGTACAGAAATGTTTATATACCTGTATATCTATATATATATATATATATATATATATATATATATATATATATATATATATATATATATATATATATATATACAATGTTACACACACACACACTCAAGCTGAATTTTTCAAATATCTCCTTAAGAGAAATTGTCCTTTCTCAAGACAACATATTTATGTACAGCCATAAAAAGGTTAAAAAAATTAAAGAAAAATGGTTAACTTGTTGCTTTTTAAAACAATAATAACATTAATTCATTTTTCTTCAGTAACATGTCAAAACTACATCACTAAGCATCTTCCATAGTTTCCTTTCCATGAAGAGACTTCAAATATTTTAGGAAGTTCACAGATTTAAATTTGAATGCATAACATTTTTTGTCAATGTTAATTTTTCTGTGTGTATAATAAGCAACCTCCACCAATCTTAATATATTTTGCCTGTAAATAACCTACAAAGAGTTGATTAGCTGTAAAACCAAATCAATCAATCTGTGCATATAAATACCAATTTTTTTAATAAATGTTCTACATTTGCCTTTGAGGAATCTCCTCAAGTCCTGGAAACATTAAAGATGGAAATAATTGTTTGAATTGTTTTTTGTTTCATGATAATAATTTTTTTTAATATGTTGAAAACAGCTTTAATACTTTTTTCTTATTGAAGTTGTTTTATCACATGATAATCTGTTAGAATAATCTTAGTTTTAACCTCTTCATCCACTCCACTAAATCATATTTTTCTTTTTGTTTCTTTCAGAAATCACTGATGAAAAAGTATCACATTTACAGAATTCCTATGTTGGTAATAATCGATGGTGAAACTGGAAAAGTGATTACTAAGAATGGAATTGGTTGTATAGAGGATGATCCAAAAGGAGAGGGGTTTCCTTGGAGACCACGTCCATTTAAAGAGGTTATAGAAGGAAAACTGCTGACCAATGCAGGCTGTGAAGTTGATGCTCTTACTGCTCTACAAGGAAAAATTACTGGACTATACTTCTCAGCACATTGGGTGAGTCAAATTAATTATTGATGTTATTATTGTAAAACTATTATAAGGCTAGATGTTAGTATAATTTCATTGACTCCAATGCTTATATAACACAACAAATACTAAAAGCACATATAGAAAATGCATTACAAATTATCATAGAAATGCATTGCAAATTATTTTAATCCAGAAATACATAAATTATAAGAGATGTGGTTCCTAGTGGGTTTAAAGCATATATTGTTTCTTGGTAGTTGTAAATTCAATCCTTGGGTTAGATAGTGGGGGAAAGTTCTTACTAGGCTTAAGGGAAGAAACAGAGAAGGAACTTAAAGGCAAATAGACTAAGGAGAACTGATAAAAATATTCCCTAATTATGGAAAACAGAATGGTATAATAGAACTTCTATAGTTATATAGTAGTCCTAATAGTAATTTGGGAATGCATTGTTAATTATTTAAGTCACAAAAATCAGGATGGAAGGGATTGTCAATAGTCAGGAAGTAATACAAAAATTACTGGTTGAAATAGAGTTCTTACCAAAAAAGACTTTGAAAATCAGAAAGAAAATAGTAATCAGAAATGAAGGCAAGTATAATTGATAAAGTAGGACTGCTCTCTATATAATATAAATGCTCAAGTTTTTACTATGGAAATGTATTAAAAATGAAGAATAAAACTTTTAATATAGTTCTTAAGGAAATGCACCACTAGGTGTTAAAATGCTTTATGTTATGAATATCTGTGCACAGGCTATTTCAGAATATTTATACAAATATTATATAATATCATTTAATCTCACAAGTGCTAGTATTTGGTAAGTATAATTGATCAAGTCATGTAGATGTAAATATTTCATCAGTTACATTCCCACCAGTTGATAATCACTAATAGTTTAATTAATAAAATCAGCAAAAAATCTTAGTGCTTTTCTCTCATACCTTTTTCCTCATTTTCATGTTATCTATCAACTTTGTTTCTAAATTAGCTCAATTTCTAATGATTATTTTGGTTTACAATTATATTCATATTTCACTTCTCTTTCTCTCCTACCTCCTGTAATTTTTGTTTTTTTCTGTTTGTTTTATTTTACTTCTTTAATTAGGAGTTATCTTCTACCCAAAACAACCAACTAATTATCTTTTTGTATGAATAGTTTAAAATAAACAAAGACCAGTTATGATAATTATGGGAAGTCTGGCTATATATTTTTTAATGACTAATTAATATTATAAATAATATTCTGTTAATTATCAAGTATGAAAGTATGAATGTGATGTAGATATTAGCAACACAGAAAACAATTCAAGAGCTTAGTTAGAATTTCAATTCATTTTCTTATATTCACTTTAAACAAATCATTTTTTTTAAATTAATTCTTCCTTCTCTTTATCCAATTGATATCTTCAGAAAATGTTTCTTCACACGTGTATACTATGATGGATGAAAAAGTGGACAAACTACTTTACAGTTAACTCCTACAAAAGCTTTTACTCCAACAAGCAATCTTGACAGAGGCCAATAAAACAATATTATTTATGTGTGCAATCTCTCAGTTATGAAACTCATGGGTATGATGATAAACTACATCCAGTAGCAAGGCCTCTCATTTGGAGATTGGGGGTTTTGAGGAGCATTACAACCTGAAACAACAAATCCCACCTTCAGTTCATCAAAAAGTCACATCACTACATACAATTCTGCAAAAATTAGCTTCAAATTAAAAAATCTCAAAATAATACTTGCATTCAATTGATTAATTTCATTAAAAATTATTATTAATTTTTTATTAGTTTTCTTTCATTTTATTTTTATTTCTCTCTATTACCAGATTATTCTTATGATTCTAAGAAGTAAAGAATAATCAAAGATTTGTATGAATCAAAATTGTCTTTTGTCCATGGGAGTATGCATGTCGAGGGCAGGTGCCTTACCAATTAGGCCTAAAAGACCAACCAGTAACAGTAAATCAAATTTAATAATACAGCTTTCATTCTATATTTTCTCTGAATATCTGATATTCTACCATCTTTTATAATTACCTACACAACGCTTTCTACACAGCTTACTCAACATTGTGAAATAATGATCTGGAATTTGTGATAAAAAATGATTGAAATTAAAATGGAAAAAACGGTAAACAAAAATTGAATATTTAAATAAATTTTATGTGCAAGGTATTTATTGTCTTGTGTCAAAATCATCACCACTGTTTAATAATTGGAATATCAATACAAAATACTTACCAATTGCTATATTAATACAAAACACTTACTAACTGCTATATCAGTACAAAATGCTGACTTCAAAGGAACTGGTGATCCATTTGGGTTTTAATATGTCAAAGAAAATGTCTATTAATAGTAGAATTTCTTTTTGAATCTTATTGGTACCAAGAATTTTTTTTTAGAAATCATCCAAGAAATTTTTAACAATAAATAATTAAAAATTTTGATCACAAATAAGAATTTAAAAAGAAGAGTAAAAAGAAAGATAATATACAATGAAGGGAATGGAAAAAGTCTTTAAATGTTTTCTAGAAAAGCAAAATTATCTTCATTTGCTTTTAGAGATTTATGTTAAGGCACCCAAAGCATGTTAACGAATTGCATTTAATAAAAATGTTTTTTGTTTTTTTATTTGAGTTTATTTTCTACCTTTAAACATTTAATGTGTTTTTTTACTCACAAAGACATACATACTATTAAAAGTTTTAATATAAGTCATATTTGCAATATTAGAGAGAGTAAAAGATAATTGCCAAAAATGCAAGTTACTACTGGAACAGATTGTAATGTACATTATTGTTTAGCATCATTAAAAAAATAAATAAACAAAAAAAAAAACCCTTTGTTTGAGATATAGTGAGGTTAGCAGAGAGTGTCTCCAGACCCCCCCCCCCTTTATCTGACTCCATTCCTGCTTGCCACAAAGATTTGAGCAACTTGAGCAACTCACATAGAAACAGTTGAAGAAAGAAAAATACATGTCTGAAAAAAAGTTCTGAATCATTTTCCTTTTTTTTTCCACATCTCTTCACCTACTTGTGTAGCAGCAGCAGACAGAATAGAAATTTGATACATGAGGCACATGTCTGCATTGACTTGTGTACAGTGCACCAAAAAAACTCTGTTAGTTTAAATGTACAGACAAAATTCCTGCTTTTTCAGTAAACAAACTCATAATTTAGAAAGTTTACATTTTTCTGCAAGTGATGAAAGCAAAATGAGGGAAATATTTTAAATATATTATTTCTATTTTAACTCCTAAATTCTTTGTTTAAAATTCATGGAAAAAAATAAAGAAAAAGCTATAGCTACTGTAAAGATTACAGGAATAATTTTCTGTTTTAATTCCCTCTAATATTTCTTTCTTTTTTTTTCTTTGATAAAAAATAAATTATTTTTACAATTTAAAAGCTGTGCATTTACTAATCATAGTCCGGTACCAAATCATAATAGTTGGACACTCAGTGTGAATCAAATTCACTGCTTTAACTCTTATCTGCAAAACAAGCTTATGGTATCTCATTACAGCTAGTAATCTATTGTAATAAAAGTATAGCTTAGTCTCAAACAATAAGAAACATTCAGTGTAATTCAAATATACTATACTAGACATTGTCTGTAATATGGATAAATTTGCTTAAAACAAAAACCATATATAATAAATTTCAAATGTCTGAGCACAATATAAACAATCTCTGATAATCTGGAATTTCTTTAATCCCTCTATATCTTCTGACATTTCTTAGTACTGTCTTCATCAAAATATTTTTACTAACCTTTTATGGTTAGTATTAGTATTAAATTTTAAACTAGTTTAGTTCATATTTAGGAAATAAATATAAAGTTAAAAGGTTTTAAAAATTTATCATTTATATTAACTACTAGCAGTAGAGCCCAGCGTTGCCTGGGGATGTAACAGTAAGAGATAGATCAAGTATTGAACATCATAATGACTGAAAAATAAAATTGACAAAGATTATTGTTTAAGGTTGACGGACACGCATGTCTTAATTAGTTTTTTTTTTTTGTTTTTTTTTTACAAATTGGTAAACCCAAACTCAAACAAAAACATTGTTTTCAATCGTTATGAGTCTACCGATTGAATAGAATTTTATTATAAACAATTATCTTGTAAATGGAATTTTTAAAGCATTCTGAATGTAAAAATAAAGAAAAAAGTGTGCAAGACAATAAGAAACACTACCTGTCCAAAAAAATGTGAAGTTTTGTTGAAATCGGTTGAAAAATGTACAAAATCCGATCCCATATATAAATGAACACACACACACACACACACACACACAACCTGGGTTTTATAATAAGTATAACTTGATATGAGTTGTCCCCCTTCCATTCTCGCAACAGCGATGCCTCTTAATCATGTTTTCAAATTGATTTCATGCAAAAACAATTGTGTTTTTCCAATTTTGGGGGCTGTTAGAACCACATAAAGGTAATTTTACGTAGTCCTGTGAAGTTTTGTTGAAATCGGTTGAAAAATGTAGAAATCCATCCAATATATAAACGAACAGACACACACACACAACCTGGGTTTTATAATAAGTATGATGACAGATTTCTGTCGCAAAATTCGGTCCAAACAATAGGAAGGGAATGGGTTGGTCTCGTAAATTAGGTCCAAACAATAGGGGCGGGAACAGGTTGGCCCGGCACCGCCTACTTCGGAAACACTCCTCAGCTTAACGACAGCTACAATCCAGCTACAACAACTCCACAGATCTTTGCACTCAAATGTTCCAACACCGCCTCGTGGTTAAGCTACACACAACTCTCCCAGTGGTCTCCATTGGTCACATTTATCCCAGCGAACACCAACCAATTCGCATACGCCCAAGTTCTCCTCTCGCCAATCCTCGCGACTCACGAGATCGGCGTTTCCATAAGTTCGACTCACCGTAATGGTGGTGTTTCTTTCTTCGGACCAATTACTGCCCTACACGCCAGACACAAACGAACCCTCTTATGCCGAGAACTGAGGTTAGTCTCATTTTCATGTCCACAATTTCAAATAGTCTTTGGTATTGTGGATCATTGCTTTCCCTCCCTCTCAACAATATTCTAGATTTAATAGTCAGAGCCTTCAAATTGGTAGAGCTAGGAGGTCACATGTGGTGGAATAATGATCATGGAAATTCTTGATTATTCACTCCAGAATCATGTAGACCATGTGAGAAAGAACAGAGTTTTACTTGTACATGAAAAGCTTTCTCTTGGCCATCCTTTCACAATTTAGGGATTCATGCAGAGACACCTGGCATACACCTTGTTCATCTAGTCACTTACATGAAGCTGGATTTTTCATTGACATTTAGAATTTTGACCATGAGCATGTCATATATTTTCAGTTCCGGTATCAGATTGGAAGCTGCCATGTTAATGCTCTCAATTGTACATGTAACAGAATGTTAAAATTGGTCACATGCTATGTAATATTGTCTTCTATTTATGGCAAACTAAATTTGAGTTCTTAAGTACATTGAACACACACACACACATTTAAATACACAAATGTATGTTATCATAACTCTTTCCATTATCCCCCCCCACCACCACCACTTTTTCTGGATAATGTTGCCATTTCTAACTAGTTATTCACAGAATAGAGCCACTTCACTCAGCTGGAGTAGCCTATATAGCTATTGTCTCTTTGGAAAAGGGCCTAGACAGATTCCAATTGATGAATGAACTACTGGTATATAACTTCAGATACATGAATACAAAAACCTATTTATATGAAATAGTACTGAAAAGTTCTTGAACCAACCAAGAAGTCATTTGCTAAAATATGCTGATATTTAGTCTCTTGCACACACATGCATACACACATTATGTTATGAAACTGATATGAAATATCTGCAAAAGTATGTAAGATTGAATGTGTAAAATCTAGTTGGATATTCAAACTTTCTATTTTCTTGTTGACATTTTGTTCTTAACAAGCATTTTCAAAACTAAAAACTTCTAAGAAAAATTCATTACCATGGCAACCAGGCTATTTCAAAATGATACAGTTAATTTGAAAAATTTTTAACACATAATAAAATTTAAAAATACACATCCATGAATAAGATTTGTATATAGGAAAAACATTAAAATAAGATCAAAGACTGGTTATTTGATATAGAAAAATAAAGTAAATAAATAAAAGTTACAGTGAGAAAAATGAACCATATATATCCAAAGAAAATAGTGAATGCTTATAATTAAAAGTATAATTTATGATATATATTATGCGTGCATAAAGGAAAGTATATAATTTGATTAAAATTTTAAGATGTTTAACAGTACCTATTGTAAATACTATTTTCTTTAAGGGTTACCTTAACTAGAAACAGTAATATCTTCTTAAAAATAATTCTGAATTACTATGATTTTGTTATTTCTAAGTTCAGTCTAGGCTAAGAGACAAGTTCATTTTCTATACTTGCTTTTTATGACTATTTTATATATATATATATATATATATATATATGTATGTATGTATGTATGTATGTATGTATGTGTGAGACAGTAAATGCAAAAATTAAATTATATCAGTGAAACAGGTAAAACTATGAAAGGCAGCAACATCAATTTCACTGTAGCTGCACATTTCAACCAACTAGACTTTTTATATTAATGTCAAATGCACCCTCTTAATGTTTTTATTCAAATGCTGATTTTTTAATATAAATTTATATATTATAACTTTAAATAGGAATTTAGACATTCTCAATGTATACAGTTTTCTCAAAAAGACCTGCAAATCATCTACAACCATAATCATGGCAAACAACACACCCAAAACTACTAGATCTCATCAGAAATATAAGACATGCAGAGGAGGACCCACTACATTTTTTATTTCTTGTTGAGAAAGGACACATGAAAATTCTGATTTTTAACATCTTTCTCATCATGTTTCTATTGGGCCAAAAGGCCTATTAATATACAATAAATGTTATTAGTCTTATTATCAATATTATTTTTGTTGTTTTTTTTATCTTGAATTTCTTTCATTGACCTATATATATATATATATATATATATATGTATGTATATATAAACACACACAGACACATACATGCACTATAAATCAACAAAAGTGACTTGCCTGATTGATTGACTCTTAGAATTTCACATTTGATAAATCTATTGAAATTATTATCAAATCTCATATTTATACTCATTGGGACAAATGCTTATCATACATTTCAAACTTCAAATTCTTACCACATTAGGTTGATGTGCCATAAAATAAACCAAACTAAACCAATATATTTCAATGAGGTACACCTTAAATATCAACTAATTGTTGTTTGCCACTCCTAGTCTGTAAGCCTAGTTCAAATTCTAGCTTAGGTTGTTGCATTTTCATTTACACTAATGCCCTTGGGAAAGGCATGAATTTATTTTTTCTCTGCACCACTTACAGTTGGAATAGAAGGATAGATTTGGTATTATAGCTTTGTATGGCAGTCAGTTGAAGCAAACAACTCTGAATTCAAAACTGTGGTGGGGGCAAAAGGAAACCATTCTATTATCTTTCCCAATGGCCATTCACAAATAATAAAGAAAAAAAACCTGTGGAAAATCATGATCACCTGTCCTGAAGAGACATGTAATTTTAAAAAGAAGCATTTGTAAGACTATTTACTAAGTTTACCTTGAGCTGGCAAAAGGCCGTAGGTGTAAGACACCCTTTGAAGATCAAACTCACTACAGTACTAATGATCTTAATCTAGTATTTCATTGTCATCAGGTTCATATGATATGCAAATCTAGCTAATTACTCTTCAGAATGTACACAGGTAGATAAAAACAAATTGTAATACACGGTGCACTAGGTAGATAAAAACAAATTATAATACACGGTGCACTAGGTAGATAAAAACAAATTATAATACACGGTGCACTAGGTAGATAAAAACAAATTATAATATAAAGAAAAGCATTCAGTATGTAAAGTTGTTGCAATGACAAATAACTTCCTTTCTTATGCATAACATTACATATTATTCAATTCCTGAATTCCTCAGTGTGGGTGTGTGCACAGCCACTCATTTGAGACATAGACTTTACATTTTCATCTGCAATAGCACAGAGTTTTTTTTATCCTTCTCCTCTCTGGGGTTGGTGTCTATATATCTGTCATATGGATTCTTTCTCACACTTGCAACACAACTGTAGCTGGTCTAGTCATGTGAATCTGCTTTTGGTAACCAGGAGGTCATCTCAGATCAACCCTGCACCTGCCTTCCTTGATTCTGGTATGATCTACAAATAGAAAAATGGTATATTTTCATAAAGATTTGTGCATGTTTAACTTTTTTAAAAGTTGAAAAATAGTTATTCAATAAAACCATCATTCACCTCAAGGAAAGCATCAGAAGTGAATGTATGCATGGATCAGGTGGTTCTTGTTCATGCTGGCTATCACGTCATGTCCTTGGTATTGTGAGACTACTAGTTGGATTCTGTTTAAACAATACCCTATATATAGAAGTCTAGAGGATTCAAATCAGAAGAGCTAGAAAATCATACGTTTTTAGTGAAATGCTTATGAAAATTCTTGGCCAGGTATTTCTGGGCCATGTAGAATGAAGTTGTATGTGTACAGTGGCCCCTTTGGTAAATCTCTGATTTAGGGCTTTAACACCATGTCCAGCACCTCAGTGACATTGACTCCTGAAGCCCTAGAGGAAGAAGTGAAATAGCATGAGAACCTTTTTTACTCACAAACCCCAGGACCACCAATGTCATGAACTATGTGTGCATCTTCATGTGTATCATCATGGAATCTGCACTGAGCTACCTGTTTTTCATCCTGTCAACTTTCAAGAAGTACACTATTTCTAAATTGCTCATTCATGCAACAATCACAGAATACATTTCATTTCCTCTCAGATTAGAAGTCATTTTCTGCTTAGTGAGTTCCCAAATATCTGTTACACCCTGTATGTATATATGTATGCATACTATTTCCTATAGATAACTCAATCATAGACATTTCATTTATATCATTTTGACTAAGCTTTTCTTACAAGGCCAAATAAAGGCAGAAAAATTGTTTCACCTATCCTTTAAGTAGGAAGGCTTTACCTGTCTTAAAAACAGCCCAGGTAAAATAACAAGAATTTAGAATGTTGCTTTTTCAAGACAGTCTTTTGATACAAGTTTGATTAAAGACCATATAGAAAGCTTTCCTTTTTTCCTCACATACAAAAGAATGTATTTTTGATTTCAATGAAAGTAAATATTGTCCAAACATTTAGGATCTAATACTTTCAACAATACTTCTGGTCATAAATAAAATATCCAGTTTTTGCTTTATCTTGATGATAAGGAAAAACTCTAGATTTTTTTTTTCATTTTTGAATACTTTTTAAACTTTGCCTTGTAACATTTACATGAGGCAACATATAAGTGAAATTCTTCACTAAATAAAATTTCTCTCTCACTTGTTTATTTAGTTATTAATTTTATTTAAAATCTGAATTCATAAACAGAAAATTATATTTAATTTTGAGTTTCATTCTTTTAAGATACAGTAAAATTGGTATTAAAAATTAACAGCAAAATATAAATAAATGCTTGAAGCAAACTCAATCCTCTCTTAGCATTCTATATTTGTAAACTTGACTATATTAAGCTAAACTTATTAAATATCGAATTAAAAACTCCTTGAAATGTATTAAATTACTCTAGCACAAAAAATTACTATTTATAGTAAATTTAATCATGAATTCTACAATTGTAGCTTTGTACCAGAATAAGCTAAGTTGATGAGTCTTTAAAGCAAAATTAAAAACAAAAATGAATCCTAGATTTGTGAGATTCTTCGTTTTACAAATTTTACATGAATCCTTGTTTGAATTTACAGATTGTCAGTTGGATTGAATGTTCAAATTAGCAATATAAATCTCATACAAATATTGGTTGAGCTTTGTTTGCCAAATGTTCACATGTCCTGTATCTTATTTTTTCATTTGAGCACAAATAAAAATGCTTTAATATTTCTGTTTCTCTTTAAAAAGTATGTGTGTGGTGGAGGTGATGTTATAATCATAAAAATGTGAAAAATTAATTTCTTTTGTGTTTCTTGTAAATAGAGATAACATTTCACTGAGAATTTTATGATTAGGGATTGTCATTGTTTCTTTTTTTGTTTTTTTTTTCTAGAAAATAGATATAACAGGAAAACATAATTTTGTCATTATAGTGATGACTAAAATAGTACCCATCAAAACTAATAGGATTATTTATGTATGGATTGACACTTTAGCTTAAGACTAGAGTATCTATGCAGTTTGTCTAGGATCAAATAATTGCTCCTTAACCTCTGCCTACAGACATTATATTGTGTGTGCTCATGTATGTGTGTTGCATTTTGTTGCATAATTTATCTATATATAATTTCTCGTTATTTTCATGGGTACCATACCAGTATATAGTTTACCTATATATCAAAATGACAGCAATATTTAAGTAAATTTGCAATCACATTGTAGTTATAAAATATCTTAATTGTTATACTGTCTTGCATTTGTTGTTTATATACTTTTTTTTCTGAATATTAAACTATTATATCAATATTGAATCATCAAGTTTTTCATAGTATTTTACCATCAATTTTTGATTATACATACACTATATATTTACTAGACAGTATTTGTGAAAAGGTATATGATTATTTGTGTCTAGATAAATTATACAAATATTCACATGTATATAACACAGTATGACAAAGTAGAAAATTCTGTTTTGCATTTTGTCACCTAGAAGGACTTCATTGAACTAATGTTTTATTGATGGGGTTATATATGTGTAGGAAAGTGAGATGTAAATGCACGTGTCAGTTATAATTATGTACAGAGGGGAAACACTGAAGATATAGGAATGCTGAAGTTTAAATTTTAAAATATTTGAGTTTTAATTTTTTTTTGATCAGACATGTCTGGACATACAGCCTAGCTGATCTCATTCAGTTTCTCTTTTGTTTTTATTCCTTTAATTATTAAGTACCACATATTGTGATAACAGAAGATCTGCCAAGATAGGTGAAATGCTGTAAGAACCTGGATACATATCTACTGCAGATGATTTAGCAGTCAGTGAACTTTCTATGCATTTTAATACATTTTAACATTCACAAGCAAGATAAGCAGGATTAATTATTCATACAACCTGTTTAATGAGTTTGAGTAAATGGATGACAGAACAAAAATCAAGAGAGTTTTTAAAAGCGCAATAAGAATTTGTGCAGAGCTATGATCATTCTGATTCTAAAAATACATAGCATGTAAAAGAAAACAAATTTATTCAGTCTCAGGGTAAAGTCTATAATATTTTTCAAATTCATTGCTTTAGTTTTTTCAACCTTTCTTTACTGGTCTATTGTAATCTGACAGGAACTCTTTTTCTTATTAATAAGTATCAGATCTGATCTTGGATAGTAAGTAGGTCAGACTGCATTCCAATATTGAAGAATATATCTCTTCTTTTCTAGAACAGCCCCTGGTTTGTCTGGATACAATTTATTCATATTGTTAAAGAAAACCATTTGCCTAATTCCCAGTTTATCACTGGCCTACACTGTCAGGCCTGTTTTTATATTCCTTTTGGGCCACAATTTTGCATTCATTTATAATATTCTTTACTGTCTTTTTCCTACTAAGAGATACCATTTACCATTTTCTTTGCAATTTCTCTATTTTCACAGTGATACAATTATATATAATAATATCTTAAGTGAAGTAAATTTTGTCATTAACATAAGATGACAAATAGTCATATATTCAGACTCTAAGAAATATTCAGCTTCAGCAGATCTTTTCTTATACAGCAATGAATTGAATATCATTATTTGAAGAAGGTTATGAATTGGCCATTTGAAACTATGGAAGTTTCAATTTTTTTTTTCTTCCGTTGTCTTTCTAGAGAATGATAAACTTTCAGTATAGGACATATATTGTTCAATTTTTCACTCTTTACTTTCTCTTGATAATAAAGATCTTTGCTAAAAGCTTGTCATGTGCAAACCCTTTTATCATTGCCCAAAATAATGATTATATACTTGATTTATATCATTTTTGTTACATCTCAATGAGTTTATATTTAGTCTTCAAATGAAATCCATTTTTTGATCCTGTTTGCAAGAATTTACTTCAAAATGAAAATACAAATTAAGTAAAACAAGCTCAGACATTGGAATATTCTTCTAATTAAGTTAGATTATCACTTTATGATTTCTGTTAATCAGATCATTGAATCTTTTCCTCCAAAATATCATCTCTTAATAAGGAAGGAAAGAATAAACAGAAGTTGAATGTATCAATGAAGACTGTCCCTAGATGCCTTCATCTAGCTAGACTTCAAGCTTGTCATCCAAGGAAACCACTCCCTTGCATTTAAGGCTAAACACCTAAAAAGCAGATTAGCTTATGCTAGAAGCCATCTAGAACATGGGTGTGAATATTAGAACTATGTTTTATGGTCAGATGAGAATTATTTAGTTACATGAACTCCTATTATGTATGGAGGAAATTGAATGAAGCCTACAAACCAAAAAATACCCTCCCTACAATTAATCATAGTGGCAGAGCATTATGCTTTGGTTTTTTTTTTGCTGCTTCTGGACCATGAAAGCTAGTGAAAGTACAGAGCTTCATAGATAAAGAGTAGTATATAGGTATTCTTTAAAATAATATAAAATAAAGTGCATAAAAGCTGTTTTTGTGGTGTCACTAAATGTTCTAACATGACAATGACCTGAAACATATGACACACACTGTTATAAATTACTTAGATTACAGCAAAATTAAGGTACCAATATATTCCACACAAAGTCCTGACCTAAACACATTTAAAATAAACAAGGATATCTATTCAAACATATGTACCTACTAAATATGACATTTATAGTAATAAAAAAGAAATCCATTTATTGCTTGAAAATTATATATTATATTTGAGTATGAAAATAAAGTTAACAAAAGTCCTTAGGACTTTTGAAAAGTCTTAAAGAGTGAGGTTTATTTTTTTTTAAATTGAGCCTTTATAGGATTTGTTATGACTGAGCAATTAAACATTCCTAGCTTAAAGGTGGTTTCCTAGCATATAGGTTTAAACCTTCCCTGCTGAGAAGTACATTTTCTTTAATATGACTTTCAATAACCCAAAAAGAAAGAAAAAGGACAAATGTCTACCCAAAGTAAATATAAGGTTAAAACACAAATGTATATTTATTTTTAGTATAAATTTTAACTGATATTTTACAGCAAGCACTGTTCTATTGCCACTGTCACTCACTGTGCACTATATATATATATATATATATATATATATATATATATATATATATATATATACAGGGGAGGACAAATATTTGTACATATAGAAATTTTTTATTTATTTAATTATTTCCAACTAATGAATAAACATACTTTTCATATAATTAACTGTACACAGATTCATAATAACTACATATGCATAGAAAAGAGAAAAAGTTTTGATTGAATAGAAATAAATCCCATTTATCTATTTTAATGGGTGGAAAAAAGTATTCATACAATACAAATTTCAGATTTTAAAACTTTTGCATTGCTTTAATACTCCAGATTATTCAAGTGGAATAGTCTAGAATTTTCTAATAATGTTATCAGTAGTTATTTTTAGCCTAAAAAATACAAACAGAAAATTCTGTAGTTGATATTCCTGCAAGAAGTTTATCATCATGACAAGAGGTAAAGAATTGACAAATTTGCAAAAAGAACTGATTGTTAAGTTCTGTAATGAAGGTAAAAGTTACAGGAAAATCTCAGACAACCTGAATATTACATTCATTGCAAGGTATAAAGCTTTAAATTGTTGAAAACCAAAGAACAGGTGCTTGATGGTAGATTTCTGCAAAATCTTTGAGGAAATTAATGTGACAAATTAAGCAAAATCCAATTGTTACTTGTCAAGAGTTGCAGGATGATTTGCTTTCATCAGGAATCTGTGTTACTTAACGGACAATAAGCAATGAAATTCACAGGAACAATCTAGTTATGGTCCCTGAAACCAAAATTGAGTTGTTTGGATGTAATTTTAGAAATCATGTATTAATTATTACTATAAATCATGTATGGAGGAAAGATGGCAATGCCTTCAAACAATAGAACACAGTTCCAACAGTGAAATTTGGTGGTGGCACTATCATGTTTGGGGATGTTTTTCTGCAAAAGTTATTGACAACATATCATAATAGATAGTAGAATGAATGCCACAATATATCAAAATATTTTGGAAGTAAATTTAATTATTTCAGTTGAAAATCTTTAACTTCTTCCTGATGAAATCTTCCAACAAGATAATGATCCTAAGCAAACTGCAAAATCTATGAAGAAATGGCTTGCTGAAAATAATGTAAATACCTGAAATGGTCAAGTCATTTAAACCCAATCAAGATTCTGTGGTGTTAATTGAAAATTCAGGTCTAATCGAGATCTAAAGACCAAATGCAAAGAAGAATGAAACAAAATACCAACTAAAATTTGCAAATCATTAATTGAGAACTACAAGAATAGGTTGGTTGCTGTAGAAGTGAATAATGGCTATTCTGCAAAGTATTAAATGAAGATTATGTGTTTTTTTTGTATTGTACAATTGCTTTTATCACACATTATAATGGGTAAATGGGACTTATTTCTATTACTTAAAATTTTTTTCTGTTTTCTATTCATATTTAATTATTATACATCTGTGTACAGTTAATTATATGAAAAGTATGTGTATGAATATTTATTTCCTACCTCTATATATATATATATATATATATATATATATATATTAAAAAAACAAAAACAAAAAAAAACCCTACAACAACCATAATAACATCTGTAGCCTCTGCCAACCAGAAAAGTTAACAATGACATTTCCAGATCCAAAAACCTTTTGAATCAAAGGTCTGAAGTTATAAACCATTGCATCCATACCAAAAAATATGTACATTTCAATTACCCCCACTAATACATTTACAATACCCCTTTCTTTTCTCTTTCTTCTTCTTTGCATCCTCCTCCTACCTTCCTATCACACCCAACATTGTGCATTTGTTTAAAACCAAGGTAGTGGAATCAACTGATCTCCTAATTTTTTGATATATATATATATTTAATGCCTGTATGTATCTCTTGGGTAGTGTAGTTTAATTGGTGTTTGTGAGTGTGGCTGCTAATATACCATGCACAAAACCTTTTTTTAATTCAGTGTCATTGAATTTGTAGTTTTTAGTTTTTGGTTAAGGTTGTGACAGTATCATTCTTCAGTCTGGTGGTGAATTTCAGGCCTAAACTTAAAGCTTCATTTTCAGTGACAGAAAGTAGGTGTTGTAGATAAGATTCAGGTTAGTGATCTCTTTCCATCTACTGTTGGCATAAAGGCCTGAAATTCACCACCAGACTGAAGAAAGAGGACATTGTCACAACTGTAATCAAAAACCACAATTTCCACGACTCCAAATTCAAAAAAGGTTTTGTAATATATGTGTGTGTGTGTGTGTTTGTGTATACCAGTAGTAGCAGCAACTTTGATAAGATCAATTAACAATAACAAACTATATGTTTATGTAAGTTAAATTTATGTTTTCTCTTTTAAAACAAATATATGATAGAGAAAGAAAATACATAGATATTCATAATTTATCTTACTGACACCAATGAATAATGAAAATTTTATGAGATTATAAAGTTGTGGTTGGAAAGCAGTTGTACTCCAGCATTATCCTTTGAGTATCAGAATAAACAAGTATAAATGTAAATGACCTGTTGATCATGGTGATGGAAAAAGCAAATGTTTTTTATAAGGCATCACAATTGCATTTTCTTTAACCATTTCATGCCAAAGCAGGGGAATAAATAAAATGAATAGGGTTAATAAGTGTTAGAGAATATGAGGAGAAAAAATATTAAGGAGAGAGAGAGAACAACAAAAGAAAGAACAGGACATAAGACAAAAGATAACAATTGACATTACATTTATGTTTTTGAAGTTGTAAGTTGACTGGAAAGCAAAATGTCAGAAGAGAGTTCCACAAGTGAGAAGTGTGAGAGAAGAAACTGTAAGCATAGAACTTATGGTTACATCTAGCTGTTTTATTAACAAAGCAGAAAAACTCATTTTAAAAGTTTAATTTTTTAAATGCTTGCTAAAATTTGCAGTACCAGTATTTTCATTAAATGTAGAGTAAAGCAGAAAAACATTCTAAGAAAACAAAACCAAAGTGAGAAGAGAAAGCTTTTGGATAAGGAACAATATAAGGAAAAGGATATTAAGAAAAAAGAGTAAGAGTGAGAAATCTTTAGAACTATCAATAATTAGAAAATAAACTTGTTCTGCTTAATATGACTTTTCAGCTAAAATATGTTTGTGGCCCTCAGAAGAAATTTAAAATGGAATTTTTTTTAAATTGTTACCTTTAGGTTAAACTAAATAATTGTTATTTTGATGAGTCTTATTGATTTTCTTTAGGTTTTTTTTTTTTTTGTTTATCAAATTGTAGAAATTGCCTGGAGTTAAAAGAAAAAAGTTAATTAGAAATGGGGAGAGAGGATTGCATCATAATTTTATATAATTTTTTTTTCTTCTGCTTGGATTAGAGATGAGCTGTAGGTTCTGTAGGCAGCTTTTTTCTCAATCTGAAACATCGCATCTGAAAATCTAAATAAATGAAGCAAATGTCACATACATTTAGCTGGATGCACTTGTAGAAGATATTTTTAAGGTGACAAGCTCCTATCAAGGCTGATGATAGGTGTAACAGCATTTTTATCTTAAATGTTTCTATTACTTAGGTAAGTAATTTGCTTATTGGAAGGGGGTTTTGCCTCAGTGCTCATTCACCTATTCATTTTCCCATTAACTATTGTGGCATAAAAGTGATGTAATAATTTTTGTTAAGGATATGAGACAATATAAAGAGAAGTAGATTTATGCAACCTCAAAGAGAATTCAAAGTTAGTCTACTAGTTCCATTTTCCATCCCAGTAACACACACACACACACACACACACACACACACATTAATATAGACATTTATTTGTCATACCAAAAAATAAATATAGCACAAAGTCATATTTTTAATGTGAATCAAGATGAGCCTCAGAAATTGATCAATCTCCTCATAGACATCATGGCATACCCCTGTCTCTCATTGCAAAGAACTACTTGGATTGGTGGCGGATACCTGAACACTAGCCTTCACTTCATTATTATTTACTTACCATTCCAAAAAAGTTTTAATGTTCCTCACTAATCCACAATTAGACATTCTACAAATTTTAGACAACACTAGAAGGGTGTGAGTTTCCTGGTATAAAACTTAATGTAAATGTGCAATGCACACAGATAATAGCAGATATTTTTTATGCTTGACTTTCAACAAAATGTAGTATGACAAGTGTAGAGTTCTTGGTGTTATATCTCTTCAGGATGTGGCAGTCATGGCACTTTACAGCTTCTTTTACTGATTTAAAGCCACTCTTTATTATACTTATTTTTCTATCCATTCATTTAATTGGTTAACAGCTGTTTTACTGTTTCTCTTGCCTTTGGTTTCCCCCTCTTTCTCTTGCCTTTGATTTACCCCCTTTCTCTTGCCTTTGATTTACCCCCTTTCTCTTGCCTATGATTTACCCCCTTTCTCTTGCCTATGATTTACACTCTTTCTCTTGCCTATGATTTACACTCTTTCTCTTGCCTATGATTTACACTCTTTCTCTTGGCCTTGATTTATTCCCTTTGTCTTGCCATTGATTTATTCCCTTTGTCTCGCCATTGATTTATTCCCTTTATCTTTGTCCTGACTTTGATGTACCCCTGTTCTCTTGACTATGATTTATCCTCTTTCTTTTACACTTGAATTACTCCCTTTCTTTTGTCTATGATTTACCCTCTTTCCCTTGCCCGTGATTTACCCCATTTCTCTTGCATTTGATTTATCAAAGAGAAAGAGATAAAGGCAAGAAAAAAGCTTTCTCTTGCCTTTCATTTATATCCTTTGTCTTGCCCATGTTTTACCCATATTCTCTTGCCTTTGATTAACTTCCATTCTTCTGACTATGATTTACCCTATTTCTCCTACCCTTGATTAACCCCAATTCTCTTTATGATTTACCCGCATTCTCTTGCTTATGATTCCTGCTCTTTCTCTTGCCTTTGATTCACCCTCTTTCTCTTGCCTTTTATGTACTCTGCGAGTTAAATTCTCCAAGTTTTCCATCCTTTTCAGATTTCAGTTGTCTCTTTCTGATTCTTAGCAGTAGTTTCTTCTTTGTAAATACTATTTTCTTTCTCATTTTTCATATGCCCTGTCCATGGTATTCTTAACATGTTGGTAAAACTGCATTTCAGTTACTTCAAATCTTTTCTTTATTTGTGAAGATAATTGTACAGCATTCACTGCCATATAAGAAATTGGACATTACATAGGAGTTCTGCACATGTTTTTTTTTTTTCAAATTTTAATGTTATTTTTCAATTTTTTAATACCTTACTCAGTTTCTGAAAAGTACCTTTGACTTTATATATATTGAAATTTCTGTGTCACACTTTCCATCATCTGCATAAGATATACAAGTTTTTTTTCTTTAATTTTAATATTAAATTACTAATGATTATTTTGATTGAGTAACAGTGAATGATTTAAAATATCTATTGATAGAAGCATAATTTTTAATAGATTAATCTATATACAATGTTTTACTTTATTTACACATGGTGCATTGCATTTACAATGGCCAACTGTATATTATAAAAGATGAAGCTGCCAGGATATAGGATCTGAGTTAAAATCTTATAGAAAGATACTTCTTTAGTTTTTTTGGCACTACTTATTTTCTAGGTTGGGAGATATTCAATCAACCAAATTAAAAAAAAAATATTAAACAAAGGAAATACTTTATCTCAAAATTTGAATGAGATAAGAAATCCTGCTCTACAACTCAATATCCTTCATAAAATCTAAAGAAGTGGGGTCTTTAATGTGATTGATCCTGACCTGGTATCTTGACTTCAGTCACTTTCTCACTGATGTGATATGGCTTCCCTCTGTCTTTTCTGCAAATATTTTCATGGCAACTGCTCTGATAAGCTGTTTTCTTTGGCGCCCTTTGACTACATGAATTTAAGCATGCTACTAGATTGGTAACTAGGTTTTTATTTTACTGTTGAACTCGTTAGATGTAACTGCCACTTCTACTCTACTGTGGAACTCTCTTCTGATTTCTTGCTTCCACATAATTACAATCTTCAAAAATTTAAATGCAACATCAGTTGCAATCTTCTGTCTTCCTGAATCCTGTTCATCTTTTGTCTTTTCCTCAGTCCTCCCCATTCACAGTCTTCTCATTCTCTTTCACTCTCTGTAACCAATGAATTCTAGTAGCATTATTGCCTTGCTTGGGGTGAAATGATTAAAGAAAAATTATAATACTGAACAGTAAAAACAACCAGGGGTGTAGATTTGGAGTATACACTATACAAAAAACAACAGTAAGATAAAGAAAATATTACCTAAACACTAATAATAAAAATAATTTATCTGAGAATTTGAATGAATTAAGGCTCTTAGTAAGCAGTAAAAACAAATAATCAGGATTGTTGATTTTGTGTGATATTCAACATTAAAATTCATTATAAATAGCAGCAATACAGACTAATCAAACGTTATTAATGAAAAGACATCTTTTAAATAATTCAATATTCAAATTTTCTATATATGGACATTTAATTAATGTATATTTTTTATTTATGTATTTAAAAAACCCTTAACATAAATATTTAAAATAAATTAATTTCACAGAAAAAACAAGCATGTTTAAATTTTTTCTTTTTCTTTCTCTCTTTCTTTTTTTCTTGTTTACTCAAGTGTTTTGAAAGGATTTTCATCAACCAGGACCTCTGCATTCTTAACATAACTGATGCTACTATCTTGAACCCAAAGAAAAGCCATTTGCTGAAACTTGTGTTAAATAAAACTCCATGATTTTTACAATGGTGAATAGAATGGGACTTGCTTCATTTCATATTTGGAAAGTGTTAAAATAAATAAGAAAAATGCAAGAAAAGTTTTTTGACAGCTTATACATACAATGCAAGTGCAAATTGATTTAAATCTTGCCATAATTTTTTATAATATATATAAACTATTTATTTAGATATGCTATTTGTCAAAAATTAAAAATGATGTTGGATAAATTTTATATATATATATATATATATATATATATATTTCAATAGGAAATTGATCAAAATTAGCTATTCCTGCACTAACAACATGTACCAAATTATCATCTCCCATAATAATTGTCTTAAGTAAATTCTACAGGGAAAAGAATAAATCTAGTATGGAAGCCTGTAACTGTAGAGATAGAGAAAACTGTCCAGTTAAGGACAAATGCAAATCCACTAGGGTAATATATCAGGCAACCATTGTCCCCAAAGAAAATATGACAAATTATAATGTTTACACTGGAATTTCTGCAGGAGAATTGAAACAGAATTTATACCCATAGGCACTCATTTACCAATCCTAAATTAAAATTCCAAACAGCCCTTTCAAAGAAATTTTGGGAATTGAAGGAAAAAGGCCTAAAGATGCAGCTAGATTAGAAAATTATAGGTTTCACACATACTTCTAATAGCTTTAGAGACGCTGGCTATGTTTACAGAAAAAAATTAGAATAATTAAATACAATGATCAATACAAACTATTAAATCAAAGGAGAGAGTTAGTACTAAAATGTAGGCATAGAAGCATGTTCAAGCTTATATAAGAATATAGATCTTACCTTATCACTCACTAACTACCAAAAACAACAGACCCTCCCCCTCAATTGATGCAACTCCACTCTGACTAAATTTTTACTTTAATATCTTCCTCTTAAAGAATTTTGGGTAAAGCTTGGCATTCCTAATAATGTAACCAAACATTAAAGATGTAGATGGATAGTGTATATACATGTGTATCCATATGCATATGTGTGTATGTATGTGTACATGGGTAAATATATGTAAGTATATGTAGGTATAGGTGTAATTGGGTATCTTGGTTTTACTTACAGATTTTGGGAATCTATTATTTAGATAATCTATTCTAACTTTAAATTGTCTTGTCTTTAAATACCCCACCATTTAATAATATAATCCACTAGCAGGAACTTAAATTCATTTACATACAACTAAAGGCTTTGGCCATAAATAAACTCCCACTCCGGCCAATCTCCTAGTTACCAATCCAGACTCCTTAACAAAACGAGGTATACCCTTAAGTAGCCCCTCCCATACATTTTCACCAACTGCTATCTAAACTAAATTCAAAAACCTCCATTCCGAGACAGTCATATATCAGTGCTGGTGTGAAATATACTATGCACCCACATGAGGTAATTTGGGAGTTTTTGCTGTATAATATATTATTATAATATTTTTATATATATATATATATATATATATATATATATATATATATATATATATATATATATATATATATATATATATATATATATATATATATATATATATTGTGTATTTAGGCAGCAATCCTTTCATGCACATTTCATTGAATACAACAGACAAGGTGCTTTTATTTAGTTTTTTATACAATTTCTCATGCAATCCAATAATTTTTTTCTTTTCAGATGATAAATTATATAAAAACTGTCCGAATGTACTTTTTATCCAAGCACTTTTGGCTATACATTTATCCATTTTCAAGGATTAAACATTTTAACTGTTAAACAAGAAATAGTTTGTTGTATGTATGTTTTATTAAATGTTTTCATTTTTCAAAACACCGTCAAGATATTGTGTCCATGTTCATAGTTAATATTATTAAGTGTTGGCTTTTTGTTCTTATTAATAAAGCTTCTATTATTTTTAGCCTTTTTTAGCATTTAGATGATGCTATTATATTAGTGTTATCAACAAGTATGTTACGAATAGTGTCTGGTAGTGTCATTTAAATATTTATGGAGACTTATCAGACACTATTTGTAAAAATAAATAAAAAAATTATTAGATCACATGAGAAATTGTTTAAAAAGCTAAATAAAGGCACCTTTTATCTGTCATATTCAATGAAATGTGCATATATATATATATATATATATATATATATATATATATATATATTGTAATATTTTATAAAACATTATAATAAAAAATATAATATTTTGCTCTACCTTGTATTCAGCACTTTTTAAAAAAGTAAATGCTAAGAGCTGTGGATTCTTAATCTGTCTGTTCTTCCTCTTTATTTATATATATATATATATATATATATATATATAATGGTAACATCCATTAGTATATAATCCAAATGGATTGTAGTAACATAAAATATTAAAGCTGATCCACAAAAAAACACAATGTATTAATATAGGGCAATATAATTAATAAACAATAATTATTGTTTATTATATATATATATATATATATATATATTATTATTTCCGTATTTAGTTACGTGGAAGATGTGAAATCAATGTGGGCGAAATACTGCGTTTGGTTGCAAACAATGGAATTCAGAATCGAAAGAACAAGAAAGACTGTAGATATATTTTAGAATCTCTTTTAGTGAGGAAAATAAGAACAAGTAAAAAAGTTCGTATTTAAGAAGTTGAGGGAAAGGTACCCTTTGACAAGGCGTCGGACGAGAGTTCATTAGCAGCAGCAGTCACATGCTTCGTTTCGTCGCCGGGCCAGTGTGTCAGGAACGAGTGACGTGACCCTTCTGCCTCCGCCGTTGAGTGGCCCTCCTTTTGACTTTCCCGTGTTGAACTTATACACGCCTATCGGCTCCAAATGGCAATTTTTTGAATACATGGGAGACGGTCCGGTTGGTTGATTTAATTCTTTTCTTTTTTTTTTTTTTCCAGTTTATCCCAAACGGAAGTATCTGCGTCGAGCCTATGCGTAGACGTGTAGTTTTCATTTCGAGTCGGGGACTCGTGATGGTAACTTCCGTTTATCAAAGCAGGGCAAGATCTCATCTTGTAACATATATATATATATATATATATATATATATACACACACACACACACACACACACACAATGCACCTGGGTGTCTATATGTGTCTGTGTAGGCATGTGAAATTTTTCAAAAAGTGTACAGATACTCTCATTCTAGAAAAAGTGCTGATCTATACTGTCATATAGGAATAAAGTGTCGCTACCAACACTTTGAACATGGATCACCAGAGAGCAAGCACAGTCAACCTCATCTTGAAATAATTAGATCATGTGACAGGTAAAGTAAAAATATATATATAGTAATTAGCAGTGTCTTACCAAGTATTGTTCGAAGGTGTTACTATGTGAATTTTGCCAAAAAATACAGATGAGATAAATTTTGATGAAACTGTTTAATACTATCAAAGATTTTTGGTGATAGGAGCTCATTATTTAATGCACGGTGGCAATGTCTTAACTCAGTAAAGTGTGATGATGAAGATTTTGTCACTCATGCAGGAGTCGTGAATCAAGTATGTGAGAAGTTCAAGTTAAATGAATTAACTCCGGATTTATTTAAATGTCTAATATTCATACAGGATTTAACTTTTAATAAGGATGCAAAGATAATGTCCAGGATACTTGCTAAATTAGAAATGGATCCCAAATTAACTCTCCAGAAAATAGCTGAAGAGTGTCAATGTATTGTAATCTAAAACTCAATACCACAAGGATTGAGGAAAGAGACATTTCACAAGCACATAGCATCCAGCCATCTAAGACTGTACACGTTTTTCAACTCCTAACAGAACAGTACAAAAGATGACAAACCCCCTTCAATACCTAAAACTTGGCACATTTGTGGAAATATGCATTTCAAAAGTATTTTTTTCAAGAACGAAAAATGCTACAAATGTGGGATGATAGGACACAAAAGTACTTCTTGCAGATACAAAAGATGGAGGAAAAAAAAACATAGGTGAACCTGATAAATAAATGGATTAATGATAATAAGCCTAAAAGGAAAATTAACAAGACATCTGAAAAGAGGAAATCTGTTTTCATGCAAATTAATGATGTGAAAATAAAATTGCAATTAGATACAGGATCTGATATCACTATCATAAATGAACAGACATGGAGAAAAATGGGTAAATCCAGTTTATTGACTTCTAATAAAGTTACACATGGAGTTTCAGGAAAGGGATTGAACTTTTGGGGTGAATTCACGTGTAACATTTCTTTTGTGGGAAAAACCAAGAAGGCAGTAGTGTTTGTATTAAAGAATACTGCTAATTTATTTAGAACAGACTGGATTGCATTATTTGATCTTTCAGACCTTCCACTTAACTCTTTTTGCAACAAAATAAATATTGTTACCTCCAGTGCTAATACGGTAATTGAAAAATTAAAGAATGAATTAAAAAAGAGTTTTCCAGAAGTTTTTTCAGGAGGTCTAAAACAAAAACTAAAGCTAAATTTGAATTAAAGAAGAATGTAACACCAGTATTTAAACCAAAAAAAAAGTGTACCTTTTGCAGCATTAGAAATTTTTAATAAGGAATTAGACAGACTGGAAAAACTAGGAGTTATATCAAAAGTAGACTATTCTGAAAAAAAAAAACAGTAATAAAATCAGTGTATGTGCTGATTTTTCAATGGGGTTGAATGAAAGTCTAAAACAATATAACTACCTGTTACCAAGTCCAGAGGAAATTTTTGCCAAATTAAATGGTGATAATTTTTTTTAAAATTGGACCTGTCAGACACTTACTTACCTACAAGTACTATTAGACGAAGAGTGCTCAGAACTATTAACAGTTAGCACTCATAGAGGATTATATAAATTTAACCGACTTCTTTTCGGTATAAAGCTAGGACCAAGCATATTCCAACAGATAATGGATATGATGCTTGTTGGTTTGGATTGTGTAAAAGCATATTTAAATGATATACTTATTAAAAGTAAGACACGAAAGCAACATATGGAAGAGGTAAAAAAAAAGTTTTTGAGAGAATTAAGGAATAGGATTTTAAGATGAAGGAAAATGCAAACGGTTTATGTCCAAACTTAAATATCTAAAATTATCAAAGCAAGAGCAAGTGTAATAAAGGACATACCTGCTCCAACAAATGTAACAAAGTGACAAGTATTTTTAGGGTTTGCTAATTACTATCATATATATATATATATACCAAACATGCACAAATTAAGAGCACCCTTGAATAATCTGCTAAAGAAAGATGTGAAATCGAATTGGTCAGATAAATGCCAAAGTGCTCTCAAAGAAGTAAAGAAAGCCTTAATGTTGGATTTGTCACTAGCTCATTTTGACCCTAAATTAAAGCTTGTGGTTGCATCAAGTGATTTGGGTATTGGAGTGGTGATACTACATAAATATGAGGACAGAAAAACTAAACCAATAGCACATGCTTCATCATTAATTGCAGCTGAAAAAAGCTACAGACAGATTGAAAAGATGCATTGGCCATCTTATTTGCTATGAAAAAGTTTCATAAATTCATACATGGTAGAGAATTCATATCACAGAGAGACCATCATCCATTATTGTCCATATAAGGCTCAAAAAAAGTGTGTTCCGACACATACAGCAAATAGACTGCAGCACTGGGGAACTATCCTATTGAACTATAATTATAAAATGGAGTTTCTACAATCCAAAAAATTAAGTCATGCAGACAGATTATCTAGACTATTACCAAAATTCTGCAAACTATTTGAGGACACGGTAATTGCGGCGATTAGGGCCGAAAATGAAATTAATAGTGTATTATACATTATTGTAAGTGAATATTGGAAGAAATAAGAATTAAGTCAGAAAAAGACAACTTTATAATGAAAATGAAGAAGTAATTAGGATTTAAAGAAAAAGTATTATGGGGAATAATGCATTTTCATTATGTAATAATGTACTTATGTACATAGAAAGATTTGTGATACAAGCATTGTTGCAAAAATGTATGTTAAAAGAATTTCACATAGGACATCCAGAAATTTCTAGAATGAAATCCTTAATAAGGTGTTGTACTTATTGGCCAAAAATGGATCGAGATATCGAAAATTTAGTGAAATAATCATGCAGAGGTTGTGAACTGGCAGCAAAGTCACCACCTATCAAAATTCAACCTTGGCCGAAAACCAATATGCGTATATATAGACTTTGCAGGACCATTAAATGAAGCATGCTATCTAGTGGTAGTCGATAGTTACACTAAATGGCCAGAAAATATTAAAATGTAGCAAACCAACTACCGTGGTAACAATAAATTTCCTACACAAGAGTTTTGCAAGGTTCAGTATTCCTTTCAGACAACGAGACACAATACACATCTAGTGAATTTAAGTTTTTTTGTAAATCATTAGCAATAGAACATATTACAACTCCCCTTATCACCCAAGATCAAACAGACAAGTAGAACAGTTTGTCAATACATTTAAAAAGATCACTAAAAAAAAGTCAGGGGGGAGAGGAGTCAGATGAGATAATGTTACAACAATTTCTGTGTGTTTTCAGAATAACACCAAATGTGAACACCTTATCAAGAAATAACAATATAAGTAAATACTTCAAACCTGATAAGGTATTTTTTAAACGTATCAATGTGGAAAAGAATTCTGGGAAAATGGCATTATAAAAAAAATGGATCAGCAAAATGACATACATGGTACAGGGACAAAGGCGGAAAAGTGACATTAATCAGTTAAAACACAGATTCACTGATTTAAAAAGTCTCCAAAAAGAGATGCCTATGGAAATTTTGTATGACATGTTTGATGTATTCACACCATCAAAATTTGTTGAACTAAGGTTTTATGGTAAGAGAAAAAGAATAGCAACAGAATTTCTAAATATTGTACCGAAGCTGAAGAAATATAGACTCCAGAGGAAGTCATCTCAAAGGGGAGATGTCATATAGGAATAAAGTTCACTGCTGACACTTGAGTTTAAATGCAGATCACCAGAGAGCAAGCACAGTCAACCTCCTCTTGGAATGATTGAATCATGTCACAGGTAAAGGAAATATATATATATATATATATATATATATATGGGAATTAGTGGCGTCAAACCAAGTATTGTTCAAAGGCATTACTATTATTGTCTCTGTAATATACAAAGTCTCTCCTACAAACAGCCATTACAAAATATACCAACAGTTTCGACAAGTACTATGCATGTTACAATAAAAAAGAACTTAATCACTGGAGAAAGAACTGATAACAATAACTGATATCTCAGTGGTTCTTAAACACTTTGGGCATTGACTAAAAATTTATCTAGAAGTCATTAAGCGTATGACTTTTAAGAGAAATTTATTTTAGGCATTATTTTAAAATATTGATTATTTAGAATTTATTTTAATTTGTAAATGTTAAGATGAAAAGAAAAACATAACTTTTGATTCTCCTGAAATATGTTTTCTTTTAACTGGTTGATTTATAAACAGAGGTAAAACACAAACAAACAAGAGTCAATAAATTTTGCTTAAAGTTACCTCAGAGCTTAGCTTCAGTTGTTGACCATTATAAAACAAAAATGTTCATATGTAAAACTTCAACCGATCCTGGTTCACAACAAACGGCTAGATGTAACCTTTCATCATGGTCAGTCTGGGGTGGATCCTGGTTTGATCAATGGAATGATCTCTTTGATCCTGACCTGCCTTACCTCACATTGTGATTGATTTGATTATAAGGAGGCTAAGGTCAATTTGTTGCAGGTATCTTCATGTTGGGCTGGTCCAAGTTGAGCAGTCGTACAATAAAACTGGGAAAAAAACAGCACCTGAAATATATATAAAAAATTTATTACTATTTTTATATCAATTCTTGCAAGGGTTCGTTAGTAGTTGTGTTCACATACAGGTGTTTGCTGACCCAACCTATTCCTAAATCAGATGCAACACTTGGTCTTTTGGTTATCAAAATTTGTTTTATTGTTTTGGTAAGTTTGGCTCAAGGCTGAAGTTGGAGGTTCCTGAATTTGGCAGGAAATTTGGAAACTCTCAGTGACTTCGACAACTCTGACTTTTTGTCTCAAACTAAATTGTCTGAATGGCTTTCGTGCATTCATTTTTATGGACTCCAACTAGAAACTGGTGTGGGGCAAGATGTATGCTGTGTTTCGGTGAATCCCCTGATTTCCAACAAAAGTTTATTATTTTTGGTTTTGAGAAATCAAATTAGTTCATAATTTTGGGGAATTCTCCCTGTCTCATGGGCGGGAGGAGGCTGCAGACATCACTCCACCCAGCTTCCTCCACCTTCTCTTAGTACCACTTCTCACTCAGAATACACAAGGCTGATCTAGTAGGAGGAGAGACTGGTGTGTGAGTGGCCATGAAATGAATGTGTGGGTATATGCAGGAGTGGTATAAGAAGTAAATAGAAATGTTATTTAGGATGCATCTTGGCTATGCCCAGCTGGAGGTGCTAAGCATATCAATTTGGCTGAGCTAGATGCAACAGTAAAGGGTGTCAATTTGGCTCTTCAATGGCAGGTATCAACATCACATCTTTTTATCGATTCAGCATGAGTCTATCAGTGGATTTTGAACACCCTAACTAGCAAGGAACAAATAAATATGAAGGTATCTGGGTAAATGCTAGTGTGTAGATGGTTGAACAAACTTGATGAACTTGTGGCTGAATATAGCTTGACAGTGGACATAACACTGGTCAAATCCAATCGGAATCTGGAACACCCAGGCTTAAAAAGGACCCTGTACTTTGTTAAGTTGATAGACACTTCAGTATCATCAGAAGTTGTAAAAGTAGTTGTGAAGGAATATGAGGCTTACCAATCCATTGACTAGACACCAGTGCATTGGCAAAAAGGAAAGCTGGACATAAGGGACAACTGGAATAGGTTAGCAATGGACATCACCCACCATGGTAGTAAGCACTTTCTGACAATCAGTGGTTGTGGACCCTCTTAGTTCATGATATGGTGACCACTACATAAACAAGATTCTACCAGTGTAGTTTGTCACTTGGAGTTGGTATTTTATGAACAGAGTCCGCCACTTGAAATATTGACCTACAATAACACAGCGTTCATGTGCAACCATTTCAAGAATTTTTTGAGTAATTGGAGTGTTCATTTGCAGTTCTGATGTGCCTATGCACCTGCCGGGAATGGCATAGAAAGAAGTTACCAAAGCATCAAAACCATTGTGGCTAGAAAGCAGTGCTCTATACTGGAGGTTTTTTGTACAGTTTGGCATGGTTCAAAAAACCCCCATTACACCACATACTGCTAGAATGGTTAGACAGGAGAATAATGCCATTTCAAGGAAGAAAATGCCAATGCCACATGTTGAGATAAGACACTTATTTTACTTGGAAAAAGATGCAAGCCACCCTGGCTCACTTGCTTCTACATGACTGTTCACCACACTTTATAACATAAAATATGAATTAAATAAAATAACTTAGTTAAAGCTTCCTTTAAAGGAAGCAATCCACTCATTTGATTTGATGTCTTCAAGTAACTTACTGTTTTTTAGTGAAAGTACTTTTTGATATCATTTGGTGTTTAATAGTTTGCATCTGTTAAGTTAAAACAATTAAATATTGTAATATGCATTTTTCCTGTTTGAATTTTTCTTCCTCTCCCCCAATAGCTAGAACATGTTTCCCTTTTAAGAGCATATGCAAAAATATTTTCCTACAAAAGAGCATTATTATTTACAAAAGATTTTAAAAATAAATATATAAGAAGAGAAATTATATAGAAAAAATACATAGCTTATTTTTTTTAATCTTTGCAGAAAATAATATTAGTGTTAGTATATTGTACAATTTATAGTTTTTTGCATACATTTTCCATTCTTAATTTCTTTTCTTTTTCATATTTTTAGCCTTCTATCATATACAAATATTTACTATAGTGCTTATTAAAGCAGTATTTAATTTGATTTATAGATGGAACCACCATAGATTCTTATTTAATCTATAACAGTGTATTTTTCTTGTACATGGCACCTTAATCTAACCTAGTGTCCAAATCACAGATATGTACAAAAGTGCACACTGAAACAGTTACTCTACACACACATGGAATTACCATACTTGCTTATTTTGTTTGTTATAATTAATTAATATGATTCTCAAATACACAGCCGATATACATTTGTATAACCTAAAACATAAGCTAGACAGTTCCAAATCTGAAAATTCTGTTTTTCATGTAGTGGCCATTTGGAATATTTAATAAGCTGTGACCTAGTTGTCCAAATTTTAGTAGGAATACTGCAATGGATAAGTTTTCATTCAATTTCTGGAAATGTTTTTCTGTTTACTAAATTTTTATAGTATATTAGTGAGCAGAAACTATCAAATTTGTTTTTTATAAATTTAGTGGCAAAAAGTTTAAGTGAAGAATTGACTGTTGAATAATTAAAAATGTGTTTTTGGTCCAGTTGGTTACATTGATAGTAAGATATCTAAGACCTTATGGAACATATCTTGAGAATTAGCTGATTATAAGACTCAGTCTTTTGGGTCCTTTTTTTTTAAATAAGTCATATATGCCATCAACTACAGTAAGTTTTTATTAAGTTACCATTAGAAATTTTGATATAACACTTCCTCATTTATATAACACTATTTATGCATCATTTTCATAAATAAAGTTATAAATAATAAATTATTTATTAAAGTATAAATAATATGTTTATCTTTGGTACTAGGTTTTTCCCTCCATAGTATCATTTGATATTTTTCTTTTCTTTTTTTTTTTTTTTATCAAAAATAGTTTGGCAATTCACGGTAAAAATATAATATCAAAACATTTTTTGTTATTATTTAGAGAAATAAAAAACATGGGATATGTTCTGGCAGTAAATAACTTAATTCTTTCAATCATCAGATTAAATTTTATACTAAAATTTAAATGCTCATCTTCACTGCCCTAATAATTTTTTAATCAACTGACTTAAATGATTAATCAGAAAAGAAAGTATTTATCTATTTATCTGCTTTTTACAAGTATTTATTAAAATTAAATAAATAATATCTGTATAGATGACATTTATTCATATGTACAATTTCCTATCAGGAGACAGAGAAAGAATCACAGAAATGTATTGAATACATTATTGGATGTTGGATGGGAATTAAACATCCAGTGGGGATAACCCACACTACATTAGCAAATGATCTGTGAAATTATTATGTCTAATATTGTTCTAATTCATGCAGATGTTAAGTAAGCTTAGCTTTACACAAGGTCATAATTAGTGAACACCTAATTGGTATTAAACTCAGTAGTTATGATTTGTAAGTTTCTGCTTCATGAATTTGTTAATTGTTGTGCTACAGTCAGTATATTCTTTGTAGAATAATTCCTTGTTGGCCTTTGTAGAAATAATAATAAAAAGAACAACAATAATAATAAATCAGATCAGAGCTTTCTATATTAGATGAGCTCACTAGAAACCCAAATATCTCCACGCACACAAGTGCAAGAAGATCAAGCAGAAATATAAAATTAAATCCCTAATTGAAATTCCATCAATCAAGGAAATGCTGAAATAGAAACTTCAGTTAAATGCACAGAGAACAAGACGATACAAAAATTGTTGTAGGTTCTATCTCCAAAACAAAATATTCCAAATGGACCTTAAGAAATTTTACAGGGAAATTGGAAAAGCATCTGTACATGTTGAAAAGTCACCATCTATTGACAATGTGCAAACATTTGGAGAGAATATTTGGAACAGCCCAAAGAAATATAACCCAAATGCTGTGAATGAATCCAGCATGCAAGAGTGGGAAAATATAACCACATTTAATGTTAGGCAAACTCTAATGAAATCCCAAAAATGGAAATTCCCAGGAAATGACAAGATGTTAAAGCTTCATGGCCAATACTTTGCCTGTAACAAACAAGCTGATGTAGACACACCCTGTCCACATCAGTGGCTATGTAGTGCAGGGTTAAAAGCTGAAATTGAAGGTTTCATCCTTGCTGCACAGGACCAATGCTTGTCAACTAGAAATTATCAAGCACACATACTAAAATATTGTGTTATCCCAAAATGCATGTTCTGTGATAAATATCCAGAAGCAATTGATCATCTTGTATCAGGTTGCACAGTATTGGCACCCACTGAATATAAAACTCATCATGATAGAGCTGACCAATATCTGCACTGGAAATCTGCAACTTCTATGGAAAGAAAACTAAAGGAAATTGGTATGAACAACACCCAGACCTGGTTACAGTGATAGGACCTGTAACAATTCTATGGGATTACACGATACACAGAGACAGAACAATCAAAGCTAACTGACCAGACATTGTTATTAAAGACCGCAAACAATTGATATGGCAGTCCCTGCAGACTGCAATCTATCTTTGAAGATATTCAAAAAGCTATCAAAATACAAGGACCCTGAAATCAAAATCTCAAAAATGTGGCACATGGGAACGTCAACAATCCCTGTTGTAGTTGGAGCCCTCAGATTGTTTGGAAAAGATTCCATAGACTAATTGAAGGAATTCCTGGAAGCCCATGCCTTAAAGAAATACAAAAAATTGTTCTCACGAGTACTGCGCACACCTTACAAAGGGTATTATCTATGTAAAATATGTTTGTGTTTTTTTTTTTTAATTGGTCAGTGGAATATGTCATGATCTCATTTCTAACCTTAGGTCTCTGGGCTGGACCTGGAATGAAATGTGTACACACCAAAAATTAAAGGAAATAATAATGATAATAATAATAGTAACAGTAATTAGAAACACAGAGAACAAGATAATATTCTAAAGTCTTGTAGGTTCTATCAACAAAATAAGATATTCCAAATGAACCTGAAGAAGTTTTACAGGAAAATTGGAAAAGCAGTTATAGAAGTTAAGAATCAAATATCTATTGAAGAAGTGCAAAAAGATTGCAAGGATAATTGGAGCAATCCAGGGGAATATAATCCTAATACAGGGTGGGTCAAACAAAAACAAGAAAGAATGAAGGATAAATGGTAAAATATAACCAATAATAATGTTAGATAAGCTCTAACAAAATCCTAAAAATGGAAATCCCCAGGAAATGACAAGATACACAATTTTTGGCTCTATCATCTTTCATTAATCAATAAAACTCTTTTAATTAATAAGTCCAATGAAATTTCAGAATGGAAATGGGCGAAACAGATGATCCAAATAATTATAGGCCAATAACGGACATGTCCACTACATATAAATTGATCATGTCTGTCCTAAACAACTGTACTTACTCTTTTCACAATGAAAACAATATTTTCCCCTTGTAACAGAAGGGTTGTCGAAGGGGTTCATCTGGTTGCAAAGATCAACGACTAATAAATAAAATGATCCTGGAAAATTGAAGGAAAAAGGTAGAAATCTCAGCACAGCTTGGCTAGATTACTGTAAAGTCTTTGACAGTGTGCCACACTCTTGGATCCTTAAAACTTTGAAAATGCCCACAGTCTCCTTAGTGATAGTAATTTTCCTTTAATATAGTATGAATCTCTGGAAAACCACATTATAAGCCTAAATCACATCAAAGGTACTGCAACATCCAATTGTTTGAATATCTGACATAGAATCTTTCAAGGAAGCTCCTTGTTCTGTCTATCCTTAATCTCCCTTTCTCATGACTAAACAATAATAATTATGGATGCAAATTAAAAAAGAATGTATTTAATCACTTATTCTACATGAATGTAGATTTACCTAAGATGACAATGAATCGAAGGGTCCCCTCAATACTGTAAACTGTTTCAGTGATGACATTGGTATGGATTTTGAATTAGATAAATATAAAAAAATAACATTCAAGAAAGGGAGAATTACAGAAATACAATCAATAGTTCTAGAGTTTGTCACAAAGATAATGGAACTGGGACAGATAGAAGTCTATAAATACCTAGGAGTCAGTGAAGGAGATGGAATAGAGCATAACAAAATGAAGGAGAAAGTAGGAAAAGAATACTACAGGCGCGTATGTCTGGTGTTAAATACCAAGTTGAATTCACAAAACAGATTATCAGCCATAAATACTTTGGCTCTCCCTGTGGTGCAATACAGTTTCAACTTGCTTAATTGGACAATAACTGACATTAAGTGAATGGATGTTAAAACAAGAAAGCTTCTCACTTGCTACCACATGCATCCTCTAACACTGATGTTTATTATCTGTATGTGCCTAGCTAGATTTGAAGGAGGCAGAGGATTAGTTCAACTAAAACTGTCTTACAAAATCATAACAATTGGTCTAGATGATGATCTGTTTCAAAGTTGAAAGAAACAAGAAACTATTCAGTAATAAAGGAAGCAAACAAATTCAAAAGGGGATTTCAAGTGGGTGACAAAGTGAAAATAAACCATAATACACCTATTGCAGCAGCAAAGAACCTAAAAAAAAGCAAATGTAATGTACCAAATGCAGAAATATTGGCAAGATAAGCCTCTTCATGGTCAATACTCTGCCCATACCAAACAAGATAATGTAGACAAACAACAGTGGTTACATAGTTCAGGGTTAAAAGCTGAAACTGAAGGTTTTGTTCTTGCTGCACAGGACCAATGCTTAATAACTAGAAATGACCAAGAAGACATTTTGCAAAATTGTGTTAACCCAAAATGCAAATTTTGTGATAATATCCAGGAATAATTGACCATCTTGTATCAGGTTGTGTAGTGTTAGCATCCATTGAATTTTGTGGCGGACATGAGACAGAACCTGGGACGAGCACAACTGGTCGCGACTTGCCTTTCAGCGTATACACATTTATTTCAATTTAAAATAAATGAATATATAAAAACAAACACTTTTAAAATTTTTAATCCTTGACAACAGTAAACAATAATAATCTTTACATATAGAAAGACAACTGAGAACAAGAAGAATCTTTAAAGAATGACAAATAAAATCTATTTATTATTTTCTAAAAATTTCTGATAGTATATGATAAAAACTTATCTAGAGATATAAACAGAATAAGATAAATAGATATGAAGAGGTTGAGATAATGATTGCAACATAAACTGAAATGTATTTAACATTTAAAAGTAAACACAAAGTGGTAAAAATGTAATCCCTTTTTGTCATTCACTACCCAGGTGCTTTCATCTAATGTATTAATTTTAACCAACCTATAATAAAATCCTTACTTTACATTGAATGGCACTTAAGCTAGATCATGTAGAGGGCTCTTGATTGGGCCTTCCTCACAATAGGTAGGGAGGAGTAGACATGATAGGTAACAATAAAACACAGAAGAACTCAGAATTGATTGCTGTATTTAAGTATCGCATTAATATTTAAGCTTACCTTTTAAAAGTTCAATGATAATTCTTCTGATGTTACTTAATGTAAAGACAATTTGATGTATGTAGGTCCTTACTTTCTATACAAACATTTATTTTTATTTCATGGGTGACTTTTGCTGGATTTTGCAATTAATTTCAATTATTCCCAAATTTATTTCCAAGTTATAAAAATTGTTATTGGACAAAAAATTTGTCACAAAACATTACATAAAAAAATTTGCCAAAAACAATTGCAGCAATGAACACTTGGGAATCCAAATTTTAAGGATTGTGGGTTCGTATCTGGCCTGAAATGTTTTTAACTTGCCCACAGTGTTGGCCTGATTCCAAAATGGTATGATATGTTGGGCTGCATCCTCTAGGAATAAAGTTGAAAAAGTGTGACAATTTACAGTTATTATATAGAAGATGAGCTATTGGAAGTTAGAGAGTTGTGTCCCTTTAAATGAAAAAGTGTCACAGCTACATTTGCATTTATAGATGAGGGGAAGATGCATGGTTTTGGTGCCAGAGCATCCTCGCCAGCTAAGCATGGTCATCCCATTAGTATCTGATGAAATCTGAGTTCAGTTAGGTTGAACTAGCAACAAAATGTTAGTATCTAACTTCAGTATATTGGTTGTGTAGACAGGTCTTGAAAATTGCTATCTGTGCGTGTGTGTGTGTGTGTATATATATATATAGGGTTACGTAAATGAGATATTAGTGACTGCATATGTGTATATACAATAAGCTACATATTGTGCCCAATGGCTGCGCTAAGAAATTTAGAATGCAGCAAAAAAAAAATCAATATCTGCAGAAAGCCGGACAAATGATTGAATTGTTAATGTCTTTTATATAGCAGATATGAATAGTATAGAAAAGAAACGGGTTACAGAAAAGAAAAGTAATTGACATAAAAATGCATACACTGGATTCTAGACACAGAGAGAGTGGGTTGTGATTAAATCGTCTCAGACTGATATACGACTCTTGCGATGGGGGAATAAGATTTCTGTGCGCTACTTAAAGTTTATAGTGGCGCTCCTCCTTAGCAGTAGTAACAGTAGTAGTAATATTCATAGTATCAGAAGCAGTGGTACTTATATCAACAGTACATGTTAGCAGATGCTTTCATTCCAATCCTTGGCTCTCCTTGAGTCTCCAACTTGAACTTCTCTAGCCCAACTCTTGCCCAGTCTTCTCTTCTCTCTCTCTTCCACTGTCTCTTCCGTCTCTCTCTTCTTGCCTCTTCTGTCTCTCTCTTCTGCCTCTTCTGTCTCTCTCTTCCGTCTGCCTCTTCCTCTCTCTTCCGTCTGCCTCTTCCGTCTCTCTCTTCCGTCTGCCTCTTCCGTCTGCCTCTTCCGTCTGTATCTTCTTCCGTCTTCCGTCTGCCTCTTCTTCTCTCTCTTCCGTCTTCTTCTGTCTCTCTCTTCCGTCTGCCTCTTCCATCTCTCTCTTCGTCTGCCTCTTCCATCTCTCTCTTCTCTCTGCTCTTCCGTTTCTCTTTTCGTCTCTCTCTTCTATCTTCTTCGTCTCTCTCTTCTATCTGCCTCTTCCGTCTCACTCTTCCGTCTGTATCTTCCGTCTGTATCTTCTCTTCCTTTTCTGTCTGTATCTTCCGTCTGCCTCTTCTGTCTGTATCTTCCGTCTCTCTCTTCGTCTGCCTCTTCCCTCTCTCTCTTCCATCTGCCTCTTCCGTCTGCCTCTTCCATCTTTCTGTCTTCTTCCGTTTCTCTTTTCTCTTCTCTTCTGTCTGCCTCTTCAGTCTCTCTCTTCCGTCTGCCTCTTCCGTCTGCCTCTTCCGTCTCTCTCTTCCGTCTCTCTCTTCCGTCTCTCTCTTCCGCCTGCCTCTTTCTTCTGCCTCTTCCGTCTGCCTCTTCTGTCTCTCTCTTTCATCTGCCTCTTCCATCTCTCTCTTTCATCTGCCTCTTCCATCTCTCTCTTCTGTCTGCCTCTTCCGTCTCTCTCTTCCATCTCTCTCTTCCGTCTCCCTCTTCCGTCTCTCTCTTCCGTCTGCCTCTTCCGTCTCTCTCTTCCGTCTGCCTCTTCCATCTCTCTCTTCCGTCTGCCTCTTCCGTCTCTCTCTTTCATCTGCCTCTTCCATCTCTCTCTTACGTCTGCCTCTTTCATCTGTCTCTTACGTCTGCCTCTTCCATCTCTCTCTTCTGTCTGCCTCTTCCGTTTCTCTTTTCCGTTTCCCTCTTCTGTCTGCCTCTTCCGTCTGTATCTTCCGTCTGCCCCCTTCCGTCTGTATCTTCCGTCTGCCTCTTCTGTCTGTATCTTCCGTCTGCCTCTTCTGTCTGTATCTTCCGTCTGTCTCTTCTGTCTGTATCTTCCGTCTGCCTCTTCCGTCTGCCTCTTCTGTCTGTATCTTCCCTCTCTCTCTTCCATCTGCCTCTTCCGTCTGCCTCTTCCATCTCTCTCTTCTGTCTGCCTCTTCCGTTTCTCTTTTCCGTCTGCCTCTTCCGTCTCTCTCTTCCGTCTGCCTCTTCTGTCTCTCTCTTCCGTCTGCCTCTTCTGTCTCTCTCTTCCGTCTGCCTCTTCCGTCTCTCTCTTCCGTCTGCCTCTTCCGTCTCTCTCTTCCGTCTGCCTCTTCCGTCTGCCTCTTCCGTCTCTCTCTTCCGTCTGTATCTTCCGTCTGTATCTTCCGTCTGCCTCTTCCGTCTGCCTCTTCTGTCTCTCTCTTCCGTCTGCCTCTTCCATCTCTCTCTTACGTCTGCCTCTTCCATCTCTCTCTTCTGTCTGCCTCTTCCGTTTCTCTTTTCCGTCTCTCTCTTCTATCTGCCTCTTCCGTCTCTCTCTTCTATCTGCCTCTTCCGTCTCACTCTTCCGTCTGTATCTTCCGTCTGTATCTTCTGTCTGCCTTTTCTGTCTGTATCTTCCGTCTGCCTCTTCTGTCTGTATCTTCCGTCTGCCTCTTCTGTCTGTATCTTCCCTCTCTCTCTTCCATCTGCCTCTTCCGTCTGCCTCTTCCATCTCTCTCTTCTGTCTGCCTCTTCCGTTTCTCTTTTCCGTCTCTCTCTTCTGTCTGCCTCTTCAGTCTCTCTCTTCCGTCTGCCTCTTCCGTCTCTCTCTTCCGTCTCTCTCTTCCGCCTGCCTCTTTCTTCTGCCTCTTCCGTCTGCCTCTTCTGTCTCTCTCTTTCATCTGCCTCTTCCATCTCTCTCTTTCATCTGCCTCTTCCATCTCTCTCTTCTGTCTGCCTCTTCCGTCTCTCTCTTCCATCTCTCTCTTCCGTCTGCCTCTTCTGTCTCTCTCTTCCGTCTGCCTCTTCCGTCTCTCTCTTCCGTCTGCCTCTTCCATCTCTCTCTTCCGTCTACCTCTTCCGTCTGCCTCTTCTGTCTCTCTCTTTCATCTGCCTCTTCCATCTCTCTCTTACGTCTGCCTCTTTCATCTGTCTCTTCGTCTGCCTCTTCCATCTTTCTCTTCTGTCTGCCTCTTCCGTTTCTCTTTTCCGTTTCCTCTTCTGTCTGCCTCTTCCCGTCTCTTCCGTCTCCCCCTTCCGTCTGTATCTTCCCCCCTTCCGTCTGTATCTTCCGTCTGCCTCTTCTGTCTGTATCTTCCGTCTGCCTCTTCTGTCTGTATCTTCCGTCTGCCTCTTCTGTCTGTATCTTCCGTCTGCCTCTTCCGTCTGCCTCTTCCGTCTGCCTCTTCTGTCTGTATCTTCCCTCTCTCTCTTCCATCTGCCTCTTCCGTCTCTCTCTTCTGTCTGCCTCTTCCGTTTCTCTTTTCCGTCTCTCTCTTCTGTCTGCCTCTTCAGTCTCTCTCTTCCGTCTGCCTCTTCCGTCTCTCTCTTCCGTCTGCATCTTTCTTCTGCCTCTTCCGTCTGCCTCTTCTGTCTCTCTTTCATCTGCCTCTTCCATCTCTCTCTTCTGTCTGCCTCTTCCGTCTCTCTCTTCCGTCTGCCTCTTCCGTCTCTCTCTTCCGTCTGCCTCTTTCTTCTGCCTCTTCTGTCCCTCTCTTTCATCTGCCTCTTCCATCTCTCTCTTACGTCTGCCTCTTCCATCTGTCTCTTACGTCTGCCTCTTCCATCTCTCTCTTCTGTCTGCCTCTTCCGTTTCTCTTTTCCGTCTCTCTCTTCTGTCTGCCTCTTCCATCTCACTCTTCCGTCTGCCTCTTCCGTCTGTATCTTCTGTCTGCCTCTCCTGTCTGTATCTTCCGTCTGCCTCTTCTGTCTGTATCTTCCCTCTCTCTCTTCCATCTGCCTCTTCCGTCTGCCTCTTCCATCTCTCTCTTCTGTCTGCCTCTTCCGTTTCTCTTTTCCGTCTCTCTCTTCTGTCTGCCTCTTCAGTCTCTCTCTTCCATCTGCCTCTTCCGTCTCTCTCTTCCGTCTCTCTCTTTCTTCTGCCTCTTCCGTCTGCCTCTTCCGTCTCTCTCTTCCGTCTGCCTCTTCCGTCTCTCTCTTCCGTCTGCCTCTTCCGTCTCTCTCTTCCGTCTGCCTCTTCCGTCTGCCTCTTCCGTCTCTCTCTTTCTTCTGCCTCTTCCATCTCTCTCTCCTGTCTGCCTCTTCTGTCTCTCTCTTTCGTCTGCCTCTTCTTCAGCATAACTACGCATTTATATAGAAAAATCCAGCTGGTTACAACTGAACCTTGTCCCTACTACTTCGCACATGATTATCATGGGGTTTTGGCTGTTTCAACCAAGATCATGTGAATTCTAAAGGTCCCCCTTGCTTACTCAGCTCTATTCCAAGTTTTAATTAATAAAAATTATTTCAACCATTTCCATTGTTTGCTAATGATCCAGTTCCAATGGGTACAGCTCCTGCCCTAAATCAGGTTTCACCATCAGTAAACAAAAATGCTATGATCTAATTTCACTGTTCAAATCCACTCCAATTTCAATAAAAAAAAAAAAAAATATGCGTGTGTGTGTGTGTGTGTGTTTCCCAGACTCTCTGTCACATTTTCTTCCCTTACCGAGCTGTCATTTGCTAGTAAATGACACACAAGCTTTCATATCAACTAAATATGAGAAAACCCAATCCAACATGCTTCTTACTAGGGTCTACTTAAACATACGTCTCTTCCAGCATGCAAAGGTAGAGTCCTTAGTTCTTAGGGCTCATTATGCCCATTTACATTTTCATTGTCCTTACGACACATATGTACATGCAGCTTCTGGTTAAAGTTTACTGTTTTGGTGTTCTCGTGCAATAGAACCTTTTCACATAGTTTGAGTGTTCTTTCCTTTTTTTTTTTTTTTTTTTTTTTTGAAGTTCGCAACACTCCTTACCAATTATTTCAGTCTCATTACTAAAAATAAAAAAAATTCGATCTACTCCATAAATCTGTCCCTCCAATTTTGTCTCGCCTTCACAACAGGCTTTGTCAAATCTTCTGTTGGTTCAGGTCCTTCCACGACAATCGTGGACTCTTCAATATCAGTTAGGGCTTCCAATGCATTCGGGTCAGACCTACCTTGGTAAAGTGCACTAACTGGAATCCCTCCTTCACTCATGCACTCCCGTGCCAGTTTATTCTGCCCGGTCAACAACACCGCATACCTCTTCAATCACCACCAAACCAGCAAGGCCACAACTATCATTAGTATAATTCCCACAATGGTCGACCAGGTTATTATAGCAACCCAATTCTCTCTCCAGCCCGAATTCGGTGTACATATCCTCTCTAACTCAGACTTCAACTGTCCAAGATCAATCTTATCGATTGGCCTTAACAACACCGGCATCTTTTCTAGAGACATCTTAGGAATCTCTCTTACAATGGGTTCCCCACAATCCCGTCCATCCACTGGCATTCATTCCTACCAGCTTTAACAAAGCCTCATTCTCTTCAAACTTCTCTTCTGCTTGGTAGTAGGGAGGTAAAGAGATAGATCGACCATGAGCTCCACAACCAATGAGTAGCTCTACAAAAAAACAAAGGGGGTATAACTGTTAGACATTTTCATGACGGTCGTCCTCGAGTATAGAATCCAGAGGTTGGCAGTGAATATTTCGGAGACAGTAGGAAAGCGTAGCGGAGGTTCGCAGTGGATATCACAGCAGAGTGTAGTTCATCCTTCTCCTGGTCGCCTTTGGGCCTTCCGGTAGGAGGAAACAAGATGGCCGCCTTTATACACGATGAATACAGTGTTGGGCGGCTTCTGATTGGTCAACCTTCTATTGGTCGACTATAAAGGGAAATAAGTCATTCTGACTCGCTCACTAGTTATGTGCTATATACCCAAAAAAACGTAACAGCCCCCCTTATTTTGGGTATATAATGGAATCTTCGTTCAAAATATTAGTAAGGTTAATAAATACTTTAATTCCAAAAAATTATTTGTTGTTTTTTTTTTTGTATTTTTTTCTTACAATTAATATTAATATGTCAGAAATACTTTAGTATTCTAGATTTTATTTCTTAAGGAAAATTAGTATCCACAAAATTAGTCACATCACTTTATCCACAGTTAAATACTTCCCGGGTTAATAAAACATGAATAATCAATATTATAAGTTCAGACCGCGATCACAACAAAAAGTGGGAAGAATTGTTACTTTACCCATAACTGGGACCCATTAAAACAGTTACTATCACTCCGGGTCAGAGTGATCCAGAAAATCATTTAAAAAAGTACAAAATTGTTATTTTATCCATAACTGAGACCCATTAAAACAGTTACTATCACTCCGGGTCAGAGTGATCCAGAAAATCATTTATAAGAGGATTGGGTTTAAAGTAGGACCATTTACCTTTATACCCCGAAACTAAGGACTTACATTCATACCAAAAACCGAACTGACGTTTCTTAGGACAGTAACTAATGGATGCATTTTTACATCCTAATAAGGACCTTACAGGGACTTAACAGATGCAGTTTCACGTCCTGCCCAGGACCTTAATGGATGCAGTTTTACGTCTTGCCCAGGACCTTAATGGATGCAGTTTTACGTCTTGCCCAGGACCAATGAGGACCTTATTGGTCAGTACCAAATATGGCAGAAGTGAAAGTCTGTAATTTGATTTTTGTAATTGGTTTTGTAAATAAATCTGCCATATTTTTTCCCGATTGAACATATTCAATTTGTACTGTTTTCTTTTGTCCCTAACGAATTGATATTTTATATCAATATGCTTTGATCTTTGATGTATTATTGGTTTCTGGCCAAAAGCAATACTGGCCTGATTATCGAGTAAATAATTATTGGCTCAGTTATTACCAGTGTTTTAACAGTTTCTATTAGTAATTTAAGAAAAATGGCCTCTTGTGTTGCTTTTTGATAATGCAATATATTCAGCTTCACAGGTAGAAAGTGAAATCATCCCCTGTTTCTTCGATTTCCAGCTGATCATTGGGTTACCATCAGCTAGCTTAAAGCAGTAGCCTGTTATACTTTTACGATCTGGTGAGTTGGCCCAATCAGCATCACAAAATCCTTCCAATTTCAATGGTTTATCTGCTTGTCGAAATACTAGGCACCGACTCTTAGTTCCCTTTAGATAACGTAACACTTGTTTAGCTCTCGTTAATTGCACAGTTCCCGGTTTATTTAAATGTTGGGATAATTTAAAACCGTATAGCAGATATCTGGCCTGGTTGCCGTCATCAAGTAAATAAGACTTCCAACCAATGTTCTGTATTCATTTTCACACGCCGCTATACCATCTTCCTTATTCATAATTGTGTTTAAATCCATTTCATATGGAGTAGTTCTCATTTTGCATGTTAAATTTAGATAAGAGTCTCTCAATGTATCTAGATTGATTCATTGTAATAGTGTTACCTTTAAATTCGAACTGTATACCAAGAAACCATGATAGTCGACCCAAATCGGTCATCTTAAACCTTATTTCCAGGGAATTTTTGATTTTTTAATAGAGCGGTCTCATACTTTGATGCAATTAACATATAAATCGACCCAAATAACCAGAATTACTAATATTTCATTACTAAATGTTCTTGTGTAGAGACATGGGTCAACGTGGGAGGATTGGAATTGCTGTTCTATTAAATAAGAATGGATTAGTTTATTCCATGTTCTGCCGCTCTGTTTCAGTCCATATAGTGACTTTTTAAGTTTCCATACATAATTATCGCCTTCTTTAAAACCTTCTGGCGGTTCTATATGTTTGTTGTTGGACTGAATGTTTCTACATAATTTTCCCCGTATATCTGCGAAAAACCTTTAGCTACAAAACAAGCCTTGTATAGTGGCGATCCATCCTCAGTACGCTTTACATTATAAACCCAACGGCTGCCAATAATATTTTTATCATCCGGGGGCCTTTTTAATTCAAACGTGTCGTTTAATACTAATGATTGAATTTCTTTTCACATGGCAGCCATCCACCATCTAGCATTGATAGAATGTATGGCCTCTTGGTAATTCTTTGGGATACATTGTGCGAATAACAACAATCAATGTCGCTTGGTATTACATTGGTCCATTCCAAATAATCTGGCTTTCTTCTGTCTCTTGTCGGGTAACGCGAATTTTTCCCCCCCCCTCATCAGTTGTATTTTCTTTTAACTCAAGTTTTGCATCCGATTTTCCTCATCTACAACATCTGGTGTAATACCTTCCTCTGATTGTGGATTGTGGACAGGTTTTCCACTCATAGACCCATAATTGGGCCATACTAGTTCGGGTTGCACTAGTTAAATCACAGTTAACATTCTTTTCTTGGGTTTCCACCCGTCGCTCAAAGGAATCTGTAAATCTGGCGCATCTAATCTTCCTTATTGTTCTAGTTTCTGGAAAATAAATCATATAGGCTGGACTTGTCTTGTCATACCCAATGAATATGCCCCTTTCACTTTTTGGATCTAGTTTCGCCCTGTGGTCGACATATGAATAGCAAATTGTACCAAAAATATGCATATCACTCACATTGGGCTTAAAGTTTGTATAAGCTTCGTAAGGAGTTTTTTTAATGTTACTATTATAGAACGGTTTCTTATATATACTGCCGTGTTTAATGCATAAACCCATAGATTTTTGGGCAAGTTAGATTCTATTAACAAACATCTAGCCATTTCAAACCGTGTCCTCCAACTGTGCTCAGCAACTCCGTTTTGATGTGGCGAATAAGAACAAGTTTTTCTCATGTTTAATGCCTTCATTTATCAGGAGGTTTTTGTAAGCATCAAAGTAAATTCGCCACCATTATCGGTCCGAATTATTTTTACCTTTCCATACGGGGAGATATCTGATAAATAGATTTTTGTAGCTTCGCAGTGTGTCAGACTTATTTTTTCAGGAAATATACCATAATAAGTCCTGAATATTTGTCTACAAAGTTTAATACATATGAGTAGGTGTCAATACCCTTTGGGGTAATTGGACCCGCTAAATCATAATAAACTCTGAACAAAATATCTGTTGCTTTTGGGATCCGACCCTCTCTCTATATTTAGTCATTTTCCCTTTAATACCACGTGTCACAATATTGCAAGCCCTTTGGAGTGTAATTTTCATTCCAGTGACGTGTTCTTGTAATTTTTAACATCCGAATCATTACAGTGGCCCAATATTTTATGCCAAGTTCTTAAGTTATGCGTGGCTGTCCTCGCCGACTTAATACTTTTCAAATAATACAAACGTCCATTTTGTTGTATATTAAATTCAGTTCCGTCTGGATATGTTAACTTTGAATTGTCGCGATGAAAACTGATTTTAACGCCAGTTTCAATTGCAGACGGAACTGAGAAAATATTTTGCTTAAATTTTGGAATATATAAAGCCCCTCTTAATAAACATTTACAAACATCTCCCTTAGTATTGCGTAGATAAATACAGGCATCGCCTCTTTTCAAAACCAAATTATTAGCTCTGGTCCCATCAGCTAACTCGATGAAATGCAAGTCAGGCTGAAAATTGGGGTAAAAACTAATAAATTTTGTTTTATCTGTAATTACATGATTTGTCGCTCCCATATCGATCAAGTAAGAATCACAACTGCTGGCCACAGCACCCAATCCAAATGAAAAGGCATATGTACATCCCTTCAAGAAGCTTGTACATTCTTACAATAGTCATTCCGTGTATAAAATTGACATTTTAATTTTGAGTATGGCTGACATTACCTAACGAAAACAAACGATATCCTTACTATATCCTCCTTTATAATTCCTGTAATCATTGCCTCTAAAGCCCCTGTTCCTACTCTCATAGTTCCTAGTCTGATTGCTTTGAGGAACTGGTTTTCTGAGTTTTTTAAATGACGTTCTTAATTGCATGACGTTATTGCCGTGATTTTGGTGGGAACACATTTTTTCAGTTTCTTCATAGCTACGTAACGCCATTTTAAACTCAGTGAAAGTTAGATGTTTATCTTTTTGGGTTATAACTGTCGTAAATGGTTTGAATGACGGTGGCAAACCCTTCAAGACCATGGCTATTAGCAGCCCATCAGAGATAGTTTCACCTGCAATTTTTAAAGCATTAAGTAACGTTCTCCACTTTCGAATAATGTAATCGGTTATAAATTCGTTTTCTCGTCTTTTTCAATGCAGTTAATTCCATTATATAAGGAAATAATTTTAGGCTTACCTTTTGACAAATAGTGTTCACGCAAAAATCTGTAGAGCTCTTCGGCCATTATCCTTGGCCTCTCTCATTATTAAAGACAAACTCCGGTCATCCAGGAATTGAATTAACTCAGCGAAAACGGTCGCATTTCTTTCCATGAAATCATCCCCCTCCTGGTCGAGTTTGCAAAGGATGATATCATGGAGGTTTTGTATTCTGAGGTAGCCCAAAAACTTTGTCTCCCATAATTCATATCTCGATTCATTCCCGTCAAAATATAATCGTGATCTGGGCTCATAACCTATGTTAGACATTTTCATGACGGTCGTCCTCGAGTATAGAATCCAGAGGTTGGCAGTGAATATTTCAGAGAAGTGTAGTGGATGTTCGCAGTGAATATCACAGCAGAGTGTAGTTCATCCTTCTCCTGGTCGCCTTTGGTCCTTCCAGTAGGAGGAAACAAGATGGCTGCCTTTATACACGATGAATACAGTGTTGGGCGGCTTCTGATTGGTCAACCTTCTATTGGTCGACTATAAAGGGAAATAAGTCATTCTGACTCGCTCACTAGTTATGTGCTATATACCCAAAAAACCGTAACAATAACTTCTATCAAAGTGGTGGGATTCCCTTCACACACATTAGATAATTTGATCTCTTCCTGGGTGGCCACCGCCCAAATTGTGTCAGAGACACTGGTTGCTTTAGGTAACATTACACTAGTCAACACCTCTACCTGACAATGATCTCTAATTCCCTTTGTATTTTTCTTAAATAAATCTAGTACACACAGATTATGACTACCTGTCACATAAATTGGACTTTCAGACCCACAGGTACATAAGGCAATATTCTTACATTTTTCTGCTTCTCCCTTTGTTAATAGCATAAACTCTGTCCTGGCTAGGTTTAGGGCAACAAATTCCATCTCTACCTTGTACCTAGCCACCACTTCTATCTTCGGCCTTAGTTTTGGATAGGGAAGGGGAAGATTCATCACCTGATAAATTTCTAAGGTACTATCTCTGTCCAATAATGGAACTGGCACTAGCAATTTGTCATCTTCCAACAAGGTAGTATATCCCAAGGCGCTATAATACCACCATAACTGCTGGGTGGGGTCTACAGGTAATCTAAGATGATGGGGTAGTTTGGCTTGTATCTCCAGTAGTACTTCCCTTAATCATTCTGGCATTTTTATACTTGGAGACAGGTGTCCCAGCAACAGCATGTCTAATTGTGCTCTCACATGCTCTAACAACACCATTAAAGAGCGACTTGTTTGACGTACCTTACTCATTACAGCTAATAATTGAAAATACCTTTGCAAAAACCCCTCTAATTTCTGTAATTCAGTTGTTACAGATATGGTTACATTTATCCCTTTTTTTCTAAAAACCTGTAGGTGAGAAATCAACCAATTAATACTCCCTCTATTCTTAGTCAATTCCAGCCTAGTAACATTGAGTATAGATACGCTCTCTCTAACCAACTGAGCTATTGCTTGTTGTCTCTGTTCTACCACCTTTAATTTCCTCTTAATTACTTTCACTTCATCTTTGGAGACTGTACCAAACAACACGCTTAATGTCTTTCCCATTATAGGTAATACTGCCCTCTTTTGCCTGGTCCGTAACAACTTTATTCCTTTCAAATAGTAACTCATATCCTTCCATTGTCTCTCAAGTATTAGGGATTCCTGAGCTAAGGGGTATAATATCTGGTGGTATTCCGGAGTCTGTAAATATTCTCCGACTTTTGTTTCCTGGCTGTATCTAGTTTGTCCACTTGGTCTACAACTGACCCAGTAACTTCTCATATGGCTGCAGGTCTATCACCAAAGTTATCAACCACTTTGATCTAGTTATAATCACTTCACTAGTCTTCTTAAATACAGTATTCTCACTGTGTTCCCAGGTATTAGCTACCACAACTAGCATCGTCAGTACCACGAGCCTCCTCTCGTCCATGTCTGCAAAGAGATGGAGAGAATAATTCGTCTTACTCAATCATTCTCTTATTGTTTTTATCGGGTGGTTACATCTTAGTGCGATACCTCAAGCACCAACCCATACCACCACCAGCAACGTGCATGCATGGGGCCATCGACACAGTTCACTAGCACCAATGATAAATGCACAGTTAGTCCCAGACCGTCACTCATTCACTACAACCACTGTACTGGTTTCACTTAATCTTTGGGCTCGGGCTGCACTGCCCCCTTAATCGCAGTTTTAGTGGTAATTCCTCATTAACACTAGGTGCATTTTCAGCCCGCAATTTACTCTGCAATTAAGCTAACGGAATTTCATCCTCAGTTCACTCAGTTCTTCTTCCCTAAGGTTAGGCTCAATCCCTGCTTCCTCAGAATGTCCCGCTGGGGTCCGATTTACTTCCCTCAGCCTTCAAAGGATAGTTGGGCTAATTTCAATCTCCTCACTCTCTTCACTTTCACTCTCAGTCTCTAACCCTTCAGGTTCTACCAACGTAGATTTCCTCAGCCTTTTCTGTTGAGTTTTTGTTTCGGCTCCTTTCTATTCTCCTATTTCAGCTAGCTTTATATCATTCGCATGCACTTTCTTTACTTGTTCAGTCAACTGGTCCCAGATCACAAAGGAAAAGGTCTGCTCCACGATCCTATAGTATGGACTCCATCTCTGGTCCAATTTACCTTCTTTCAGGTGTATTTTATAATACACTGGATCACCTATCTGGAAGGAAACTTCTTCTCTATTTTTATTTACCCTATCATTTTGCCTTTTCTGGGCTCTTTGAATCCTCTTCCTCACCTGCGTAAAAATTTTATGCTGCTGTTCTAAAACTATTTGGTGATGATCCTCTCCTAAATACTTTCTCCTAGGTTGTAACAGATTGTCTATAGATAAGACTACATCTCTGCCATATATCAAGTAATAAGGAGAAAATTTTGTTGTCTCATTCATCGAGAATCTCACAGCTGCTACCACTTGGGTTACAAATAAATCCCAATTTTCCCTATTATCCTCTGTTAGTTTAGCTAACATATCAGCAAGGGTCTTATGAAATCTTTCTACCTTAACATTACTTTGGGGGTGATATGGAGAGGTGGTTATGTGCTGTATGTTTAATTCTCCCCACGTCTCTCATAATTTGATTCACATTCTCTGATCCATTATCAGTAACCAACTGTTCGGGGGCCTCATACCTAGGGAATATTTCATTCAGTATTATATCTGTCCACAAAACTCACTATGTAAAGATTACCTCTGTGTGTTTCACCATAGGGCCTGGAAATATCCATGCTTACTTTCTGAAATGGATAATTCGGGACATCTGTTTCTAATACTGGGGCAACACTACTCCTTCGACTCTGTACTTGGCATGTTACACATTTTTTTACATGGTTCACCACATCATTAAACAACTTAGGCCAGTAGTAATTTCTCATTATTAATCCATGCGTCTTATCAATTCCCAGGTGTCCTAACCTCCTATGACACTGGTCTAGAATTTCAGCTCTCAACTTCTCGGGTATCACCATTTTTAAACTTACTTCTTCATCTCTTCCTGAAAGGTAATACAACTCTCCATCATGCACCATATATTTGGAGGTACGCCCTGCCTGTACCCTGGGCCTGATAGTTGCTATCTCGCTATTCTCTTGGTTTTGCCTAATAATATCTCTCCAGTGGGGGTCGGAAACAATCTCCGTTTCACTCGTTTCCTGATCTTCCCAACCAACGCCTGTGAATTGATCACATTAATTTGGAATGCTTTATCATCCACACCCCACTCCAACCTGACAGATTCGGTCTCTAATTGCCTCGGAATCCTCAATAACAGGTCAGCACAGGTATTATCCTTTCCTGCCAAATATTCTATTCTGCAGTTATATCCACTTGACTTCAATTAACACTGTTGTATTTTCTTATTTGTCCACCCCGCCTCTAACAAGTATTTGAGGGGTTTGTGGTCTGTTTTAATGGTAAACACAGCCCCACTCAAATAATCATCTAATTTCTGCACAGCATACAGAATGGTGAACACCTCTTTTTCTATTACTGGCCACCTTTGCTGAGTCTCAGAGAAAATAGATCAGCACTTCTTCAGGCACACCCGTTACTGGTCCATCTTTATTGGGACATGGTTGTGTAAGAACTGCCCCGATACACTTATCGCTAGCATCAGTGTACAGTACCATGGGCTTACTCAGGTCTGGGTAGACCAACAGGAGTAAAGCTGTCAGCTGGTCCTTTAGAGCCTTGATTGCATGCTGACAATCCTCGGTCCACTTAAACCTAGCATGCTTCTTAGAGCTATTAGAGGGCCTGCTAGCTGACTAAATACTGGTATGAACCTCCGGTAATATCCGATAGCTCCAATAAATCCCCTAATCTCTGTTACAGTCTTCAGCGTGGCTCTTACAACCTCTACTTTGTCTAAATCCGTTTTTATTCCTTCTTTCTTTATGATAAACCCTAAGTACTTTGTCACTTCTTTCATAAACTGACACTTTGATAATTTTAACTTTAATCCATGTTCTCTTAACCTATTGAACACCTTCTGCAGATGTTCAAAATGCTCCTCCAGTGAGTTTGAAAACACCATGATGTCATCTAGATATGCCATGGCAAAGGCCTCAGTGCCATTCAATACAATGGACATTAACTGACTAAATACACCTGGGGTGTTTGCCAGTCCAAACGGCAAAACTCTAAAATTGAAAAGACCCATGTGGCAGGTAAAAGAGGTCTTTTCTTTTGCTAAATGTTACCTGCCAATATCTCAACCTCAAATCCAAGGTGGAAAAATATTTAGACTTTCCTAAAAGAGCTAGAATATCATCAATCAAGGGGAGGGGCACCAGCGTATTAACTCGCTTTATCCCCAGTTTATGGTCTCCCTCTGCCGTACATCACCAAGCCTTGTGCCCGAACTCGCCACAAGTCGTGCAGTCTGGCCCCAAAGACCTTTGGTCACCTCCATAGTTTGTCGGACAGTCGCAGGCCCAATGCCCACCATACTTGCAAGTCCAACACACCAGCCCATATCGGCCCAGTGTGGGCTTGTGAAACCCATAACACAGATCCCAGGCTCTCCTATTGGGAACTGCTTCAGCCTTCAAGTCCTCTTCCACCTCTTCTTTCGGGTCCCGTATCTGGATCCGCTCCCAGTCCTTCTTTTTCATCACTACTTTGCCCCCTGGGGGTTCCTACCTACACCTCCTCTTATTCTATCCCATCTTATTCTGGTCTGAGCCACCTCTATGGCTGTGGCCAGGCTGACCAGTCCCAACTTCTGAACATCGCCCCTCAGGTCCCTGTCACTCAGCGCATCCACATACAAATCGGCCAACTCCGGAAAAGCTAATGCCGCTAGCCCCACGATTCTTTCCCCCAATTCCTCATTAGTCTCTACTTCTTGTTGCTGCATCCGGAATATTTTCCTGACTGCCTGACTGGTCGTACGCTCACTTGCATATTGCCACACCAGAGTGGATTTAAGCTCGGTCCACGTCAGGGCCAGTTTTTTTTTGTACCACCCCCCTACAAACTTAGACACCTGCCCCGCTGCAGCATTGTAAGCTAGGAGCATCATTTCTTGGTCCGAGAGGCCATAGATCACCTGCTTCTTCTGAATGGACAGAATCCATTCATGCATGTCCGCATGGTTTCCTTTATAAGTAGGTAGCTTCATGCTACCTATCAGCCTCCTGAAACCCATCGATATTTCGGGGACTCTCACATCCCCAAGGTCATCTGTGGCGTCTGATTCTGCTACGCTCATCCTAATGTCTTGTCAACTACCACTTTCCAACAAGAAGAGAGACCAACGACAGAACAAAAGGAAAAATACTTAACATGGTGGTGGCACTTCAACTGCGTACAAAGTCAAAACAAGATCAACAATATTACTGGCAGATCTAAGTGCAATGAGCGAACAAAGGAAACCAAAATGTGACTTACCTGAGGTTCGACACTCCATGTTTTGTTTCTTTTTCCTCTTTCTTTTGCTTCCTTCTTTTTTCCTTCTTATGTCTCTTTCAGACCAATATAGTCCAAAGACTAGAGTCCTTTCTGATCTTACTTGCTTCTGACTGGACAAAACAAATGCAACCTTCTCTCCTCTTTCAGATGGCCATGGTAATTCCCATGGGTCTATCCTAGTCAACACGGCACCAGTCTAACACTTTCACCCCAGCCCCTCAACCTCCGACGTCTTACTCTCTGGGTTGAGATGTCTACTCAGTCCTAACCGAACTTAAGGGAGTGGCTTGTAGATCCCCTGAGCATCTGTAGATTATTCGACCGTCCACTGGTTTAATCCTGCTTCCTGCCCACATTTGGTTTGATCCAGAAAGCAGAAGTGATGTTCATCTATTCACAGTCGACTAAAGATGTAGACACGGCTGGAGAGTCTACACTAAGAAATTTAGAATGCAGCAAAAAAAAAATTAATATCTGCAGAAAGCCGGACAAACAACTATTAAATGATTGAATTGTTAATGTCTTTTATATAGCAGATATGAATAGTATAGAAAAGAAACGGGTTACAGAAAAGGAAAGTAATTGATGTAAAATCGCATACACTGGATTCTAGACAGAGAGAGAGTGTGTTATTATTAACTTGTTGTTAAATCGTCTCAGACTGATATACGACTCTTGCGATGGGGGAATAAGATTTCTGTGCGCTGCTTAAAGTTTATAGTGGCACTCCTCCTTAGCAGTAGTAACAGTAGTAGTAATATTCATGGTATCAGAAGCAGCGGTACTTATATCAACAGTACATGTTAGCAGATGCTTTCATTCCAATCTTTGACGTCAATTTCTCTCCTTGAGTCTCCAACTCGATCTCCACTGTCTCTAGCCCAACTCTTGCTTGGGCTAATTCTCTTCCGTCTGCCTCTTCTGTCTCTCTCTTTCGTCTGCCTCTTCCGTCTGCCTCTTCTTCAGCATAACTACGCATTTATATAGAAAAATCCAGCTGGTTACAACTGAACCTTGGCCCATGGTTATCATGGGGTTTTGGTTGTTTCAACCAAAATCATGTGAATTCTAAAGGTCCTCCTTGCTTACTCAGCTCTATTCCAAGTTTTAATTAATAAAAATTATTTCAACCATTTCCATTTTCTGTTAATGACTCAGTTCCAATTGGTACAGCTCCTGCCCTAGATCAGGTTTCACCATCAGTAAACAAAAATGCTATGATCTAATTTCACTGTTCAAATCCCCTCCAATTTCACTAAAAAAAAAAATATACATGTGTGGGTGTGTTTCCCAGACTCTCTCTGTCACAAAACTCAAGTTGCACATCAAATGTAGGTGTGTGTGTGTGTGTGTGTGTGTAAAAACTCACTTCATAAAAACTAATTAGTAAATAAAATATAGGTGTTCTTGCACCTATATAATTTGAGTGGCATTTTCATTCATAATAACTTGAATAGGAAATATATTGGTTGTCCAGCTATGTCTCATAAATTTCTCTCTCGACATACATGCATATAAGATACAGATATTCTTAAAGTGATGTATGAATATACCATTGAAATTAGCAAATATTTGGGTGGGAAATTCCTTCATCTGATTTACTCAGTGTTCCAAAATAAGAAAGCAGGATGATAATTACCACAGAAATGAGCCAGAACTTAAAACTCATCTGTTTTCTCAGGAAGATAATCTGCTGTAAATTGAATCTACTTTCTTGGAGAGTAAAGGTTTTCTGCAAGTTGAAAATGATGGTGTATTTAATGATTTTTTTATTACTTATTTTGCAGAAAACCCTAATCTCGATGAAATAAAGGAAATATACCAGTATTTTATAATGGTAAAATAGCTATTAGCACTGGAAATGAAGATGGGAGCAAATATTTTATATTAAGATATATATATGAAGATACATATCCAAGAATTGCCCTTTTGAATTTTATTAGGTGGAATATTGTCATCCCTTGTAGATTTCTGACAAATATTTCTTCCAAGTTTTTATTCAATCTCTTCAGAATGTGAGTACATAAACAGCAAAGATCAGAAATACTGAAAAAAAACTCTTAACATTCATTTTATTTCATCAGAACAGTTGCTCTGGAAATCTGAGAATTGGATAGCAGCACTCTTTATTTTTCTCCTAATTGTTCAGCATCATATTTGATATATTGATTTTCTTTACATTAGTAATATTAATAATAGTTTAGTTCTGATAGTATCTAGAATTTTATTAGATGAAGTATTGAGGACTGAAAAAAATTGTGTACTTGCCACTTGCAATACTGGCAAGATTGGTGTAACACTTCTCTTCCTCTGCCATTGATAGAAAACCCATGTTCAGTCACCAGATAAGATAAAATAATGACTGAAGAATAAAAATCATCTGTTTAAAAGAGCAGATCAGTATGTCCATAGCCTAGCATATTGTTATGTAGCTGAAATTTGATCTGAGATCTTCAATGTATAATTTTCAATCCATGTAATTAATATTTACCACTGAATCATTATTTTACCACTGAATCTATTGACAAGGGAGGAGATTATATTGAAAAAATATATTTGTTATATCAAGTATTTTTTTTATTGTTAGATAGTGGACATTGATATACTTACATATATATTATGATAGCCAATAATTTTGTTTTATTAAGTAGAAAATTTACTTATAAACCAAACAAACTTTTTTGGCTAACTGAATATAATGTTTGGTTGAGTTTGAAACAAGATTTATGTCTTTTTAGTAGCTGAGATAGTGTAGCTGGTTAGGTAAAAAGCTAGGATTTCAAATACTGATTTTTTTTTTAAGTTGGCAGGCACTTTCTACTTGGAATAATGATTTCTCTCTCATCTAGTTTTGTGCAATACTAACCTATGATGAGTTACTTTCATCTTATAAGACACTCAACTTTTTGCTTCTGAATAAAATCCAAATTAAATGATTTTAGAAGGCAATTTCATTTATGCCTCAATACACATAATTTTACAATATATTTAATTGAAGAGAACTTCTTGTGCTGATAAGTCAAATACAAGAAAACTGTTCAATTTTGCTCTTATAAAGTTATATGAAAATACTTTAGAAAATAATATTGCTTGATAGCACTTATACCTGCTCATAGAAACCAAACTTATCCTATCTTAACTCTAAACACTAAAACTAGAAAAATGATCTTGCAGTTGGCAATAATAAACAACACTATTTGACAGTAATGAACAAAAGGATGGGTAGTAAGCAGTAAAATTATCAAAACATAAAATGTTTTTGTTTTTTTTAAAGGCTTGTGGGATGATAACTAAGTATACTAGCTTAAATTAATGACAATAAGCTGTTGACTAAATGTTGAAAGTGACCTATACAACTGAGCATCTCTGCTCTATCCACTTATATCATTGTCCTCTTTGACATGTGGTAACTTACAACTTGATTAGTTGAAAAAAATCCCTGTGAATGTGTGTTTTTCAACTGAAAAATTCTAGTTAGACCAATTTTGGTATTTTATGACTAATGTATAGGAGTCAGTGAGTCATAAAAGCACATTTATAATCTGAATCTAGTTTTTTTAATAGGAGATAAGGGACTGTTATTAAGTAGCAATAAAAGTTGGTATGGAGAATTTGAAAAGAGTGGGTGATAAAATGTGTGCAGATTTGTCCTATATTTAATCAATGTTTTGATAGTAAGCATTCATGTAAAACAGCCTTCTGTGGTATGGGATGTAAGTTAAGTCTTATTGGAAGTTTCTCTTCTATATGCTGTATCACTTAAGGACATGGACAATCATGGCTCTCCAAAACTTCTTATTTCTTGTGGCCTTTAGCAGCTTTTCTACTTTCATCCCACACCCCATTCCACCATCCATTCACACAAACTTATTAAGTAGGTGGCTTGTTACCTTCCCTTTCATCTTTTCTTATCAATATGCCTAGTGAGAATTAAATTTTCCAATCCCTCCATCCACATTATGGGTCTATTTGAAAGTTACTATTTCCAATGTCCCAATTTGCTGTACTAATCATAGTTTATTTTTATATGAATTTACTTAGTGACTGAAGTACTTGTGTGATTTTCATTACTGTTTGTGGTTAGTGACATAAAAAACTATGGATCTTGAATGCAATCTCCACTTTGAAGAATATCACAATACATTTATTACACATGGTGAAAAAGTCTCTGCCCAATCTAATTCCCAAAATTTGGCAAAATAACTAAACGTTCTTTTCATTTTTCTTCTTTTTAATCCCTTCTTGGTTGGGCTGTGAACTTTTCAGCACCTCCTTTTATATATTTTAAAATCATATTATCTTCATTGAGTAAAAGAAAGAAAGAATTGTATTAAATAGCAGTTCTTTTTTACTTCTTAGCATTTTCAGTTTTTGAGACTAAGTAGTTTCATTATTCCATGCATTTATTTTTATAAAAAAAATCCGAATGTTTTAATAAGAACAAAACAAATAGTAAAAGATAAAGAAATAAGTGGTATTATCAAAATCTCAGATCCTTAGAAAATTACTGCTATTTCTTGGCAGTTAACAAAAGTTTCATAGAACAAGCAAGAACAATTCTTTTTCAGTATTGATTAATTTCTACCATTTTATTGATTTTTTTCTCTAGTTATAAAATTTCAATACAGTTCTTGTGAGCATAAATATGTTTAATATTGATTTCCAAATGTTTAATCAATTGCATTCTTTAATATGTAAATTTAAATGTAAAGTATGAAGTTGTTTGCGGAACACAGTTGGAAAATTCCGACTTATCTAATCAGTTAAGTTACTTCAGTAGTTGACTGGTTAAGGCCAAGTGTAATTGAAGCAAATTCATTTTACATTATTACCTATACTTCTTTGGCTTGAAGTTCCATGGTTACTACATGTCCAAAATAGGAATGAGGCCAGCAACACCAGAAGGACATACGTGCTACAGAAACTGCAACAGCATCAATCGTGAGTAGTAGTTGCAGTCCTATGTTACACATGGTTTATAAGGAATAAACTAATGAAATTTAAGTACATAATAATAAATTACATCTTAGTGTTCACAAGTAATTATACTAGAGTTCACTTTCACTTTACTAGAAAATATTTGTTTGTTGAGAATTTTAAACAAACAATTTTACAATGTGGATGAAATATAAAAGTTTTCATTGTAAAAGATTTTAATGTTCAATACACAAATTCTTGAACTAAAGATATAAAGCATTTCAAATGATTTATCTATAAAGCACAAAAGTAAGGATTAATATATTGTCTATCATTTTGAAGAGTCATTAGCTTTATAAACTCATTTGTGCTATTCTCAACACATTTTGACTGATCCTTTCTATCACACTCTTCAGACATTATATTCCATATAAATAGAATCTTTTTGTTTTGAAATGCAAAATAGAAAATTAAATATTACAAATAATATTATTGTGAATATTTTGAATTAACAGAAAAAAGAAACTCCTCTCTTTCATGCAGAGTGCCACCAGGCACTGTAGAATGGATTGGCCAAAACATTTTGATAATAACATAAACAAAGCAAAAAAATGTTTAATTATGCAAACAGCACTTGAAATAATGATTATTTTCAAAAAAAATTTTTTTTTTTTTTTAAATACGTTATAAATTAAAAACATAATTAATTAATATTAACATTTTCAATTGTTAGTTGTTCATATAACATTTATATTTGCTTAAATCTAGTAGAAATTACTTTGGATAAAATAAGGTTGTCTCTAATTTAGTTAAAAAAAAGTTAATCAGACCACCAATTCTATTGACCAAATTTCACATAATTTATCAGATTATTTACTCTTGTTATTACATTTACTAATTACTTTATTACATTTATTCTGCTGGATATTTTTTTTTATAATCTTCAAAAATGATGTAATATGAATTACAAAAAAAGAAAAACTGTATACTTTATAATTGAATGACAATTGACAGAGATTTTAATTTTAGCCATGAGGCTTATATCCCCTGTTAATTAAAAATAACTTGAAATTAAAAGTATTCTCTTAAAACTTTTTTGCTCATCAATTTAACTTTGTTCAGACCAGCTTACATTAATGCTTTAATGGTCAAAACAATAACAATAATAATAAGATCATTTTTTTTTTCAGACTGATCACTGATCTACTCTGCCTGTAGAAATTTTTATTTTTGTATTCTTAATCATTTATAAGAAAATAGATATAAAAATATGGTTAGTGGCTAAATACAAGTTGTAACAATGATGGTACAAATAAATTTATTTATCATAATTTTACAAATCATAGGGAAATTCTTTCATTTAGTTAAAATGTAAATATTAACATAAATTTTTCTTGTATTATATAAAAAATATTAAGTATTGCATAGTAGGTAGGTATAAAAATTATATTATTGGTAGATATCAAGTTTATAAAACATAAACATGTGGATGTAAACATATATAGATAGGAGCATTATATGCATTTTATTTAGATATAAATGTAAGTACCTCCAAGAATTCACTAAAAAAAGATACATAAGGAAAAAAACATAAAACTTTTTCAAAATCAATCTTTGAACACTTTTAAAATAATATGATGTAAAATAGAGTGTTGCAAGAGAGATTACAATGCCATAGCTTGCAAGAAAGAACACGACAGATGTTCTGATTGCCTCTAGACACCAAAATTCATCCACCAACTTCAGGAGAAAGTGATGTAAGACCCAAGAATGTGGGCTTTGGCCTTGGAAGTGGGTGTTGCAATTTTCACTATGAAGCTGGCCCTGGAAGTGGGTGTTGCAATTTTCATTAAGAAGCTGGCCCTGGAAGTGGGAGTTGCAATTTTCATTATGAAGCTGGCCCTGGAAGTGGGTGTTGCAATTTTCATTATGAAGCTGGCCCTGGAAGTGGGTGTTGCAATTTTCATTATGAAGCTGGCCTTGAATGATGACATTCTTACCAGTCTTACATGAGGTGTAATGGTCAACTTCTTACAGAAAAAGCTTGAAAAAAATGACAAAGGCAAAGGAACTCCTGAATAAGGTGAAACATCCTGTTGAACCAGGAACAATGAAAATAATTTTTGTTACAACCAGCTGCACAACACCTAAAATGACAGATGGCTTCCCTACAATCCATGTGGTGTTCCTCGTGTCATGAAGTTTTCCCAAATTGTGAAGGTTTTTCAGAGTGTCTCTAGTGAGGGTGATATCATGTTACCTTACATCTTTGAATAGGGTCTCATGCTCAATTTAGATGCTTATGTGGAGTTGCTGAACACTACTGCTGGAAGACTATATGTGTGGCAACAAGATACAACCCCAGGAAGAGTCAGATGTGATGTCAGATAATTTTACAATGTCACCAGCCCCAGTGTCTAGCCGCCAACTTCTCTGATTATAATCCTATGGATTATTATGTGTGGAGTGTGGTTGAGGAAGACACCAACTGCACTGCATGTAACACCAAGGCCCAGCTGATCGATAGGATTAAGGAGGTGTTTGAGGCTCTCCCTAGGGACACCATGAATGTTGCATGTGCCAGATTCTGGAGTCAGATCAAAGACCAGTGAATTGTCTTTTGATTACTATAATCTGTATTCAACTTTTCTATTTTTCCAATAAATTGAATTTTGACTGAGATATCCACTTTGTTTTCCATAACTGTCAAATTTTGCCTGAACACCATGTACATGATCAAATAAGAGGTTTTTATTTTCAGTGTCAATTTTAAGTGATTTCAATGTACTTATTTTAATACTGATACTAAAATGCATCTATGTCTGTCTTAAATTTAAGCTCTAACTAGTACAAGGGTCAATCAAAAATAATGCTTGCTCTTTTTTTAATTACAACAGATTTAAAAGAAGAAGTACACAAAGTATATCAAAATTAGCATAAATGTTTCTGAATTCTAAATCTATTCCCCAACTTAGTTTACTTTTTTCTCAATAATAGAATTCAAGTTTTAAATGACAACATGCATATATACCTTCTAGAAGCTTCTTGACTTTCTTCGTTCATTTAAGTGTTGCTTCTTTCATTTTAGCATCTTCAGTAAACTACTGTCCTCTTGGTGTCTCCTTCTTGAAATTTATCTGCATTCTGGGAACTCACTTTGCACAGCTCTTTGAGCAACCAAAAAACTGCACTTAGGCTGTAGACATTATTCTGACACAGTTAAAAGCTTTCAGAATTTTACAAAAGTGCTTTTTTTTTTTTCAACTATAATGAAAGCAACAGTTTTTTTGGCCTTATTCTCTTTTTGGCACCATAGGGCCTATCATGGAAGGTCAATTTCTCTTTTCTCTCTTGGATTGCCATTAACTCGACTGACCAATTCTCTTATTTTATTTACATCGTGTAGTCTTTCCATAAGCATTCACTAACTAACCTTACATAAATGTTTGCAGAACTTTCTCATTCTAAAAACAAACATTTTAGAATAACTATTTGCTCTCTACATGTGCACAGGGAGGCAGCCATTTTGAAAGGGGATTATGGGTAGGTAAAGATAAGGTAATTTTACAAATTTTTCTTTGGGCTTCTAAACATTTTGATTTACAGTAGAAAAAAAAACAAGGAATTTTAACTAAGATCTAAGATTAAATTAAAACTTTTTTGACACAATCTTGTGGCTTTACTATCAAAATAGCTTGGATATCGCTATATACTCACATACTTTCTTTATTTATACTTTCCCACATACATTCTTTATTTTAAGAGAGTAGTTTGCAGCTCTACAAAGTTTATTTCCAAATTTCTGTTCTGCTTATTACTTTTTCAGGAGACTATGATTCACAGTTCAATTTTTATACAAGCAGAAGTGAAAAATTGCAAAATACAAACACTTTAGCTTGTAATACATGCAATTATAAACATTCATAATAAATATTGTTAGACTTTCAAAGTATGAATGAAATATATATCATTATATTTCTAAGATAAGGAATTATTTTTATACACTAACTGACTAATGACTTTACATTGGTTGTTAGGATAATTTTGGTGAGGACTTTTACAAAAAAACAAAAAAATTTAATACTATATATATACTTAATATATTTATTGATTGATAAATTTGTAAAACAATTTTTGTACAATATATACGCACACATATGCACAAGGGTTGCTAAAAAAAAGTAATGCATCCTAATTTATTATGTTCGTCTGGCAGCAGAGGTTAAACTTTCTTACCAATATCTCATATTTTTTGCCTTATTACAGATAACAGCTGAACATCAGTCTGGTAAAATAAACAGCATTTGACATGAGAGTGCACACAAAGTAGAATTGTGTCAAAGAATTCCTTTACAGGAAAAAAATTGTGCCCATTAACATTTTAACATTTATTGTGGATGTGAGCATAGTAAGGCAATGGGTAATGCATTTGTATGTGCTAAATTCTAGATGACCTTGCACAGCTGTCAATTAAAGAATGAAGACCTTAACTTTTAGTGGCAAAAATACTTAGTCAATGCTGGAAAATATGTAAAAATAAAGTTTTTGTGACTAAAATCTTGTTCTATCCAACAGTTATTGTGTTCCCTCTATTTGTTGCAGTTTCCAAGAAAATAAATAAGTGGCAATACATTCATATTTTTTTTGTGTGTGTGTAATATTCATTATCCTCATGAGTGGTTTGCTGATGGTAACTGCTCCTTAATTGACAGCTGTATCCATAAAGGAATGTGGGGTGGATTGCTGATAGTGAGTATGGGGATGAAAGTGCTATCATCTTCCTAAGACTGCCAATATATAAAATGATACAAGAAGCCACCTCTATATAATATGTTTATATTCCTCTATTCATTTGCTTTTGCAATATGCTACAAAAGAGCACAGAAAAATACTAATGATTAAACCATGCACTAACACAACATTGCTTTACTTTTACTTTTCTTTTATTTCTGTTTTAGCATTTCCCTAATAAATCCATTGAAATATATTTTTGCAATTCATTCCACTCCATGGCATTCTTTACTAAAGGCTTATGTCATAGGTTTCCAGTTCTGGGTGATAGATTATCTCAAATCTCATAGTTTCACTGGAATTGGAAATGAAGATTTTTAGTTTTACGTTAGGTTTGTGGTAGTTTGCTGCTGTAGCTGGCTTAAGAAATTTAAGGAAATTTTTACTTTTACATTTGGAATAACTTTAACTTATTTATTTGAAGGTTGTATAAGATTTTATTTATTTCCTTTGGATTTGCTATATTATTTTGTTTTAATGCAAAAGAAAACCTGGTCTTGTTACTTGAAAATTAATTTAACATTTTTCATTTAAAGTTAATGAGATAACAATATATATTTTTATATATCAAGAATGATATTGGGGAAATTGTATGACAAAGTGGAAAAAATTTACTTGTGATTCATTTCAACCTTCAGGAATTCATCAGACTAATATTTTTCTCTATGAAATTTTTATTCATAAAGCAAATATAATAATGATCAACTTTATTTTTGTGTAATCTGTATTTCTGTTTCTAAAAAATGGAAAATGTAAGGTGAATTTTTACCACACTTCTTATATCAAAATATAACATTTTAATTTTACTTGATTTAAAAAAATCATTTATTAATCATATTTTCCTGTCCTTTCTTTTATTAGAAATGTTATAAAGTCTCTCCTAAAAAAGTTAATTTAAAATTTTTGTTTAATTTTTAACAGCCTTTTCTTCTGAAGATTTTTTCTTCAATTCTCTTTTTACACAATAAAATTTATTTAAAAATGCTATTGTTACATACAGTTAATTTACTATTTTTCTCTGATATTGATATAAATATATTAATGATACAATTTAATTTTTTATGAGTAATTTAATTTTTAGTTTGAGTTTTAGTTTAGTTAAAAAACATAAAATAGGAGCAAAAATGAAAAAAAAATTATTAAGAAAAGTTGTAAAGTTAATGTCATATTTAAATTCAATAAATGTAATTCAATATTTTTAGATATTGTAAATGAGGTGTACAAAACATTAATTCTAATCCTGCTGCTACACCATTTTTAAGAATCAATTTTTTTCTACTTACATGATCATAAAAAAAGTATATTTATAACAAAATAAGTCAGTATAACAATAGTTACTTTATTTCTAAGGCACTGAAATAAAAATATTACTCATGTTTATTTTGATTCATGTTATATTTTTGTTCTAGAATTCATAGTTTCACCATGGTTTTTGTTTCACTAAAATTATCTTAGATAATTCAAAGACAAAAATGTATATAACATTTCATACACCCTTGTTAATAAGAGTGGAAAGAAATAGATCTGAAGCTCTGCCAAATTATATATTTATTTTCTTAGTAAAGAAAAAATATACTAAGATAAAGTGGATTAACATTTCAAGACATTAATTATGATCTTGCTTGCTACTTTTTTTATTTAAATTTCCTAAGCTGACTACAGAAGTGAACTATTAAAAACCCAAACCAAAACTGAAAATCTTTGCTCCCAGTGGAACAAGATTGAGATAGGCCTCCAATTCTGAATGAAAAATGTATTGTGACTTGACCTTTGGAAAAGAAAACCGTTCCATGTATAAATCCCAGTAATGCCTTTTTGCAATTCTTTTCCTGAAGAAACCCTTTATTTTGTCCACTGGGATAGATTGTTCTAATTCCACATGCCATGCATTTTCTGAATGTCTCAGTTGTCTCCCTTTAACTCAACTCTCCAAGTTTTGGTTCAATAGCCAGGTATTGAACTCACAACTCTTTGGGTCAAGTCACTGGATCCAACCGACATTTTTATCCACTGGGCCATGATTCCTTAAATTTCCATTTATGAATTTTGAGGACTTATAAACTTAATATAATAACTTATTCTGTCTGTTATTTCAACTTCATCCAACAGGGGGTGATCTCCCTTTTCCCTCCCTATGTGGCCATCTATACCTGATTTTTCTATTTCACCTTGTGTTACAACTTTACTATAAGTTTCTGTATTGGTGTAGGAATGTTAGATGGTTTGATATTCGAATGATGGTGGGTCTTTTCTAATTGTCTTCATATTTTCAGTATATTGAGTCTGTTCTGATCCTTCAATATCTGTTCTGAGATGAAGTTTTATAATTATTTACACAGATACATATGAACAAGAAATGGTCAGTATAAGCAGTACCCTACAATGTAACAACTACCCTAGGCAGCTCCGACAAATTAGAATAGAAGGGTACAAGAGGATAACAACACTCAGAAAACAGCTTCAGTCTGCCTACCCTATGTAAAGGGATTATCGAAAAAAAAATACAAAAGATCTGTGGTCCATGTAACATCAGAACAACCTTCAAAAGTGGTTCAACACTTTGCAGACACATCTTTCAAGTAAGACCACCCATAGAAGAGAATGTGACTAAGGACTGTGTGTAAGCCATCCTATATGCCTGTGTAAGAAATATAAAAGCGAAACAGGCCACCGCATTAAGGTAAGGCTGCAAGAACATTGTAAAGCCATAGCTGGCCACATCTGAAGGGAAAAGGGAGATCACCACCCCCTGTAGAATGAGGTTGAAATAATAGACAGAGAACATCACTGAAAAATACAAAAACTTAAGGAATCAGCATATATGGTAGGTTGAAAAAAATCTCCCGAGCTGGCCAAGCATAGAAATGAATACATGGGAACCAGTAATACAGAGTGCTAGAGAAAAGCAATAACAACAAAAATTGCAATATGAGTGGTAAAACATTAACTGAGACATTAAGTTTATAACTCCCAAAAATTCATACACTGATGTTCTCAAGGACACATGGCCCAGTGGTTGGATCTAGTGTCTTAACTCTGTTCACTACCTGGCTACTACAGTGGTGAACCAAAACTTGGAGAGCTGAGTTAAAGGGAGATAACTGAGACATCCAGAAGAGGCATGACACATGGAACTAGAACAATCTACACTGGTGGACAAAATAAAGGCTTCAGTTTGAAATTTCAATAACCCGAAGAAGACCAGAGTATGCAATGACCAAAATGTTGTGAATATTGCAACAAAGATGAGGATAACAGTCTAAAGAATGTAAATAGTGTAAATAATTACAATACCTCATCTCAGAAATATAGACAGATATATTTTTATAGTTTATTTTCTTTGCAATTAATTTTTGCAGTTAATTTTCCTTTCTTTGCAATCTATTCATGTCACATCTTCAGATGTGACTTGAAGAAGCCATGTTCCAAGTCAGAATTGATAATGATGCCAAAACACAGTAACCATGACTTTTGTCTGCTGCTTTAAGTTCTTCTTTCTGAGTGAGTATGGATGGCACCAACCACTGATTCTCTTTTGCTCTCTGACTCATATCCATGATGTACAGTTCCAGCTTATCTTGCCTTTTTTATGAAGCCAGTCTGGGAACTCATTTTGCTAGATCATTGAATAATTAATGGTTAAATGAAGTGTAACTTAATGGTTCACCTGAAAACTTTTGCACTAGTGATTCTTCTATCAGCTGTCATGAGAGCATCTGTGCTTACATCAAGTGCAGCCTTTCCAAAAGCATTTACTAACCTCCTGTGTTTGCAGTACTTTCTCCATCCAAAAACAGAAATTCTATGAGATCTTTTTGCTTCCTGTGTGTATCCAGAAGGGCAGCCATTTTGAAAGTGGATTGTGGGTAGGAAAAAAGAAAGTAGCTCCACAACTTTTTCCTTGTGGAATTTTAGACACTTTATGGTTAAAAAAACAACAATCAGGATAAAAAAAAAACAATCTCAGAATTCTGACTCTAATCTTTAAAATTAAATTAGAATGAGTATCACTTTTTGACCAACCATTGTATTAGTAATTATTTGTAGTATACTCCAATTTGAATTTTATATTAATTAGTTAGGTTTCGGATTGTAACTAAATATTTGATGTTATTAATCTTTGGATTGTTTTGCAAAATGCAATCTTTTTCAGAGAATGGAAGAGGTTACATTTAAATTTTAAATGACATCAGCTCTCAACTTGGTATCTACTCTGATGACACAACCATTTACTCCTGCCTCGGTAGTAAGGCTGATCAGTCAAGGTCAAAATGGCAGCCAATATCCAAAACAACCTCAAATTCATCTTTAACTGGGGTAAAAGATGACTTGTTAATTTTAATGCCTCCAAAATTAGACTTCTCTCTATTAATCATCTGAGGGATCTCTCTTTGCCTTCCATCCACATAGCTGATGCTATCCTCCAGGAAAATGACTCGTTGTACCTTCTCAAGCTAATATTCTCAGCTGACTTGAAGTAAAAAGACTATATTGAATCCATTGCTAGGTCAGCTGCTAAGAAAGTCAGTTCACTGTGTCATGCAAGACAATTTTTCTCTCCAGAATCTATCTTACATACCTATAAATCTACTATTCATCCATGCTTAGAATATTGCTATCACATATGATCCAGTGCCCCTGTTATTTACTTTGAGCTCCTTGATAAGATCCAAAGAAGAATCAGCAATATTATTCGTCCTGATCTGGCAACTTGACTTCAGTCACTTACTCACCATCATAAGATTGCCTCTTTGTGCCTTTTCTATAAAGATTTTCATGGTAATTGTTCGGATGAGCTCTTTGCTATTGTACCTAGACCTTTTGAATTTCAGTGCAGTACTAGATTGGCATCAAGAGCTGGTTAGATGTAGCTGTAAGTTTTATGCTAACAGTTTCTTTTCTCGCACTTCTTGCTTGTGGAACTCCCTTCTGGCTCCATACTTTGCAGCCAACTTTAATCTTCAAAAATTTAAATGCAATGTCAATCACTATCTACTGTTCTCCTGATTACTCTTTCCTTTTCCCACTAATTATTAATATTTCTGTTCCTAATTCTTCAACAGCCAGCAAACCCTTGTGTCTTAGTGGCTTTACTGCTTTGCATGGAGTGATACCGATTACAAAAAAACCAAAATTTTGTAATTCATGTAAAAACATTTAATAACATTTTATAAAAATAAACATTAAATGATTTTAAGGCAAAAGCATAGCATGCAAAGAAGAATCGCTAAAATATGTGTTGGGTGAGTAGAACTTGGAAATAATTATCAGCAATTTTATTCTGTTTATTCACCTTATATTGATTTAAAAAATAGACAGGTGTTTTAAGGTGTCTCTGAAGTGTAAAAACATAATCAAGTTTTTTTGAAATCTTGAGCAAAACACTCCCTTGAAAATAGCCTTTAAAGAGACCGAAAAGGAAATAATGTTTTGAGATCTTCAAAAAACATTATCAGGCCTTTATTCATTCAACATCAGAAACAAAGTAAAAAAATGTTGTCTTTCAAAAGATTGTATTTGAAATTCTTGATCTGTGTCATATTTTTATTTGTATATGCTTATCAGGCTTTAAGATCACTATGCAAATTTTGAGATTATAATTTATGAATTTCAGCAGTAGTCACATGATGCTTACCCAGAAATATATATATATATATATAGACGCAGTAGATTAATTACAATCTGTAGATTAAGATAGCCAATCAGTTTAATTTATTCAACAAAACTTTAATGTTTAAAGCTTTTATTATATTAAATCTATTTTGTAAAATATTTTGAAAGAGTAGAATATATTTAAAAATATAAAGGTAGCATGTCATTAATACAAACAGTATTTTGAAAATGAAAAAAATAATTTAATAAAGTTCTTAAAAAACTTTTAAAAATTTGAATTATCCTTGCAAAATCTCAAATAAAAAAACAATATTTTTACAATTAGATATATTCTTAGAGGGAATTTGCACTTCATGTCATCAAATAAGCTTATCATGCATCATAAAAACTGTGAACAGACCTAGTTTATAGTCTGCAGATTCAACCATTCCCAGTTAAACAGCTTTGGTTGGATCAATCAGAATAATATGAAAATTTATGAGAAAAATGTCTAAAACAAAGCTACTTAATATTTTTATTAGATATCAGATGTTGAGTCTTTATTACCAGCTCAAATTGGATTGATAACTTAAGAAAAGAATATGGAGAAGTCCCAAGATTAGGCAACCACTGTTTGAACACAGATTTTGTATTCTCACACTGTCAGAGAAAACTAAGAAAATCTGATTATATTTTGAAGTTTTGCATGAGTGGTTTGGCTCAGTGATAATGATGTTTCAATCCCCAAATATTTTTTATTTGACAAAGTGACAAACATTGACACAATTAAAAAACAAATACATGTACCCATATATATTTTCTAATTTATACCTTATATAACTTATATTATTTAAATAAACCACTTTATTTTTAATAGAGTCAAATTGTAAAAGCAGATAAAGAGTAAAGAAATTTAAAATGTTTGAACATGAAAGATGTTAGGAGCAATTGGTGATTGCTTAGTTGAAATATGCAATACAATAAATACAATGATATACTAACTGTTATTTTGATTAGGCTACACATTTTTGAAGTGATCACTTTCTATGATGCCATTCAACATTTTTGGTAACCATTATTTTGCATTTATTTTTACATTATAAATTCAAACAAGATTATACAAACAATATGATATTGATCTAGTTCATCACTATGGTCAGTTACATTTGATGTGATACTTTACTCATAAAAAATAAAGGTTCAAAATTGATAAATTCAATGCTATGAGGAATTGAACCAACAAGAGAAGGGTAGTGTTCACTTTATAAGAAAAAGTAAGAAGGATTGCCATCATACTAAAACTTTGTAAATAAAAGCCCAAGACTGATTTCACCATCTTGAGAGAAAATTAAACCCTAGTATACAAAAAGAGGAGATGGGCAGAGTTCATGGTTTGGCATACTGGCCTTCTTCACAAGATAAAGGACAATGGTGTTCTTAACAGAATTTTTGATTTGATCCAATTTTTATGAACAGTTCTTGTAATGAAATCCTTTCACATTAATATATTCATTATCTGTCTATCTGGGTCAGTCTGTTTGTTACCTATCTTATCAAAAGTGCTCTTCATGTCTAATATTTTACATTATGACAATTTGTTTAAATATGTTATATTTGATATTTATTTCCATGTAAATTAGTTTCATAATTGATGTGACATGGATGTTTTTTTTTAATTCTATCATAAAAATGTTTTATAAGCTTTTGATTGAAATGTTTGTTGTGAGATTGGTATATAAGACATACTATTCTGCTGATGTACTTTTTCATTTGATGTTGGATTTCATTTTTTTATTTTACTTTCTTTTTGATATATTGGATGACTCATTTTGGAAACATGTGTATTTGTTATTTTAAAAATATTATTCTATTCAATTGTACCTAATGCCTTCAGCATAGTCTGTCACAAGGCCACAAATGTGGAAGGAATATTGAAAATCTACTGGATTAGTTTAACTATTGTTCCATTCAAAAGTACCCTTACCTACTTAGTTTAGTATGGCACAAAGATACAAATGTGGAACACATTTTTTTGTAGACATTTTAATGTATCAGTATCTTTAAGACAAAAATTTAAAGAATGTACATGGACAATTTTTTTAGATAAACACAACTATAAAGAGATTTTTTTTTTAATATTGGGAGTTATTTTTATTTAATATTAATTATATTTTATTTAATAGTATAAAAATTTGCTGGGATTTATATTCCAGGAAATATTGAAATATATAATTTGAAAATTTTAGAATATCTAATTTTATTTCATATATTTTATCTATCTATCTATCTATCTATCTATCTATCTATCTATCTATCTATCTATCTATCTATCTATCTTCTCATTATCTGTTGTAACCTAGAAAGGGTTACTGAATGAGGAATAACCAAAACAGATGTTGGAAATGAAATGGTAATCTTCATAAGATCAACAAAATACAATACTTGCCTGTGGTGTGAAGTAGGTAAACCACTGCTAGTTTTGGACTACTTAGACAGCATATTATGATATTTATTTCTGTTAAAAATACAGAAAATGTGGCACAAGGCCTAAAAAGGGAATGGGGAAAAGGATAGTCTTCATCTGTCTTAACTCTAAACTTAGATAGCCGCAAGCACTGACCCAAACATACGAACAATATTCCTAACACCAAAACAGCACATTCTTACTAACTTTTTTTACTACATCCACCATAATACTTCATTGTCTCAACGAAAATCCTAAATAGTCCCCATATGTACAAATCATCGTCTGTCGGGGGAGGGGAATAAAACAACAGGTTAAAAAATCCCCAATGATTATGTACAATATAAATATAATCTATTTACAAGAAACTAAACAAAATCATGTTAGTAATAAAACCCCCAACAATCCTTAAATGTGGCAGAAACATCAGTTAACTGGATGAAATCAATGCAGGACTATAAAAAAAAAATATAAAAAACAATCATTCATCCCTAGCACTCACACAGACACACACTCATTCAGACATGAAAACAAAAACAAAAAACACACAGGCAAAAAAAAAATGAAAAATGCCCCACATCTACCAGAGAACTGACATCGCTGACCACCTAACAAGGGAGGGGATGGGGAATTAAACTAAAGAAAAAAAAGGGACAGAAATAAAAGGGGCCAATGAGCAAACACATCCTAGCTAAGTTTACTGGAAAAAAAGAAAAACTAAATAATCAAAAAACAAAACCTAATTTCAGGGATGGGTTGCCCAAGTTCAACCCAGGAAGAACAATATCCTGATGCCTAACCGGCATCAAAATGCCACTCTAGGTCAGCCCCTTTTACTCAACACAACCGCGCAAGACTCTCACCTTTTGTCAAAGTCTGATGAGGTGAGCCGCTGCCTTTCTGTCCTAATCTTGACTTTAAGCTGATGATTAAAGAACAAGATCAGTTGGGAAAAAGTGAACCTCTCGCCATCATAGAATTCCTTCTGACACGTTGTCCAAATCACAACTCTCATAACACCTAGTAACCAACAGAACACATATTATTCAGCCTTCGTCATCTGCGGCACCACATTGCTACAAACAGAACTGGCTTCAAAGACAAAGAACTTTCCTTGCAGCATGCAGACCATGAAACCTTCAACACACCTGCACAACGGTGCTACCACCCTACAATGAAAGAAGGCGTGACCAATGGTCTCGACTTACCCACTCCAGCAACAGCAGTTTGAAGATTTCTCCAAGCCTGCTGAACAAAGTCTTTTGGCGACCCAGAGGGCACCATGAATCATCAGCCAGGTGAGTGATGCCTCATCGTTATTGAGGTATCTCAATCCAGGTGCCCAAGGCTATATTGAGTGAGCCTCCTGCTTCATAAGACCAAGCTCGTTATCAGCTCATCACACACGCCCCCCCGACTAACACTTGATATAATGCCCTATGAGACAACGCCTGGATGTCAGAGAGGCCATCCAACACCCATAAGAGGCGTTTCAGAGCACCACTGCATTCGTAATAGAAGGAGAATTCAGCTCAGGGCAAACAGTGGGCCTCCTCCTCACTCGAGTGCACACTTCCAGAAGGTGCCCTCCTCATCCGATTCATGACACATTTGATCTAGGAACCCGATGTGAAGTATATATTGATGACTCTCAATGCTAGGCATACCCAGACCACCTTCAGATGGATGAAGGCAACAGATCTCCCGAGATACTATAGTGGCCTTGTCTCTCCACAAGAAAGAAAACAAGAGCCTTACTAATAAAATTAGTTTGGCATATGAAAGTGGAAGTACAGAGAGTCGGTAAAGGAGAATCAGGTAGATGTGTGAAACACATACTTCCAGCCTCCCCTTTAAGGAAAGAGTCCTACAAGAACACAAATTAATTGCAATTTTGGCCTTCCCTTGTACCTCCGACCAATTTATTTCCAACTGGATATCAGGACCAAACCAGACGCTGAGTATCTTGACCGGCCCATCCAGAGGAAAGGTCCAGGAAGAGAAACTCCCTTCCACACACCCAACTGCAAGCCAACAAATCTATTACAGTTGATCTTGGCTCCTGTCACCATCTCATAACTACTGATCTCTTTGTTGACTTCTTCAATCTCAGCTCTGCTCGACACAAGAACCAAAACATCATCAGCATAGGCAGAATAACTGGCTGATGTGGTAACACCAGGCAGGGAAATTCCGCACAGGACCGGATTCATCTTTAACTTGCGAAGGAAAGGTTCCAAGACAAGAACGTAAAGCAAAAGCAGACAACCTTGACGAATGGAGCGAGACAATGCGAGAGGCTCCAATCGTACCCTATTCACCTCCACAAACGCACCAGGAGTCGCATACAGAAGTCGGATCCAGGTGCGAAAGTACAGCCTGAAAACGTCTGCTGAAAGGACGGCCTCCAGGAATCGATGATCAACCCTATCAACCCTATCGAAGGCCTTGGACTGATCTAAATTGATCAGCACAGCTTCACTGTCAGCTTTCTCGATAATCAAGTGTACCATATGAAGGTTGTCCTGAATAGTCCTACCCTTCACAGCACAAGTCTGCTGAAGCGCTGATGTATAGATCCCTGCTTTATCCAGTTGTTGAAAATCAATTCCAGCAAAGGAACAAAAACAGGCAACTGTCTCAAGTAAACTTCATATGGAAGATCATCTAAATCACAGAGATTTATTCTGGCCAACCTGTTTCAACACTTCCCAGATTTCCAACTCTGTGATGGGACCCTCGCACCCAGCCACTTCAGCTGCCTCAAAGACAGGGGAAGTCAGCTAAATAGGTGTCAAACTGAGCAGGGCTTAGACCAGGCTCCCTGTTGAAAAGTTCCTGACAGTAATCATGAAAAGCCTCACATGGTCTGCTTATCCGGCAATGTGATACATGCGATATGTCGCCGAGATGCATTCCGAGACTCATCTGCGTGCAACTCAGCAGCCATATTCATCGCCTCAGAGGACATTCTTTTTAACCTAGCCCTAACTACCAGAGCTTCATCTTTCTTGATAAGCAAGGAGGACAACTAAGCTAAGGCTATTTCCCCACTATCATGGGATTTCACTGCTCGATCTACTTTTTGCTCACAAGCCGTTTGCGTCACTAATTTATCTAGATTGAGTCAATGGCTAAAATCAGCAGCAAACATTCTAATTTTTTATTTTAAATTGTCCCACCAGGCATTCCCAACAACTGTCCCCATCAATTCACTCTATATCATTAGTAGCAGCTGCTCCCAGAAATCCTGCTCACCAAATAGTGAGCAGTTTAATTTCCAGTAGCCAGCCAACCTAACCTTAGGCTTATCTAAGTTTACATGGACCCAGACAAGCCTATGGTTTGAATAAACTATATAATGAAAACTTGGACACCCTCGGAGACCTACATCAACTCTCCTAACTAAGACTAGGTCAAGGTAGCTAGAAACAGCCCCCAGCATCCAAGCCACCACTATTTGTCCAAGTCCAAACTACCTCCCGAGGTTGCTCATTCCGGTGCTTATTGACAAGATCAAACCTCTTGATAAAGTCTCGAAATAGTTTCACAACTTGTTTGTAAGTACCCAAATTTGGTACTATACAATCTATATCAGGGTCAAGGACGGCATTCCAATCCCCCACTAAAACTACCCGATGAGATGTCATCGAAAACGGCTCAATCTACTGAAACAAAGCAGGCCGCTCAGAATGGACATTGGGTGCATAAACCCCAATGAGACGAAGAGCCTTATCCTTTATGGTAACATCCAGCACACAAAGCCTGCCTGCCAGATCTGCAAAGACAAGAGTACACGCAACCTTCAAAAACTTGCTCACCACCCAAGAGACACCTCGAATAACGATCAAAATGTGCTGAATAGAGGGAGAACCTTCTAAACAGAATGTCCTCATAGTCATGAGTAGAAAAACAAGTCTCTTGTACACAACAAATATTCACTCTGAGATGCTGAAGGTCATGATAGAGCCTTGCTTTGCTCTGTGAGACTCCACCCTCAGGCCTTGGGCATCCAGACTAGCTAACCAGAGAGACATAATGAAACCAATTAGTGTTGCTCTCCTGCATTAAACATGGATGGGGAAAGGACACCAACGGCCTCTCCCATCAAACCTGTTCCCATCTCAGTTTTGATGGTACTGTTGGGAGACAGGCCACCAATGTCCAGAGGGAAAGTTAATTTTAATGCTCTGTACAGGGAGGGGTGAACAAAAAGCAAGAACCTCCTTGAACAAAATTTTTGACCGTATCATTATCAAAACAGGCCATAGGTGGAAACATCCCAAAGATTTCATTTGCCTCCGCAACCATGGCCCAAATTTGTTGACTGGCTTCGCCCCCTCTAACAACAGTTAAGACCCTTTTTGCACTGAGAAAATTTCTTGGGTCTTCAATATCTAAGTTGTTAATCTTTCTGAAATTAACCAGGTATTTAATGTTCCTCTTTTTTTTTTTAATATTGTAGGGCCTTGTCTTCTAGTGGCTGCAGGAGTTTTGACTGTGATGGTTTGGGGCTAATGGTAATAGTGGAAGTGCATTCTTTTGCAGGTGAAACTGTGATGTGGGCCTTTTTTAATGCTGTCATTTTTGTGGGAGAAGGAGATGAGGATCTTAGGACTGGAGGAAAGGTCATGATGTGTTATTTAGTTGTCAGGGAAGACAGTGCTGAGGAGTTAGATCCAGATTTTTTTCCTTGATTATTCAGCTTAAGAGAATCTTTCAGTTGCTGCAATTTTTCCACTTTCTTGAACGATAGCTCGAACTTTTGCTGACAAAGCTTTTCCAAGTAGCTGGTCAGGGAGACACTCTTAGAACTGCTTGTGAGAGTGGGACTGTTTGTGTCTTTTCCCATTGGGGCTTCATTGGGACGAGGACCTGCTGCTCGGAGCTTCCCTTTAGCTTTACCAACAACCTGCCATTTCCCCTTTTCCTCCTCCACAACCACACTAGCGGCAGGCAAAGGCTTTTCGAGGAATGGGGGCCATTAGACGGACCCAACTGGGGGTTTTACCACACTGATCCTGGCTGTTGGCATGCCCATTACAGGTGAGACGAAAAGAACAGACTCAGCCCGAGGGGGATTTGGGTCGGCGGGGGCTACAACTCCAGAGGCCTTCATCTCTGGGCAGGAAGAGGACAGGTGACCAGTCTGTCCACACTTCCAGCAATCTGTTACTATGATTGGCGTCTTCTGACCCTTCACATCCAGGCAGTTGGGGATGGAGGAAAAAGGCCTTTCGATCTACCATTAATTCAAAAGTTCATCCCCTGGTCAGATTGTCAGAGGAAGCACTGAGTATCTCGCCAAATTGGCACAGATAGGTGGCCTACGCCTGCCTTGAGATTCGGTCCTCAGTATAAGATCTTTTAAGATCATGTGTGCTCACCGCTTCACAGTCAGCAGATGTGGGTAACAGTATGTCCCACATGAAGAAGCCTTTGCCTTTTATGGCTCTCTGTGGTTTAATCCCCAGGGACATCAATGATTTGTCCACTACAAAGACCAACACAATTCTTTTTTCAACTTCTGTAGTTCCTCAAGATTTATCAAGAGCCCATCTTTTGTAACAAGATGGGCGTAGCTTTTAGCTTTCCCAAGGAACTCTGTAATGTTGATGATGCATTTTGGTGGGGATGACCAGCAAGAGGGCATCTCCCCAACCGCTATTTTGTCTTCTTTGTTGGTATTGTCTTTGATAAGGTCTTTTCTTGAAGAAGAGTCTTGGCCAGTTTCGGCTTCCATATTATTCTCCTTATTTTGGATACTTTGGCCTGATTTGGCCTCCATACTTTCAGCAGGAATATGAGAATTTTCACTCTTTACTGCTAAAATCTTTTCTTGAACTTTTTGGCCATTATTGGCCACCATACTTATTGACGATTCATTACAAATTTCCGGAATTTTATTTTCTTCAGATTTATCAGGGGGCTCAGTCTTTTTTTTTTTTTTTTTTTTTTAAGTCCCAAGTAAGTTTTTTTTAACGTTCTTCTTCTTCGGAGTCATTTTAAAAACACTTAAACATTTTTTTTCTTTTACAAACATAAAGTATTAAAGAAATAAAAGGATAAAATAAATCACAAAACAAATGCAATAAGACAGAGCAAGAGACAAAACCTTATGCAAAACACAGATGAGAATAAATGTTTAACTTTAAAAAGGCAAACAAAAATTAAATATACAAAACAATCACAAAGGATTATACAAAAAAAGGTTACACGTATGAAAAGGAATAAAAATACACAAAGAAATTCAAACAACAATAAAATAATATAGCAATAAGACTAGAAAACCAAAGAAAATACAAAACTAATACGAAACTAACAAATCACAAAATCAAATATGGCCACTGTAAATACCAAGTCAGCCGGTTAACAAAGAAAGATAAAACGGAAAAAAACACAGATTAGACAAAAATTACAAATACAAGAAAATTAAAACAAATATGTACAGAAAAGATTTAACAAGTACAACAACAGAAGACTTAACGGATATTTAAAAATGGAAAAATGAAAAACAAAGAATGATATAACACATGATAACATAAACAAAGAAAAATAAAGTCTGACATAAATAAAGTAGATAAACTCTAGTGGAGGATTACAGAAAATTAACAGGAAACAGAAAATATAAAATCTTAAATTTAAAATAAAAGAAAATCAAAAAAACTAATAATAAAAGAATGAGAGCAGAAAAAGGAAAAATGGTGAGGGTAAGAAATTGAAAAAGAAAAAATCAAAAAACTTTTCAAAAATCAGTCAGTACAAAATTGAAACGTAAGAAAAAGTAAAATAAAAAATAGATCTAACAGAAACGAAATGGAGTTCACAAAATAATTCAGGTAATTAGTAGCATGAATATTCAGGTGACAAAAACTGGTTCGTATAAGATCTGAATTAATATTCTTATTACCCTCATTTACAATAGTATCCAACATATTTATAAGGATTGTGACATACCCATTAGTGTTCATATGTACGGTATATAACATTATCTATCTATCTATCTATCTATCTATCTATCTATCTATCATATTATATTCACATCTATCTATCTGAATCTGCTCATTATCTATCTATATGTCTAATTCAAATTTTCCTCATAGTTTACATTTTATATCCTAGTACAGAAAGTAATGAAGGAAAGCAAAGACTAAACATTAATTACAAGAAAACAGACTGTATGGTTGTCAGCAAAAGAATCATCCTAACATGTGAATTACAAATTGAAGACACTAAAATCTAGCAAGTATAAATATTTAAATATATAGGAAGTCTTTTAAGAGAGGATGGAAAATGTGACACTAAAAATCAAGAACCCATTGGCACAGTGAAAAATCAAGAAAATGGAAAATCTCATTAGAAACAAAGAAATTAGTACTGATCTGTTATCTCCTATATGGTAGTGAATGCTAAACAATCTTCTCATAGATGAAGAAAAAATATGAAGCAACAGAAATGTTCTATGCAAGTTGTATTTTAGCTAAAAGAAAAACTGTAGCTTCTAAAAGGAAACTGCCATCTTCATTTTAATTTTTTAGCATTTATGTTTTTATTTTACTTTTTTAGTATTTGATTAACTATTAATAGTAGATGCAATTACACATTTGATGAATGTTTTCTGTAATTAATTCTGTTTATAACATTTTCTTTCATTAAATTGTTTACAAGAAGATAACAATGAAACCTTAAGCATTAAAAAATATCCAGGAAAATTAAGAACAAATTCTTAATATAAATATGTATTCCTAAATTTATTTTCTTTTTATATATTGTCAATTTTATAATACTTTTTGTAATTAAAAGTTAATAATTAGTAAAGAAAAAATAAATAATCAACTGATCATTAAATTAATATTTTTCTTAATATCATACAATTGTATATAATTGTAATTTACTGATGTGAAAACAAAAAAAAATAGATAAAACATTCTAACAATGAATGTCATGTCTAAGATATTTACAAAGAAAAATTGGCCTAACCAAGAATCCGTTAAGAAAATTTAAGAAAATATTCTGTGCATAATATTTAATATTTTACTGAATTTGTCTTATATAAATTCAAAACTCTTTTTAAAATACTAAGGATTGTTGAATCGTAGTGAGTTTTTTCCATTTATAATTAGTAAAAACAGTTTTAATTTAATAACAATATCACTTCACCAATACAAATTAATGCAGAATTTTAATAGATTTAAAAGTTTATAAATTATTCTAATTCAAATTTTAAAAAAAAATGAAAATAATCCTTGTAAAAATTCATCATAATATTTTTTTATGTCCATGATATATTTTATTCATAAAAGCAAAAACTTTTCTAATTAAATAATGACTTAGTTTTATTGCATTTTTTATTTTATGATTTACAACAGATATAAAATCTGTAAATTAAATTAGAGGTCCTATTTGAATGTAAATTTGAATGTAAATTAACTGGTGGTCCTGTTTGAAAACAAATTGATTATTTATATTCTCCAATGACTTATCCTTATGACTAAAATAAACATTAAATGATAAAAAAAAAAAATTCTTGAATTTTCATAAAATTAAATTAGTGGGTGAGTAACATGTAAAAAAAAAAAAAAAAATTATGAAGAGTTTCTAAAAAAAAAAAAAAAAATGTTTCATTAGAATCTCACAATTATCTTATTTTTGCAAGAATTTCCAAATCAATGTTTTTCACCTCAAAGATACTCTCAAATTTCCTGTCCTACATTGACACTAGAAAAACAAGATTTTTAATGAAAATTTCAAAGATTCTAAAAAGATAGAAAAAAAAATTTTTTTCATCAAAACAAATTCTTTGGTCTTTTATCTAAATCAGAACACAAAGGTTTTAACAATAAATTTTTTATTATGTTTTCTACATTTTTTTCATTGTGTATTCTCTTTTTTTTTTAATGAATTATTAGAAGTACCTATGCAAATGTAGTTAAATCCATCTGATGCAATAATGAATATCATATCTAAGACATTTACCATGGGCAACTGGAAAGTTCTTGGCCATGAAAAAAGTATCCACTGCTAGTATATGTAAGGTATTCAGAAGTAAATTAAGATTATATATCTTTAGAACTATGCAAAAATAATGTCTAGTAGAAGTAGTTACAAAGCCTTTAAGTATGCAACACAAAGGACGATTGAATTAATTCTATTAATAATGGTTTATGGGATTAGAATGCTAACCATTCCTCAATGGTAAAGTAACCTAATGTCTATAATATGCAGGATGGTTAATTATTAGAGGTAGTCCTAAAAAATGGAACCACTGTATAAAGTTATTGATACAAAGAAAGAAAACTAATTATTATAACTGTGTATAATGTAACTATTTTGAACTTTTGATTCTGATATCAAATCTCATTGACATATTGAAATCATAATCATTTATGTAGAAGGTAGAAAACCTGTTAATAAGTACAACACTTTACTTACTAGGGTTATCAAGTTTCTTTTTAAGTTGGTATATTCACAAGAAAAACTTCTACCTGTTTTATGTAAAGTTGTCAGTTTTGAACAAGAAAGATTTTAAAATTTACTTTTCTAAGCTGTAAAGTAGCACAATAAATAGTTAAATTGTAGTGTCTTTAAAATGTCAGTTTGTTTTTCTGTCAGCTGCTTGAGAAATAATTTTGTTTAATTGAAAAATATTAGAGATTATACAAGATTATCATTTATAAAATTCATAAATATAAAATGGGTTCATAATGTTGATATACTTGAATGGTATAATCATTTTGCATTCTTAGGTAGTATGAATTTTGAAAATCAGTTTGGCAATTTGTGTTACTGACCAACAGAATTGCTTTGAACTTTGTAGCACTATTCAAGCATTTGACATTTGTGTTTTAGAAACTGTCACTTGTTGATAATATTAAACAATATTCACCGAACAAGGATACTGGATGTGATTAGCATATGAACAAGGGGGTTTACTATTGCTTCTTTTGTTTAAAATGGTAAATGAAGTAGATTTTGAAAACTAGGTCTCATGTACCATCTGAGATTAAACTAGTGAGATACTGCATTAATTATCTGCTTCATTGACTTAAATACATTTAGTTTTAACCACCCAAACTGGCCAGGTCAGAAAGACTTTAAGATGCCTTATTTTCATAGTTATCATAACTATGAAAGTAAGGCATGTTAAAGTCTTTCTGATTGGCCAGTTTGGGTGGTTAAAATTGAATGTACTCAACTCTCAGCTACCATCTCCACAGGCAATCTCTCTCTCTCTCTCTCTCTCTCTCTCTCTCTCTCTTGGGTGGTCACTAAGGTCATGCCTGAATCATTCCCAAAATGTAAGTGCCAAGGTAGCTTGAGCAATTTTCATCTCTAGTCCATCTACCTATGTTTCCATTTTAAACTTGGCCTTGTGTCATATTCTGTTTGAGATGGTGTAAGAAAGATTAACCTGTTCTTGTGAAAGGCTACATGTATATAGCGCACTCAATGACAATTGAAATTGACAGCAGTGATCATCTACTTTCTATGTCTACAAAGTTCTCATATACTGTGATTTATACTCTGATTGAAAGAATCCTCAAAGTCAAGTAATAAAACCAATCAGTAGATCAATTGTCGTTTCAATCCAGTATTCACCTTTGTCTGTATTTGAAGTCAGTTAAGATTTTTGGATTTTGAAACTAAACTCCAAGAAAATGCTTTTGCAACTAATTTAAGGTTAATGTTATAAAACATGTTAAAATATTACATGAAAGAATGAGACCTTTGCAAACTCAACTCCAAGAAAATTATTTTACAGCTCATGAGCTACCCAGTAGGCCAAAATGAGGCAGGTGGGAGGCTTACATATTGATAAATACTTAAATACTGACTTTTTGTAAATTCCCTTTTTTTTTTAAATAGAGTTGATATTTTTTTTATTTAATCTGACCTTTGGAATATTAATCTAAAATCAAGTTTTAATAAAAAGTTTTCCTTTGTAACAATTTTAATAGTTTTATTGAGCTGTCTTTTGAGACAAAATATATTTTTTTAATGCATTTGTTTTTTCCTTCTTTTTCTTGACTTTCAGTGTCCTCCTTGTAAGCACTTCACACCTGTTCTTTCAGCAATGTATGATAAGTTAAAATCTGAAGGAAGAAACTTTGAAGTAGTATTTGTTTCATCAGATAGAAGCATTGATTCCTTTGGCCAATATTTCAAGACAATGCCTTGGTTGGCAATTCCTTATGATGATGCACGTATCAGACAACTGAAATCCATTTATGATGTCTATGGTAAGTTCTTGATTTACCATTTCATTTTTGTATTTGAAATATCAAATAGTTTACATTGTTTTGTTTTTTTCATGTCAGTTGATTTTTTTATGAGTTAATTATTAATATAAGTAAAATTTTGAGATGAGTTATTGAAAATAACAATGACAATAAATTAGATAAAAACATAATACTACCTACTAACTCCCTAACATTTATTATCCAAAACAATTTATCCAATCTTAAAACTATGAAAATAATTACAACCACTTTCAAAAAGATCATGAATATTATTAGAACCAAAAGTACCCATCACAATAATAATTCTGAATCTTGTATATATAAAATAATCTTTCACAAATGGTTTTCACTGGGAAATTTACAGAAATTCTTCATTGGGTAAACTTACAGAAATTTAAAAAAGCATATCTATGAACATAAAAAGTTTCTTATACGCAACAATTTATCAAATGTATTTGCTGTACATAGAAATGAATTCAACCACAACTTTGACCTAAAGAATGTCACATTAAAAGAGAAATTAACTTACATAGACAGGAAATTCTGGAGAGTGCCATTATTGAATCTTACCAAAATATAAATCTGTGCCCAAATTTTTCCAATATCTCCATTTCTGAAAGAATTAAACCTTTCCCAAACCAACATATATAACTATAAAAATGTTAAAAAATTAAATGAAAATGGTAAAAATTCATAAGCTCCTGTTATTTAAAATATATAATACATAAATTTATCCCCTACTAAAATAATTTAAATATTAATTGCACAAAAAAATCAACATCATTTACTCACTTTTGTTAATTAAACATTAAAATATATTACTTAGCATCCTCCATAATTTACCTAGACTTTTCAGTTAATCTGATGAATGTTTATGAGTGTCTCTTAAATTAAAAAAATTTTAAAAAACTAACATTTTTCCTTACATTTGCCTTGACAAAGTCCAACAGAGAACAAAACACAGATCAGCTAAAATAAGTTTTCCTTTTGTTTTTATTCATATTGTCCTTCTACAGATATATTGTAATATTTTTTTACACACACACACACACACACACACACATATATATAAGATGTATTTCAATCCATATTTGATCTCTCTGTCTGTATCTATCTATCTCTCGCTCTCTCTTTTTATATATATATATATATATATATATATATATAAAATATTAGTGGTAAATATACACATACATATGTAAAATATATAGATATATATATACATAGGTGCATACACATATATGTATATTTTTTGAATAAAAAATTCCGAGAGGATAGAATCCAGGTAGAACTCAATGTCCTGGACAGAATAAGGATATAATAAAAAGGCTTAAACACTAATATTCCATGGTCATAATTTATTCCATTGGAATCATAAATATGATCCAATTCATCAGACCTACAAATTCAAAAAGAAAACAGAAAAAACAACTCCGGAAATAAAAACAGAATTTAGAGAGAGTCTAGAGAAGGAGGGAGATTAAACCTTAACAGAGAGAATTTTAGGAGAGGTGAGTGGAAGGGGTTTAAGTAAGAGAAATATGAATGTTGTCGGATGTCTAATGCATAAAGATACATTTCGTGGTGACATACACACACCATAGACGATTTAAAGTTGAAGATCAGAATAAGAGGGAGGGAAAGACGAGGTTGGGGATAGAGATGGGGCGAAGGAAAGTAAAATTGAACTACATTTACTGAAAGGGCCGCTGTGTAATTGAGAAAATTTGACAAATTTAATATCGACTACAGGTTACAAATCAAATATAAACATATAAAAAATAAATATAATGATTATCTAATCTAGCAAGGACCTATATTTTTATGTTCAAAAACACATGCGAATACACACATACACAATAACATATACACGTATATACATACACATAGGTGTGTACCCACATACACACATACATATACCCATGTACACACATATATAAATATATCCACACATATCCATCTATATCCATATACACACACTTTTCATATATATACATGTAGAGAAGCAAAAGCCATATTACTTATCTGAAAAAAAAACCCCTGTGATGCGAGATGCTTAACCAATTCAGTTAATTAGAGCCTCTAGTACTTTACCAAAAAGAGGTACAAGACCAATGAAAGGATCAGCATTGGCTGAGTTCTTAAAGACTGGTACTATAGAAGAGGATTTCTAATAATCAGGAAAGCATGTAGTAATGCATTTATTGTAGAGTTTATACAGAATAGGAACCAGTCAAGGAACCTATTTCTTAAATACCATTGCCATCAGGTCCACATGTTTTGTCAGGCTCCAGTTTAGAGATGATATCAAAAAGCATGTATGGAGTTATATGCATGTCACCCAATAGAAACTCAGTTCTAAGTGGAAAGTTATATAAAAATATTCCAAGAGTAGAATTCTCTTTAAATTCTATTCTTTGCTAGTAAATTCTACTCTTTACCAGTAAGTGTAGAATTCTTTTCAAACTCTACACTTTGCCAGTAAGAGTGATAAAGAGTAGAATTTGAAGAGAATTTACTGGCAAAACATTCTGCTTTATCTGCAGAAGTTGTTAACACCTCAAATTGAGGGAAGATAGGAGGGATAGAAGACTTACTCTTATTTAACACACTGTTACAGAAGCTCCAGTAGTCATGTGAACCAAACTTGTTAGAGACTATAAGGTGCTTCATTTTATTTGCAAAGACTTAGCCTTTTTGAGGATACGTTTATAATTATTATCAGTAGACACAGAGAGGCATCTGTTGTAATTGGAACTACCACACTGGTATAACAAGAAAAAAGTGACTCCTGTGGGCTATAGCAATTGAACTAGCTGATATGAACCAAGGAGAATATTGTGGTTTCACCTGGTATTTTTGTGAAGGGTCAAAAGCACAGTTCTCAATAGGAACATTGAAATTATTAATCCAAGGGGTGTCTGAAAGAAAGGCACAAAATGAATTCCAATCAGTATCCTGGTAATGTAAAGAAATTTTATGAATAGCAGGTTCCTGTCTAATAAATAACTCAAAAGAAATATCAACAGATACTACAATGTGATTCAAATTGCCAAGAATTATGATTCTTGGTAAGAGCTAGGAGAGGAAGTGCAGTGTATAATGATAGCATAATCTGAATAATTTGAATTTTACACAGTATCGTATTGTTTATACAGTCAGTCAACTGTAGTACATGGTTTATCAGCTTCAAAAAAATACTAAAGATAAGGAAATTGATTTACAAAAGCAAACATCTGATTGTCAGCATTTAAATACTAGTGTCCTTTTTCTTTTCTTTTTTTCAACACAGAAAAAAAAATTTGGATATGATAATCACTAGTATAGAAAATGGATTTATTATAAGAATCCAAAATGGAAAAAAATCAAAGCTAGATTTCAACATTTCAATCTAAATGGAACCTTTTCTTTCTTTCTTTTTTTTTTTTTTTTTTTTTTTTAAGCGTTTCACCCCAAGTAAGGCGGGAAGCCACTAGGACACAAGGGTTACAGAAAATTTGACGCAAAATCAGATAGGAGTGATAGAAGAAAGGATGAGGAGAAGGGTAGTGGATAGATCAAAGCAACTGGAGATGTCGATTGACATTACATTTGAATAGCTGGAGATTATAGTTCTCAGGGAAACTGGAATAGGGAAGGGAGTTCCACAGGCAAGAGGTGCGAGACATGAAGCTATTGGAGTAGAAGAGACGGCTACATTTAGGAGTTTTGACAGTGATGGGGTGAGAGCGAGATACCAGCCTCATAGGGCGCTTGAACTCATGAAGTCTGGGAACCAGCAAATGCAGCCTCGGAGCAATTGCCATAAAAGTATTTGTAAAACAGACAGAGCGAGGCGATCTGTGAGAAAGTACTGTAGACGAGATGCCAGATCAGGGCCAATTATATTGCATATCCGCCTCTGGAGCCTACCAAGAACCCCAAGGCAAACAGAAGGGCTCCACACCATATATGGCAGCAATACTCCATGCAAGGGCTTATTGTTGATTTGTAGATCTGGAGGATCAATTCCGGGAGAAAAATTTCCTGGCACGGCACAGGAGCCAACTTTCCTTGGTGGACGAAGCAATTGACTCAATGTATTTGTTCCATCTCAGGTCAGCAGTCAACGTGAGACCGAGCAGCTGCAGAGAGGTGATCTTGAGAAGTTGAGCGTCAGACATTTTAATGGGGGGCAGGGAAGGATCTCTGGTGATTAATAGAGAGCAGTTTTGTTTTTGAAACATTAAAGTTGACCAGCCAATTCCTGCCCCAGTTCACAACCAATTTTCAAGATGCACAGCCAGGTTAGTTTTGTCAGTGACACTAGATTTGTTTTTGAGGCAGGAATAAATTGTGATGTCATCCGTGTAGATGCCAACTTGGGAATTTATGGCGTCAGGAATGTCATTTATGTAGATAAGGAAGGTCATTTCTTTGGAAAACATTTTCACTGCATTTCGTAGGATTCTAAATAATTCATTTGCTAGAACTTGTTTCTGTACAATGATACTGTGTATAATTAATACTAAAAAGGTCAAGATACTGAAAATTCATCAAAAAATTAATGGAATCAAAACTAGAATTGTTCTATTATGATGCAATATGTCAGTAAGGTGTTATAATCTCATAGAAAGATAGTGGTGGATCATTAGTCATCTGCTTAAATAACAAAGTAAACTTTTCTAGCGGTAGGAAAAATTGATACTAATTATTGGGACTGTTGTGTGTAGTAAAACAAGGAAAAAGATTGTCCATTGTCAATAATTACAAACATTATTGATCAAATAGGGTATTTAATGTATAATATAAATATATTGTTAATAATTTTACTATAGAAATGCATTGAAAATCAGGAAGAAAGGGATTATGAGTGATCAGGAACTAAAGCATGCCTTAATGCCAGAACAGTGCTATTATAGGTATAATTATAAAATTTAACATTAATGTTATATAACATTAAAATATTATGAATAAGACTGTCTCTATTTTGAACTTGAATGAAATTTGTTTTATTTTGTAGCTCTTAAATTCAAATCTATCAATTTACCTTTAAGTAAGAATAAACTTATGCCTGAACTTTTATTTTCATTATTTTTTAAATTGATTGATTGATTGTATGTGACTAAGATCAGAATATCTATTCTGTGATTACATTAAAATATCTTCTATACAAATGGAGCTATGAGTTGATAATAATGGATTGGAATATCATAAAATATCTTGTGAGTGTACATGAGCCAATTTAATAGTATTTTGTTTTCATTCAGAATGAACATCAAAATTGTCTTAAGATTCATAATGTCTTCTAAAATGAATACACAGACCCAGCCATTTTTTTGACTTTTTGATGCATTCTATCATGAAAATTTTTTATGGTCTTCATTATTTACTTGTGTCATTGCAACATGAATAAAAAATCCCAAATCCTTCATTTGAACTGAATCTCCACAAAGATAATTATAGGATAAGATGAAAAGATAAAGGGGAAAAAATGTTGCTGATACGACTACATTCATCATCATTTATAAACAAATTTTAGATAGATTTATTTTGTTAGGTTCATACCTACATATAAATACAATAAAACAGTTATGAGCACACTGATATATATATATATATATATATATATATATATATATATATATATATATATATACCTGAAAAAATCATATCTATATAAGTCTGTGTGTATACAGGTAAATATACACTCATGTACTTGTATTTGAGGAGTTTCTGAAAAACCCTCAGTCTGATCAAGAGGATTTTAATTCTGATGGTGGGTCAATTGATCAAATGTTTGAAAATGGGTCATGTCAAAAACTTTTAAGCAATCCCTTTTATATATTAATATACTTCTATGTAATTGTACATCTTTTTGATAAATGGATTTAAATTGCCATCTGTACTCATATAAAAACATGTATTTATGCACATATATGTATAGAAATGCATAGAGAAAAACTTGTTTATGATTATACTCTCTCTCTCTCTCTCTCTCTCTCTCTATATATATATATATATATATATATATATATATATATAATTTCTCTTTCAGATTTTTATAATAATTCAGTTTTGATTTCATTTAGAAAAAGAAAAATATTATTTACAGAATCAGAAAATTGTGTATTTTTCCTCATGAGCATCTGAATAAAGATTATATACAAAATAATCCTTCTTAAAGACATGCACACACACACACACACACAAAGAGGAAGATTTCAACCCTCCCCAACCAGTACACCAAATTCCCCTTCCCTCAACTTGCGGGAAGCTGAACATATTTTATTCAAAGTTTTATGTTCTGTAACCAGAAAATAACAAAACTTTGTGTATAGAAGATTATAGTATTAGAATTGGAGATGGGGAGTAAACCTCCACCTCCTGATATCATGTTCCACCCTACCAACCTCTAATCCCCGGTCAACAAAATGTAAGTATTGTGCATCATTCAAAAATTATTTTCAAATATTCTTTTTCTTCCTTGTAGGATGGAAACCTCAAATATTTGATTTTATTTTCATATTTTTTTTAATTTTTAAGCTTCACCCACAAAATTGAAATGGAACATAAGATGAGCTAATCTTCAAAAATACAATTCTTTTGTAACCATTCTCAGTACCAGACACAAGAGAAGGAATGAAATTAGGCTATAAAGGATAGTTGATTTCAATTCAATATATCTCTATATATGGAATGATTTGAATGCTATGCTTTGAGTACCCTTATTTTTACCTGGTGGTTGAAATAATTATTTATTATTGGTATGAAAAATTCAGCATACTCTTTCTTACTCTACTTCGCCTCATTTCACCTGGTGTTTTATCTATAAAACAGACAAAAACAGATTAATTATGTACAGCTAAAGAAGGTCAAAGAATGTAGTGATAAAAACAACAAAGATGAGGAGACTAATCTCAGTAACTTGTGAAATAATGACTCCTCTTTAAATTTTAGACATTATTTTTATATATATATATATATATATATATATATATATATATATCCAAGTATAGTATTGGTGTATAGGGAATAAATTCCAATAACCAACAAATACTATTCTTAAAAGAGTGCTCAATACAGAGTAGAGCAAATATAATTATTTATTTGGAAATTATAACATAAATATGTTATAAAATCACTACAAAAATAGCCATTTTGTTTCAACACTTCTGGTGTCTTATCAAGTGATGATGTTGAATGTAAAATAAAGGGTTTTAAAAGGTTCAAATCAATCAAACACCCCTCACTAGGGGAAACACTGTTACATAAGCTGGAATGACCAATCAATTTACAAGTATATGAGAATTCAAAAAACTTGACAACAAACTTTGGTTATAATAATTATTTAATGCTTTAATGTTAGGGTTAGACTAAAATACAATTTATTCTAACTAATAAATATTAAATTATATGATAAAATTTGAAATTATAAATTACCCATTTTAAAATTTAATCTATATTAAGTTTAAAATTATAAAATTACTGAGGAAAAAAGAAAAATAATACGTTATTCTATTTGTTTTGTTTTTATTGAAATTAAGTTGGAATAAATGTTAAGATCAAATGTTGCTCTGAACTTCATGACAACATAAATACATTTGAAGCATAATAAATGTCTCCACGACCCTTTAAAAAAAAACACAACTTACATACACAATGAAAGGTACACACAAGTGACCATACACACAGACACTGACATAGACACATATACACACACACATACATTGACAAAGACATCCCAATACACCTACCAAGAAATATTCAAGTTTGAAAGTGTTATTAAACGAATTCTAAACACTTATTAAAATATAACTTATACAGGCAAATATACATAGATAAAAATGATAGAATAGATAAAATTCAACATGGGCAGAACAGAAAAACAAACATTGGGGAAAAAAAAGGACATTAAAATAGATAGACATGGACAAAAAAATAGATATATACGCATAAAAATAACATCGTCTACTGTATAAAAATGAAAACTCCAAGCACACAAATAAATATAAAAATATATTTCATATATACCTATATATGTACTAGTGCACAGACACGAGCACAAAAATATAACAGGTGAAAGAAAATAAAAAATACATACAGACATATGTGTACACACATTCTTCACTACAGACAGAAACACAGAAAAGCCTACCTACAGACAAACATATACACACACACACACATATATATATATATATATATATATATACACATGTATACACACATATAAATATATATGTCCATATATACACATACACACAGATACATATACGCATACATATGCATATATACGCATAAATATATCAACCCACACAGCAACATAAAAAAGTAATATATATAAAGAAACACACACACACACAGAAACTCATAAACATACATATATACACATATACAAACACACGCATGTGTATAAAAAACATACAAACGCAAACTTAAACATGTACACACACACATAAATAGGCATATACATACATAAACCTACACATATTCTAACAATATTATCTTAGTGACGATAAAGGACAGTAAAGGCCATACAATATTAGAATGTAACAAGACAAATTATTGCTTATTAAGTCTATAAGCAATTATAAAACCATTATCAAGTAAAAGTAGATTTTAGTTAGTATTGATGATACATTCCAAGACACTAAGATATACATATATATATACGATGACATACACACATACCTCAACATATATATAAATATGTATATATACACATATAAAAGTACATACACATACACCCACACATGTAGACACATACCTAAGTTTAGATACCTACACATACACACAAACAAGCACACATATGATAGGTGCCAACACAAACACACACACACACACATATACATATATATATATATATATATATATATACACATAACTATAAGTACAGATATATTTGTATATACGCATAAACACATACACATTCAACCACTCGCCCACACACACACACACACATATATATATATATATATACATACATATATACCCCACATACATACACATATACATACATGCAGAAGTATGTGCAAATAGAAATATATACATACACACACACCCGGAGATATATAAATATATATATATATTTCCCTCCTCTCTTTATCTCCTCCTTTTTTCCTTTTTACCTTCTTTCTTTTTATTAAAAAAAAAACCTACGTATGTACATATATATATATATATATATATATTTAAAGATATTTTTGTAGGTACAAAATTTAATGATCAAAATAAAAATAAAATTTAATATTACAAGACATATTAAAACAATATTAAATAATAAAAAAAAAAAACTCAACAACAAGGGGAAGTAATAGATTTTATATCCCCAATCAAAACTTCCACGGGAGATTGAAAATTAAAACAGAAAATGAACAAGAATAGGTGGGAAAAAAAAAAAATTACACACACACATACATATATATATATATATATATATATATAATATATATATATATATATATATGTGTGTGTGTGTAATTTTTTTTTTTTTTTCACCTATTCTTGTTTTTTTTTATTATTTAATATTGTTTTAATATGTCTTGTAATATTAAATTTTATATTTATTTTTATTTAAATATATATATATATATATATATATATATATATATCAGTAAAAACACACACACATGCAGACACAAACAACACAATACACGTACACCAACACACACCCACATCAACAGGAGGATCATCAGGTAATAAAAGTAATAACGTACTAAACTGATAGGGACATATAATTATCGTTGGAAGTATTACAACCCCTATAGTAAGTTAAATTTATAGTGGTGTTTATAGTTAACAGTTAGTTCATTTCTTTGATTTAAGAGATGGGTCTTATTTTTAAATCTAATTATTTCAAACTTTTCATTAAGACATAGATAACAAGGGGCATATAGGGAGTTACATGTTTGGGCTCTCTTGATTAATTTCCATTTAACGGTAGGTGTTCTATTATTTTCTTTTAGACTCCAAAAATACTTGAATAATGAAGTTTTGTACTTATAATTACTGCTATTAAAAGATTGCATATGTCCCCCCAACATTCCTTGAATGAATTCATAGTGCTACCAATGTAAAACTTTTTGATATTTGGGTTTTCTAGTGTAGAGATTGTACTGAGATAAACTACAGAACTAGTCAAACAATTATTCTGTAGTGGACAATTATTTGGATTCCTACAATTGCACAAGTTGTTATTTGTGTCATTATACTTAGTAGTACTGCTTGCAACGTGTTGAGTAGTTAAGTTTTTTTAGTCTCTATACTTGTTAAAGACACTGTTGTTACATTTTCTCTAGGTTATCCGCGCAACTATAGCTTAATTTAAGGGTATTAGGATTGAATATTTTACTAAGTGGGTTAGTTTCGGGGTTGGAGAAATGCTTCTTGATGAGGTTTAGAAATATATAACCTAATTTAGTTTTAACCATTATAATGAAAGGGGGTAAACCAAATGATCTTTCTAGATCTTCTTTTCTTATTATGGTTATAATTAATAGTGTTTCTATATTGAATATTGACAGTGGTACCCTTGTATCCATTATTTTTAAGGGCAGAATTGTAAAAATCAATGTTTATTAAAAACCTCTTTGTTAGAAGAGTTAGTACTAATCCTAAATCCAATGGAGGAGGGTATTCCTTTGATAACCGAAGTGGGGTGGTTGGAATTGGGATGCACCTATACTGGGTTGGAATTAACCTTCACATAAGGTTGTAAAGTGTTGCTAGTAAGGTCTAGGGTGATGTCCAGAAAATCTACTTCTTTAATGTTAGTTGTAACTATAGTCCTAAGACCTAAATCCTTAAATTTCCTATGGATCATTTTTCTAATATGGTTTACCTTAATTTTAGTAGAGTTTTTAACAACTAATAAGCCATCATCTCTATATAATCCTACACTATCAGAATCTAGACATTCAAAGGCACTTAAATTGTATATAATTGTATAAATTGTATTAAATTGTATAAAAGAAATAATCCAACCAAGTCAGAGGCTTCTGCAGAATCCAAAGAACCCATTGAAATGTCAAAAATTTTTTTGGTCCACTGTTCTTCATTGTAGACCAGAACAGAATTTCGGCATTTCATGATTATATCCATTTCACTCTCAGAAATATTGGAGTATTCCCAAGCGAACTCCAAGCCAAAGTGAACAGATCCTTCGATATGGAGGGATAATAGTCAATAATGTCAAACTGTATGAAAGTGCAGATGTCCTTATATTGGATGTTATTAAACCAGTTGATAACATCTGCTGTGTTAATCCACTGTAAGAGTCCAAGGGTGTTTTTTATGGTGTGGTTGGTTCTTTCCAAGATGGTTTTACTGATTCTACTGATTTCTGGTTTAGTAGGGTTAATAAGCCTTTTTGATGGCTTAGTTCTGAAATCGGGTTTATAGTCTTTTAACAAAACATAAGCTTCCTTAGTTTGCAGTTTACTGACATGATCACTTATCCATAGTTTGTCAGTAATGGATTTACTGACACAGTTAATCCTATCAATCTGGTTAAAATTATTAGTGTCAATTTTCTTGCAGCTTTTTGGTCAGACTATTTTTTTACTAAGGTATCATAATCCTTAGGGGATAACTTATAAAAAATTAATCCCGTTTTATCGGATTTGACATAAATATAACCAGATTCATTAATATCCTTGAGAACAACATCAAGTTTTTTTTTTAAAAGAGTTTTTATATTTATGGAAGGTTAATTCTTTGACAATTTCCAGTAGATCATTTTCAAAACCAGACAATTCCTTAATTATTGGTGCTGTCTTTAAACTTTTAAAACCATAATTTTCATGTTCATACAAATGGTCCTCTTCATGAAGAAAAAAAGTAAGCTTTTCATCTCATTCTTCTGATAAGGTTTTCTGTTTGTAGAGTTAAATGGACGAAATAATCCTGTATAATGGGAATGGTTTAGCTAAGAGGTAATTAGCATAAAGAAACCTATAACTATAGCTCACAGGCAACTTTGAGTCAGGGTACATAGAATATCTATGGCTGCTAAGTTTGATCATGTTGTCACCTGACAGAGCTCTGTTGAATACAGAAGAACCTGAAAATTTAAAGATTTGGATAAAATGCATTGAGGCACGTGCCAGAATAAAGAATTCATGAGATGTCCAAACACCTGAAGGATAGAAAGAAATCACAGATCTATTTTTGGCCACTGTAGGATACAAAGCCATTAGGCAGATTTCGTTAAAGATCTACTCAGCTGAAATTGAAAACTTGACATTTAAGGAAGTCAAAGAAATAATACTGAGAAATATTCAACCAAAGAAAAAAATTGGTCATAGCCAGACGAACCAAATTTTTAGTATTGAGAGTAGAATTTGGGGAGCCTATAAGAAAATATCTAAGTTTAAGAGATACCAGCAGATATTGTGAATTTTTAATTCAGCTCCGATTGGTAGGACCGTACAACACCTCTCATAGAGTAAAAATTTTAAAGCGGTTACAGGCAAACCAAATGACTTTAGAAATTTGTATTGACTTCATACAACAAGAGGAATTAATTGAAAAATTTAATACAAATGAAAACAAACCTGAGCTTATGGACACATGCAATAAAAAGAACAGTGATAAAATGCAGATATTGCAACTGTAAACATGAATCAAAGAGAGAAATGTCCAGCATGGGGACACACATAAGTGCAAAAAAAAATGCAAGAAAAATCACTTTCAAGTCATATGTAGATGACAAAATATCAATGTAAAAACTGTTGAAATAATACAACAAAAAGAACACCTTCATAAATATTAAATTAAATGGTGTAGACTTAAAAATGCAAGTTGACACTTTTGGGAACAATTATCGAAACCCAAATTAAAGAAAAGCTTAGTAAGATTAAGACAGTTTGATGGAACGTGTATAAAAATATTAGTGTCCTTTCAAGGCACTTTTGAAACAAAAAATAAAATTTGAAATCATTACTATTATGGTCATAGACTGTATAAAAAGTCAGTTTAGTAAGAACTGATTTGATAAATATTAATAGTACATGTTTACTTAATGTTGTGAATACAGGAAGTCCTGAAACTGAGACATTAAAACACTATAAAGCAATCCTTAAGTTAAAAAGAAATATCAATCCATTGTATTTTGAAAGCCATAGGCTTCCCATTTATATAAAGCCAATGGTAGTTGATAAGCTGCAAAAAATGGTGGGAGAAAGCATTCTTCAGTATCTAGAACCTGGAGGCAGCAAATCAACCTCACCTATTGTACTTTTAAGAAAACCTGATTATGAGTTTAGAATTTGCAGAGATTACAAAGTAGGCATAAATCATAAGATTTGTTTGGATTCCTACCCTATTCCAAATATAGAGAACATACATTCTTTGACAGGAATGGAATATTTTATGAAAATTGATTTTAAAAAAAAAAAAAAAAAAAATGCACCAAATTCAAATAGATGACAAATTTAAAGAAATCACAACAATAAACTCCACCCCCCCCTCCCCAGGCTTATTTAGATAGTCCTGCTTACCATTTGGAATTAAGACAGCCAGCTTGATTTTTCAAAAAGGTATGGAAAATTTGTTAGCAGGGAGAGTAGAAAATATGATAATTTATTGGGATGATATATGTTTAGGTACGGCCACTGAAGAAGAACTGAAACAAAAAAACTAAATTTGTAATGGAAGAGAACAGGAATGACGATAAATGAAGATAAGTGTATATTTAATTGTAAAGAATTAACAATTCTTGGGTTACCAAATTTCAGAAAAAGGTATTTTGCTGCACCCGACATTAATACAAAACATTAAATGTATCTTTTCCAACTAATAAAAAAGAATTGGAATTATTTTTTGGATTAACCAATTTTTATAGTAAATTCTTGTCAAAATATTCTGTAAGAATTGAAGCATTTATTGAGTTGTGAAAGAAGAAAAAGGAGTTCAAATAGCCTTCATTAAATTTAAAAAAGCTCTATCTAAAAAACCCATGGTCAAGATTTTTGACCCTAAAAAGGATTTTACATTAGCTACATATGTAAGAGGCCAGTCTGTATCGACAATTTTGTCCCAGGAAGGACACACTGGGATGTATCTTTCCAGGACATTGACACCAGCTGAATTGAACTACTCTAATATTGAAAAGGAAACACTTTCAATTGTATAGATTACAATTTTATAAAGAAAAAATTTTTGTTTAGAGATCCAATCAACAATTGCCCTTAGAATTCATATTTCATTCTAGGAAGGAACTGCCAAAAGTTACATCATCCAGAATGTTAAGATGGGCTATGAAGTTAATGGCTTTTGATTATGATATAGAATACATGAAGGGAAACATAGATGCATTGTCCCAACTGCAATTTACAAAAGAACAAAAAAAAAAAATGTTGATGATGAATTTTTGTATTGGGTGGAAACAGATGTGTTGCCCATGAATAGACTAGTTATGGAGATGATACAAGATCCTGTTGAATTTTATCTAAAATAAGGAACAATAAATGGAGTAATTGTTCAAAAAGTAGAAAGTCCATATAAAAGAAAAGCAAACTATCAATAGAAAATAGTCTAATTTGTAGTAGGGATTTAGTCATACCACCAGAAAAATATAGAAAAGAAGTAATTAAAAGTGTACTTAATGATGTGCATTGTGGGATAACTGCTATACAAAAATGGTAAAAACTAGAAGTGTGGGGGCCAGGACACACCTGAGATGTAGAAAATTACTTAAGCAAATGTCTTAAATGTGCTGAAATAAAGAATTTTTGCCACAATAAGTTATACTCTTGGCCTAAGAAAACAGAACCATGATCTAGAGTTCATATGTTTCATGCACAAGTTAACAGGGTAGGTTTATGTCTAATACAGGTTGACATCTTTATGCTTGGCCTGAAGTTTTCCGAGTTCAAGATAAAAAATTTATTACTGTAAAACAAATATTATACATAATATTTGCTAGAAATGGAGTACCAAAAACATTAGTAATTGATAATGCTCCTGAAGTCTGCTGAAAGTCTATACTCATGGTTATGGAAGATTGGCTGTGTCCTATATAAAACACCTTTTGACTACCCTCAGTCAAATGGGATTGCTAAATGAATGGTCTTAACAATAAAGATGGGACTGAAAGCATTTTCTTTTCAACAAGAAAAGATTGAAACATTCCTACCAAGACTCTTGTTGAGTTACAGAATGATACCACATGCTGACAGATTATATAGCCCATCTGCATTAATGGGCAGACAGATTAGAGTTCCATTAACCATGTCTTACTCTATTAATGAAAACATATGGTACAAAAGAAATAAAGAAAATGAGCCAGAAAAGGCGAACTTTATAATGCAAAAAGGATACAACACGACATTAATATGAAGGAATGGTAAAAATATTGTTGCCCATGCAGACCAGTTAAGAGCTAGCAAAAATTACAAGGAAGTACAAAGTGAAGCTAGTTCAAATGACTATGTAGATGAATAAGAAAACAGGACAGAGGGATAAATGGATGATCAATGTTCTTTAGGAGACTCATAGTACGAAACATGCGACACTGAGAATAAAAGAACTAGATCAAGATACCCCATAACGAGAAATACTTGTGAAACCAGTGAGAGGTGGGGCTGTAGGAGAAGCCATATAAAAGATGCCTATTTACTGTTCAATGATCATAAACCCAATTTCGGTAACAACCTACAAACCCGATTAATAAATCCTTCCAAATCTGAATTAGGCTTAATTTCCAAAAATATGCTAAAAAGAATAGTACTATCCCTACACACACACACAAAAAAAAATATGCTATCAACCTTTGGAAAGATTCTTCTGGCACCATTAAATGGTTCCAGGATATTACTAATAAGAAAAATGCTACCTTTATTCAATTTGATATCATAGACTTCTACCCTTCCATTTCAGAAGAACTATTACTTGAAAGTTTAGACTCATAGTTATCCCAAATAGTAATGGTCCCCTTTCTTCCAAATTACAAAAAAAGATCATAAAATCTTTTCAATTTCTGAGATTTAAAATTGATATATCTTCCAACCTCAAAATAGTTAGCTTCCTAAATGTTACCTTCAGTCTTTCCAGTGATACTTTGAAGCCCTTTCAGAAACAAAATCAAACCCCCATGTATATCAACATCCACTTTAACCACCCAAAATCAATTTTAAAACAAATTCCTAACATTGTCAATACCAGAATCAATAAGTTATCATCTAACAAAAAAATTTTTAATGAAAATATAATCACATATAATCAGGCCCTTAGAAAAAATAATTTTACACAAGGGCTAAATTACCAACAAAATCTGAGAAACAATACACACCTAATATATTTAAAAATAGAAAAAGGAAGATAATATGGTTTAACCCACCATTCTGCAGGTTATTCTACATCAATTTTAGCAAACATTTTTTAAAGTTAATAGGCACTTTATTAATAACAATCCTTTGAAGAAAATATTCAACAGAAAAACCTTAAAAATCAGTTACTCATGTGTTGGCAATGTAGAAAATATAATCAATTCCCACAACAATCATATCTTAAGAAAATTTAATGACAATGAGGCACAGGGGAACAAACCTCCCTGTAGCTGTAGAGTTTGAATCCTTTGTCCAGTGGGAGGGATTTGCACTTCAGAAAATGTGGTATATGAAGCTACAATTTTTCCAAAGGAAAATGTAAACTAGAAAATAATTTACATTGGAATTTCAGTGGCATATTGGAAACAACATTTCTACGGTCACCAGCATTCCTTCAGACAGCCCTATCAAAACACTATTGGGACCTTATTAATAGAGGTTTCACTCCACAATTAAAATGGAGGATCATATGTAAGGTCTGAACTCACAACAATTTCAAGGACAGATGTGATCTATGCATCAAGGAAAAAATCCTAATAATCATATATGAAAACACCAATGAACCGCTTAATCAACAAAATGAGCTTGTCTTCAAATACAGACATAAGAACTGCTTTGGATTTTTAAAATAACATCAGTTTTAAAGGAGATTAACTCAAACTTGAATTTTGGATGTTTTACATGTATTTGTGCATGCATGCATGCATGTGTGTGTGTGTATATATATATATATATATATATATATATATATATATATGGATAGTTATATGGATATATGTATGTCTGAGGAAATGCAGGTATATATATATATATATGTGTGTGTGTGTGTAAAATGCAGAATTTTCATCTATGATCCTTCCCTTCATCAAATGTGACCTCACTTTACAAAAACCCACTTACCTGGGCATCTAACACTCACATATCTCTCTTCTTCATGTGCATGTATGCACAAGCATACTATTGTACTTCTTTGATTTTGTTATCTGTGTTGGGACATAGTTTTTGCATATGTAAACATGTGTACCCCTGTCTGTGTAAATAGCTAGAGATGTGTATTTGTGTGCTATGTCTTGTATTCCCTCGTGAGTAGGTGCCTAGATTAAGCGTTGTGTATATATCTGTGGTCACTTGATAGAAAACATTCTTAAGTGCCTCTTTACAAGCTACACGATTAGTAATGTATTTGAGGACATCTTACATGTTATTTAAGTACTGATTTAGAAGTGTACTAGTCAAATATGTGCATAATTGTTTATGAATACAAATAGATAAATATGTGAGTATGGGTGTATATGTGTGTGCATACATACATGTTCACAAACACATTTACGTGAAAACGTGTGTATGGATGTAGGCACATATGTGTATGTATAATTCTGTGTATATAGAAAAATGTGTATGTATGTAGGTATAGGGATTTGTGTACACTCTGGTTTCACTTGCATTCTCCCTCTTTCTTTATTCCTTTTTCTTGTCCAGTGAAGAAGAGGTCATCGCTACAACCATCGCATCTCCTAGAGACATATACCTCCCTCCTTCCCTTCCTACTCTGTGTAACTATCTTAAAACACTACTTCCACTAATCTTGTTTTTCATTTCACTCTTTAGTCTGATGAAGCAAAATTGAATTTTATCGGTCTTGCAAAATAAAATATTACCATGGCTTTCTGGAGTCTCTGATTTGTTAATTATATATATATATATATAGATTGATGCCTGTTTCATTAAATAATATGGACAAGTTGTGTCTATTTATTTTAAGTAAGTTCCTTTCATATTGTCTGATAAGCTTAATAACATTATCATTGAAAGACAAAAGGAAATCACCATATTGATACATGTTTAAATCCTATCTAAGCTTTCAGCTTACATAAGCCATTATGAAAGATGACAATTACATTTCAATATATTAAACAATACACGGACAAAACAATAATGATAGTCTGTTTTTGTTGCATGAAAAATTTCAAAGCAATGACAAAGTCATGTATACGAGACACGGAAGCAAAAATCACATCGCAGCTCATGACGTCACACATGACCACGCGAGAGTGAAGTATTAAGTATGGGAAGCCGTTGGTATAAACCAATGGCTTCTGTTATTAATTATAGGCATTTAAGAATATTTGTGGAGATTTCATAATTTATTTTGTTCAGGTTAGGTTTCAACTGTTTTATCTATATAGCTTCAAGTATTTTTAATTTTTGTTTATTGTTTTCATGTTTAAGTATAGTTGTGTTTTCAACGAGGATTTTCCGGAATTGTGTATGCGGCTAGGCATGTTGTTTTAAATGCCTAAAAATGTTAAAGTTATCATTCAAATGTAGTGTCAAGCGTCGTGAAAGCGAGTTTGTGGTGTTAATGAAACATGCATCAATGAAAAATAGCTGCCTATATATATATATATATATATATATATATATATATATCCAAAAGCATTACTGGCCTTCTTGATTTTTGGCAATGAATATTTGTCATATTTATATTACTGCCTAACCTTTTCACAGCTTGTAATTTTCGTCTATACACATAAATGTTTGACTTGCCGTAGGCTTTATCATAAGCAGATTGGTATATTATGGCAGTCTTTTTCAGACTAATCAGTAGATCCAATATACTGCTTGTTGTCATGAAGGAATCACTCTGCAAGTGAGCATCAAGACCACAACTGCCAGGAAATCATGTATTATTGATGACAATAGTTTTGTTTTGGCAGCAAACCAACCTCATATTCAATATCTGCCTATAATTCTATATTTGATGTAGACTCCACATGAGAATCATTTAAAGTCTATCAACAAAGCTATAGTAAACCTGAACAGAATTGGCGCTGTTATATACCCTTTCTTTACACCATTTTCAACTAAAATTGAATCATAGAGTGCTTATCAGTTACATGCTTTCTTTCCTTCATGAAACAGTTAAACTTATCAGGACATTAAAGCTTCTTCAGAATCACACATAAGGGATTTCTATTCACTGTTTCAAAAGCCTTTGATAAATGAAGTTTGTCTTTTGCTTAATGCATTTCTCCTCTAATTGCCTTACTGAAAAGTCTATGTCTGCTGCCACCGCAAACCCGCTATACCATCTGCTCATTTTTCCAACCATCTCGTGCAATCAATTCTATCCAAACTTGTTGTATTAAGTTAGAAGTTAAACCAGAAGTTCACTTCCACATTTCAATATCTTAGCAAAGATACCATTCATACCAGATGACCTGTCTCTATTCAGCTTTTTTATGCCACTTTTGACTTCCTCAAGGGAATAAATTTCTGTAATATATTCTTTGGTCAGATTGCAAGTAATCAATTTAAAAAATGAGTTAATAACTTGAGAATGCTTATTAAAAAATGATCTTGCCTCCTTTGAAAAGAATGTAATTTGGAGGTCTGAGTAGCTCTTTGCCATCCCAAGTTGGAAAGGAGCTACCAGTGAAGAAGATGATATGTCAAGATATGGCTGATCATGGCTCTTCACAACTTCCTGTCCTTTGAAGCTCTTAGTAAAGATTCTTTCTGCTTCCTCTCCTAATCCTTGTTCTGCCAACCAGTTACACAAGTTCATTGAGTAGGTTATGTGCTGTTTTTCTCTGTCCCCTGTGCTTTCAATGTCTTGTTAGTATCAAATTTCTTCATAATATACCCTAGAAATTTTAATTGTATTTTTCTCATACTAAGTATGCGCATCCTTTTTGTTTCCATTTTCTCTAAAACTTTGTCGTTGATCACATGTTCAGTCAATGGTATTCTCGGCATCCTTCTGTAGAATCACATTTCTGTTGCCTCAAGTTACTTCTTCATCTTATGTTCATTCATTCATATGAGGACTGCTATTACATAACAGTTCAGTATTCTTTTTTTGTTCTTAATGAAATTTTCCTGTTTCTTAATACTTTGCTTAGATTTTAAAAGGTATCTTTCTCTATCCCAATATGCCTTTGGATTTTAATATATTGCATTTTCCATCCTCTGTTAAAACACTATATTTAAATTTTTGTACTTGTTTGATTTTGATATCTCCAATTTGTAATTCACATGTTGGGTTATTCATTTGGCTGATAACCATACTTTCTCTCTTCTTGAAATTGATGTTTAGCCCTTTCTTCTCCCTTTCCTTCACTACCTTATCTAGGAATTCTTGTTGTTTCCTTTCTGTGTCTGCTATTAATACTGTGTCATCTGCTCATCTAATATTGTTAAAATTGTGGCTTCCAATAATGAATCCTGGTAGGATTTCTAATTTAGAAGTTTAGTATTGTTAGGAACAGATGCAGATTGAATCTCTCCTGCTTTATTCTTCCACCAAGTGTCTTGTATGTTACTGAACATAAGATGTTCAAAGTTTCCTTTTTACTCATTTCTAGTACTCCTCCAAGCACCCTCACTAATGCTATATTCTTTTCCTTTAATAGCATTTGAAGCTCTTCATCATTTTCATAGAATCAGTTTTGACTAGGGTTTTTTCTCCACTAAACTTATAACATCTTAAGAGATGCCATAAACAAATGATTTGAACCCTTAACAAAATTAGTTGTATTGAATGTTAGCCATTCTCTTCACTAGCTCTTCAGTATGTGCAGATGGTGTGATAGATAACTGCTCAGAAAGTTATGAATCTATCTCTTCCTCCTAATTATGGGTTAAATAGTAGGACATATCTGGAAAAATCATTGTTATTCTCAAAAAATGAATGTAATATTCACTAAAAAATTATCCTTAAATCCAAAACATTTTTCAGCTTTAAATCACTCACAATACGCAGTTGATAAGCCATAAAAAAAGAAATCATCTGCTCCTCCTTAATAACATCCTCTTTCAGACAAGCCACATTCAATTTCTTTGGAATGGTAACATCGTTGGTTCTTACTTCATTTTTACAAAAACTTCACATTTGCATGAACAAGAACACACTGAAGAAGTCAAGCATCATGCAAAATGACTAGATTTTGTTCATCTTGGAGGAAACTGCACAATGGTATGAGAGATTTTGAACAGATTTGTGCTGCACATAAATATCTTAAGAGAGATATTCATAATGGTCTTAATGGTAATTGCCCTGAAAATGTTACTACAAGATTTAATCTAAGGAATGTGATCCCATTTGTCTAAGTAGGGCAGGCCTCCAAAATCATCAAAGACACTGCACACAGAGAGAAAAGTTATTCATCACTCATTATGCAGCATGTACGTAACAAGTACTGCAAAAGACACCCAATGTTGCCACATCTGCATAAGACAATGTAAGACCCTAGCATGACAAAAAAAAAAATTTCTGCTGCCCATAATTGAGGATGGATCAAGAGATGGCATTGATCAAAACTGAGTTACATTGATCTTTTGTTGTGTATGATACACCCTATTTAATACATAATGACTACCGACCATAAAATATGGGTTGGTACCGGTAGATAGTAGAATTAAGAGATTGAATCCAGAGACTCTGCCCGAAAAACCCATTATGCAGGAACAGTCTTCCCAAGAATATACCAAACTAACTGTAAATATTGTGTACCTATTCTTTGTTTCAATACATTTTGTTAACGTACATTTTGTGTTGTATTATTCCATGCTTATTTAAGCTTCAACAATCTTATACATGCTTAAATATGTGTTAATATATTTCATTATTCAATGTTTGATGTTTTGGAAAATTTAATAATTAGGGAAATTAATATAATATCCATTTTTGTTATTGAAATTTCTAAGTAAAATGTATGCATGTATGTACTTTTAAGTAAGACACTCTACAGCATATTTTTAATTTTTATAGGAATCCCAACACTTATTGTTATTGATGAGAATGGGAAAGTTATAACAAAAGATGGAAGAACTGCTGTCAATGCAGATATTCAAGGAAAAGTAAGTTATTTTCTACATAATAAATGTGTATATGTGTATTAATTGCATATTTTTAAAATACCTGTTATAAATACACATAACATATCAATGTCATGTTCATATTGATCTGTCTTTCTATCTTAGTTTTTCCCTGTCACAAACACACTGATAACTATACATATGTGCATTTGTGTTTATGTAAAACTCTCCCATATATATATATATATATATATATATATATATATATATATATATTCTTCCTCCAAATAAACAGTACACTACAAACTGATACCAGAAACTTTTAAAATTAAAATTCATAGGTAAAAATGGTAATTTACTAAAGGTATGTTAATTACAATTGTAAAGAAAATTTGCTCTATTTATTGAAAATAAACATGGAGCACTCTTTTTTGAGTCAGTTTTAATATATTTCAAATTTTATGTTATATTAATAGGACTCACCTGGATTATACCAATGGATTACTACCTATATATATATATATATATATATATATATATATATATATATATATATATATATATATATTTATATTGTATATTTAAATCTTTATTTTATACATTTTTCATTAAAGACAACAGACAAGATACTGCAATTAAGCTTTTTATTTAACTTTTCTTGTGTGCAAACAAGTGTTTTCCTTTCTGGGCACAGAGTGTATAGAAACTGTCCAAATGTTCTGTAATTCTGAACACTTTCAGCTATACTTTTAGCCATTATCAAGGATGATTTTATTTTTACTTTTTAAAAACGTTTTTTTTGTATGGGTTATATGTATATATCTAGAGTTATAGGGATGTTTTATTTTCCAAACACAGCACATTATGGCCGTGTTCGTAGTTAACTTTATTGAGTGTTTGCTTTTTCTTTTTTATTATTAAGGCTTCCATTATTTTTAATCATTTTTTACATGTGGATGAGGTTATTATGCTTGTATTTTCTACTAGTATATTTCAGATGGAGTTTGGTAAATTTGTGTGTATGCTTAAATGGGTTCTGATAGAACTATGGTCAGATAGGTGCTGTTGTGCAATTTAGACCATTATCTTGTAGAGGAAGTGATAGCAAGATAGTTCTACATACTGTAACAGTACACCTCTCAGTAGTTTTCTCACTTTAACATCATCTCTGTTCCCCATATCCATGTTATCATTTGAAGATCCATGGATATTAAATGACAAAGGCTTTAGTTGGAACATTAGTACAACACAGATGTGCTGTATGAGTGATTCCATGTCAAATCAACAAATTTTAGGCAAAAATACCAACACAGACTTTTTTCAAATTTGCTACACTTATAGATCTTCATGATATGAATTGAATGGCACTAGTCTTAACTTTCAAAGTTGAACAGTTCTTGAATTATGTCCTTTTGATCTTTGCCAAAAATGTGAATTTTTGATGATAGTGACAAAGTTTAAAATTTAATATCTCTGGTGTTTTTGCACCTAAAAAGCTTATTTACATACCATTTTAAAGTACTTGTATGGATCTAAAATGTACTGTATGTATTTTTTATCTTAGAGGTCGAATAAGGCAAGTTGACCTTCACCATAACCTTTGAGCTTCATTTTCCCAAAAAATGGTATTTTATTTTTTTTTAAATTTACCAAATAATTTGTCTTTCTTATGTGATGATATGTACAAAAACTTAATGGTGGGAAACTGAGTAGAACTTTTGCTATAAGTGTTTTACTGAAATTCCCTCAATTCAAAATGGCTGATTTGGACATCTGCTACTATAAGTCAAAATTTTGATATCTCACATTATGGTTAATTTACATATATTCAGAAAGCTCTTTTAATGCTGAATAACATTTACACAAGTACTATTGTCATAAAATCAACTGAATTTTTATTTTTTGTGGTTAAATGATTATCAAATAGGTTGTCATAAAAAAAGGAAAATTTTTGGTTTTTGTTTACAATTTTTAATATAACAAACAGATTGTATTATGAAAAAAGTGATATAATGAAAATACTTATTTAAAAAGTGATTTAAAATCATGTTAATATTTTATCAGGCACTAATATAGATAGAATGAGCAACGTTTTTTATGTCAGGGGTCAACATAATTCAATTGATTTTTAAAGTATATTAAATTCTCAAAATGATAATTTTTATTTTTATTCATTTTTTTTATATATACCAAAGAGTTTTGATATTTGTTTTGTTCTCAATTGACATGGTAGTCAGAATCCACAAAAAATGTAAATGTGTGCCAGTTGGAACAAATTTCAAAATAGAAAATTAAAATTTGATGCAAACACCCATCACTATATATATATATATATATATATATATATATATATTTAATTTTTGTTTTCAACAAATTTTCTTTGCTAAAATATTTGACACATTTTCCACCTCAATTTTGAAAGTTTATAAGTTCTTCCAATGTCAGTTATTGGGTCAACTAAGCTAAGTATATCAGAATATTTTAAAACTAAAATATCTGGATGTGATGGATAATAGAGAGATGGAGAAGGCCCATTTGGTTGTAAAAATGGTAGCTATAGGTTAACTTATATCACTAAACCATTTTTATGTATACAAAAATGCTTACAATTTAAAAAAGATTTTCTGGCTTTAAATAACCTGTAATGCAATAGAAAAATCAATCAATAAAACAATTCTGTCTTCTTATATTTAATAGTTTAAAAATTACTCATTACTTTCCTTTGTTACCTTTAAGGAAAAATGAACATGGGATATAGAAAAAAGAAAGAAAAAAAACATTGATAGGAAGAAAAGAAATTTTGAATATGAGAAAAAGAAAAGAGAATCTTAGATATGAAAGGTAAAAAAAAAGAATCTGGGTTATAGGGAAAACAAAAAAAAATTCTTAGATATGAGAAAATGAAAGAAATAATCAGGGATACAGGTTAAAAAGAATCTTGGATATGAGAAAAGAAAGAAAAAACCTGGTTTTATAGGTAAAAGAAGGAAAGACAATTGGATATGAGAAAAAGGAAGAAGGAAGAATATGGGACATAGTAAAAAGAAGGAAAAAATCTTAGATATGAGAAAATGAAAGAAATAATCTTGGATATAAGGAAAACAAGAAAAAATTTTGGATATGAGAAAAAAGAAAGGAAATACTCTTTGATATGAAAGAAAAATTGGATATGAGAAAATGAAAGAAGAAACGATTAGGGATATAGGGAAAAGAAAAGAAAAAAGAATTTAGGATAAAGGGAAAAGAAAAGAAAATCTTGGTTATGAGAAAATGAAAGAAATGATCTGAGACACAGATAAAAGAAAAAAAAATCTTCATGAAGGAAAAAAATAACCAGATATATAAGGAAAAGAAATCATGATTATGAGAAAAAGAAAGAAAAATCTTGAATATGAGAAAAAAGAAAAGAGAGAATCTTTAATATGAAAAAATGAAAGAAGACGGGATTTGGGATATAGGGAAAAGAAAGAAAAAGGGATTTGGGATATAGGGAAAAGAAAGAAAAAGGGATTTGGGATATAGGGAAAAGAAAGAAAAAGGGATTTGGGATAAAGGGAAAAGAAAGAAAAAGGGATTTGGGATAAAGGGAAAAGAGGGAAAAAAGGTTCGAAAAAGAAAAAGGGATTTGGGAAAGAAAAAAAAAGAAAAAGATTTGGGATATAGGAAAAAAAGGATTTGGGATAAAGGGAAAAGAAAGAAAAAGGGATTTGGGATATAGGGGGAAAAAAAGAAAAAAGGATTTGGGATATAGGGGGATTTGGGATAAAGGGAAAAAGAAAAAGGAATAAAAAAAAGAAAGAAAAGGGATTTGGGATATAGGAAAAAAAGAAAAAAAAGAATTTCAGATATAGGAAAATAAAAAAAAAGGAAAAAAAAGATTTGGGATATAGAAAAAAAAAAGAAAAGGGATTTGGGATAAAGGAAAAGAAAAAAAAAGGAATTTCAGATAAAGGAAAAAAAAAAAAAGGAGTTGGGAAAAGGGATTTCGGAAAAAGGATTTGGGAAAAGGGAAAAGAAAGAAAAAGGGATTTCGGATAAAGGGAAAAGAAAGAAAAAGAGATTTGGGATAATGGGAAAACAAAGAAAAGGAGATTTGGGATATAGAGAAAAGAAAAAAAAAAGTATCCATTATATGGGAAAATGAAAGAAATAATTTGAGATACAGGTAAAAGAAAGAAGAATTTTCACAAAGGAAAGAATTCACCAGGTATATAAGGAAAAAAATCATGATTATGAGAAAAAGAAAAAATCTTGAATATGATAAAAAAAGATAGGAAATACTCCTTGATATGAAAAAAATGAAAGAAAACTTTGATATGAAAAAATGAAAGAAGAAAGGATTTTTGAGATAGGGAAAAGAAAGAAAAAAGAATTTGTGATATATGGAAAAGAAAGAAAAATCTTGGATATAAAAAAAATAAAAGAAGAAATGATTTGGGATATAGCAAAAAGGAAGAAAAATCTTGGAAATGAGAAAATGAAAGAAATAATCTGGGATACAGGGAAAAAAGAATCTTGGATATGAGAAAAAGAAAGAAAAAAGAATCTGGTTTATAGGGAAAAGAAGAAAAAAACTGTTGGATATGAGAAAAAGAAAGAAACCATCTGGGATATAGCTAAAATAAAAAAAAATTCATCATTAATATAAAAAAATTATCTTTTATATTTAAAATTTCTTCCCTTTTTTATGGATGAAATTGGAATATTTTAAAAGAAAAAAAAAATGAATGATTTTTTTGATTGTATCTTAGTTATTGTTAGTTGTGTAAGAAAGAAAGAAACAGACTTCATACAACATAACTTGGATGTCTGGGAATGGTCATTCAAGCTTATTACCAGACATCTGAAACAAATTTGTAAACATTTGATCTTGATTTGCCAACAATTTCATCTAGAAATTCTCATGCACTTAACTGGAGAAAAACCTCCTCCTACCATTTTTGATAAAAGAAGAATTTTTTTCACCTAGGATTTTTTCTTAAGATGTCGATGTTTGCTATATTTCATTTTTATCTTTAATGTTGTAAAAACTTATAATTTCACACCATAGGAAAAAATTTAATCTGAATATGCTATATTATGAAAGTTTTTTGTTTAACATGGTAGCTCAAAAACATTAAATTCTAAAATTAAACATTGCTCATAAAATTGATTACCTGCAATACAAATTTAGATGACTTTGTAAATATGGATTTGTGTTGCTACCTACCTTGGATATCTGAAACCATAATTAATGACATTTCTGTTTCTGTTAGTTAACAGTTGCTGTTGTTCATCCTTCATTTTGGTAAATAAAATTAAACTGATTAAACTATAAAGAATGTTTGATGTTTTTCTCTATCATAGCCATGTGAGACATTTGTTTGTCATGGGTATTTTTTTGTTGCTCAAAAACATGTTTACAAATTAAGATGAAAATATACAACTGCGGAAGTTTTGCCTTAGTTAATTATATTACCTTAAATAAAATTATGGTTGGTTTGTCTCAGAGAAAATGTGCAACATGCCACAAGACATGCAGGTAGCAGTAAGTGTTAATAATTCAAGAGACAGTGTATCTAAGAATCTTCATTCTTCTGAATTAAGATTATCAGCTCAGACTTTGGAAGTAGTAAGAAAATATAGGTACTTTGAGTAAAAAATTAACATGTCTTTTGATTCCAGCCAACTTTTTAAAAACCAAGTCAATGAAAGAATTATGATTAGTACATGAAATATACTTCAGTCTGAGATATATATATATATATATATACACACACACGCACACACATATACTATTTGAGTAAAACATTTTTCAAAAGTCAGATTAACATTCCCCTTACATTTTGCAGAATCTTATAACACATGTAACACAATTTTTGTCATTGGGTAGCAACTGTTATTTCCTATTTGCTTACACCTAGAAAGTATGTAAAATGAATAATATATCATTCAAACTTTGTTTTTGTGACCAGGATAATATTTCTGAAATTTACCAATTCTCATTGGGAAAATTGACAAATGTGAACATTCTTTTTCATGCAAATTAGAAAAAAAATGATGTGATTGAAAGGTAGCATTTATTTATTCTAGGATTACACAAGGGAGACCACAAAAAATTTAGAAGTCAATGATGACTTGTCTGTATTTGGTCAACTGGAGCTTATGCCCCCTGTATTTATACTACCATCTATGTTGTCAGAACATTCTAGAAATTCTTGAAACTTTTAGAAACTTTCTTAAAACTTCTAGAAAGTTCTATAAAATTCCCTTTCAGTAACTCAGCACTAAATCTGTCTAGAATGTAATGAAAAACAGGTCTGTTTCAAGACATTGATGTCCAGGTCACAAAACCAAAGTTTGAAAGGAAGAAGTCATTTCCTTTGCTTTCTAGACAAAAGCAATTACTTACTGATCAAAATTTAGTTACACGGTGATGTAGCTTGTGATTTATATTATAAGGTTTATAAGTTAGTGCAGCTTACAGGATTTGATCTATATACATATTTTACAAACATATATCTCTTCTATACTGAGAAATACAAAATTTTGTTGGCAAGAATATGGAGATCATTTTTTTCCAGACAATTCTGGGACATTTGACATATCAAGTAAATAGTATCAAATAAAACTAAAAAGAATTTGTTTTTATTTTGCATTAAATAATTCATGTAATTACATTTTCTTTCTAGGAATTTCCATGGCATGTTAAAGCACTCAATGAACTGACTGATGTTACAGCTGGATCTCTTAAAGAAGGACCCTGCACTATTTTATTAACAGGTAAATTAACTTTCATCAATTATGAAAACAACAACTGTTCATTCATTTTTCTGAGAACAGAAGGGGTCCCTCTCTATATAAATTATAATCTCCTAAGTACCATGGGTGAATTGATTAGCATCATCTGTGCAGCTCACATTCTGATTTGAAATCAAGTGATCTCATGGTGCATTAATAACTAATATATATATATATATATATATATATATATATATATATATATTATCCCTCACCAATAATATAACAGAGTTTTATGCATAAATGCAAACTCAGGTTTTGAGTATAGTCTGTCCATTATGTAATTTAAATTTTAATACACAATTGGTTACCATAATGTTGGCACAGTTATACTGGGGTTACAGTTTTTAAATTTTAAAAATATGTATAGGGCATTTATATTTATGTATGTATGTATGTATGTATATGTAAAAAAAAAATAATTTTAGTGTTGTGAATATAAAGTTTTTATATTAAGCATAAAGGGGGATTACTTGTTCTTTTTCAAAAAAGAAAAAACAAACATAATTTACATTAAAAATTAATCTGGATTAACATAATTATTAATATACACTTAATAATCCTATTTTATTACATAGAGCACTGTTTTATTAACACCAGAACTATATGTGTAATATATTATAATTGTGTGTATATATATATATATATATATATAATTGCAAACACTTCCAAAACCATTATAGCAACAAAAACTATATCTAAACCCTGGGTACTGCAATGGAAACAAAAATGGCACTGACATATGCCACCCTAACATTAGCTTACCTAGAAGAAAACCTCTATGAAAGGATAGAACAAATATATGGAGAAAATATAAAAACCCAATTCACTAAATCTTGGAAAAGATACTTAGATGATTGCTTCATTTTCTGGAAATCCTCATGGGGTGATATTAACTAATTCCACACTCTACTTCAAAATTTACTCCCAAAAATCAAATTCATGCAAGAATATAATTTTAATGAATTACCATTTTTAGATATATTCATTAGAAATAAAAACAACCACATAATCACAGATATCTACCACAAACCCACAGACACCCAACAATATCTTCATTTCATGAGTCATCACCCAAAAAGCTGCCTAAGATCCATCCCCCTACTCCTGAGCACATAGGTTTTGTACTATAGTGACTGATAAACACCTCTGAAAAACTCGCCTAGAAGAACTACATAAAACTCTAAAAAAATGAAGCTACCCCACAACACTAATAAACAAAGGTTTTGAACTTGCAAAAAAATTCCTCTAGACCAACATAGAAATAAAAAGAAACATAACGTCGAACAAACTCTAGCAGATGTCTCAACATACACTAAAAACAATCCAGAACTAGTCACAGAAATTACAAAAAATCTAGACCTACTTAGCAAGAATAATAAACTGAATAATATACTAAAAACAACAAAAATAATTAAAAGCAAACACCAATCTAAAAACCTAAAACACATATTAACCTCATCCAAATTTAACCAACACACAATATAGGGAAACACAAAATGCAACAAAAAAAGATGTGGGATTTGTGATATCATTATAGAAGGAAACTCCTACACTTTTGAAAACCCCAAAACAACATTCAAAATAAATAAAAGCTTAAACTGCAACTCCAAAAATATGATTTATGTACTCAAATGCAGAAAATGCAAGAAGTCATATATAGGTATCAGTCAACAACTGAATAACAGGGTCTCCCTACACAAAAGCAACATATAATTACTAGACAACAGAAAACTTTTTGTATCACAACACATCTTCATATGTAACCAGGGAAAATTTAACATAATGCCAATATATCAAACAGACAATTATCCTTAACTACAAATACAAGAAAAAAACTTCATAAACAAATTTAAACCAGAACTAAATAGATCATAACTCCACACACAAAAGCACACATAATGGCCAAATACAGTGATCAAAACACTCACATACATGCACTCATGCTCACATGCTGTGGGTGTCTGTATATATATATATATATATGTATATATATATATATATATATATATATATATATATATATATATATATATATATTGACAAAAAGCAGGAGAACTACTCACAGGCACACACACAAACCCCACAGAACTTAGGAAGTATGTATGTACGTAAATATGTGTGTGTGTGTGTTTGTGTATACTGATTCCATGTAACTTGGGAAGTATGTATATGTACGTGTGTGTGTGTGTATACTGATTGCTTGTAATGGGATGGTATGTGTGTATGTGTACAGATGTGTTCACTGATTCCTCGTAGTGAGACAGTGTGTATGTATGGAGAGGCGATATACATATATATACACACACATGCTGACAAAAACACACAAAAAAGGAAATATATCTAAGAACACACAGGGGTCATTAAAAGATAAGGATGCTGATAACTACTCCATTTCTCGAACCAATCTTAATTGTTTTATAACCCTTCACGCATAACTTTTCACTGCCAGTTCAAGAAACACATTTGGGTCACTAACACACAAAAAAATGAGAATGTCTCATATCGAGAATATTTAACATTGAAAAATATAAAGGAAAAAAATTAATCATTTTTAATAATATGTGGAAATCTCTACCTTTTGCCTGATGATGGTCATGAGACTGGAAACGCATGTAGCAAAATTATGGAAAATAAAGCATAATATTTTTTTAAAAATCCACATTACAACCAAAAACATTTGCAGTTTCTCTCTTGTACATTATTCGGACTAATGTCCTCAACTTTGTCGCCATATTTATTACGTTTCAGCTGTTGTACGCTCTGGCCTTCTTCAGGTGGTTGGAATGTCTAACTGAACCCTTTATTTTAGACTGTTCTAGTTCCACATGCCATGTTTAATGGATGTCAGTTATCAGTTATAATTTCCCTTTGAAAGTTCTCCACTGCCTTAACCGGGTATTGAACTCACACTCTTTGGCTCCTGTCACTGGATTTAACTAACACCTTTATCTACTGTACCATGTGTCCTTGAGGACACATGGTATAGTGGATAAAGGTGTTAGATCCAGTGACAGGACCCAAAGGTTAAGGCAAAAATATTTGGCTCATCATTAAAAAATGTATTTAGCCAAAAAAAAAAGAAAAGAATATTGAATATACTGGGTATTGCAAGATAGGCATGGACATTATCATCTATTGACTAAGCTTAATAAATATCCAGTCTCACTCAGATTTGAAACATTGATTATTTTTAATAAACCCATTGGTAGGATACTAGTTATTATGCAGTAGTCAATATCTGCTCCTAATACTGTGGACTTTGGTCTTCATGTAATTCAGAGTCTTTAGATTGATGCACCTCATAAGTAATCTAATCATAGAGGTATTTTTTTTCAACTAAATGGAAAATTATTGCTTACACTACAGAAGGAAACAAACAAGATATGCAAGCAGCCAAAGAATTGCTCCAAGAATTAGCAGAAAAAGAACAACAACGTGAAGAACAGCGCCTCCTCTTCTTCTTTGGTGGTGAGGTAAGAAACTTGCTTATTCTTTTTTTAATATTTATTTTTAAAGAAATCTTTATGAATAAAACATGTTTAGATCTAGCCATCTTTCAAAAACATAATTTGATCTTTCATAAAATGTTTTTGTATGTGCAAGTAGCTTATTAAATTAAACTGACAAAATCTCTTTTTTATACAGTTTTGAAATAAGTTGTTGCACATCAAAATTATAGATAAACTGCTCAAAGTCCATTTGTTCTGGTTTTATTTTGAGTACTTTTGACAGTATTGGTTATTAATAGGACTAAATATTGTCATTATTGTAGACAATACATGTATATTTAAATGTGAAATATAACATTCTAAAAAATGAAATATATAACTAACAAACATTGTCTATGATGCTGGCATTTAATTTCTGATAATGACAAGATGGTTTAGAGTACCCAAACAAAAATAGAATAAAAACATGAACTTTGGATAATTTTAATGTGAATGTACAAATGGTTTAAATTAATTCTTGCTTCTTTGTCATTGATTTTAGTGTTAATAATTTGTTTTTCCAATTTCTTTTTATATAGGATGAGATCTGTGATTTCTTCCGTGAATATGCTTGCCTGGATGAACGCAACCCAATTCTTGTCATAACAGACTTTCCTGAAGAAAAGATTTATGTGTGTCCAGAACCAGAAATCACAAAAGATGTGGCTGCTGACTTTTTGAACAAATACTTTACCGGAAAGCTTGCTCCAGAACCATTACTTGCAGAATCATGATTGCTGCCAACCAATGCCTGTTTTCTTATTATCATTATCCATGTTCTTAGTCAAATTTCAGATGTTGCTGTATTGCAAGAGTCAAGTTTTATTATTTCTTATACAAATTTTAAGCTTTCCACTTTCATTAAAATGTTTTGTGTCAGCACTAGAAAGTTTAAACATTTTTATTAGTAGCAGGCGGTTAACTAATTTTGGTATTGGTATCATCTTACAAGCTGCCATTCAAACTAATGCATCCAACACATTGCAACTTTGTCTACTAATCCAGTTATTTGGCATCTGTTTTTTAAGATGTCAAAAATACTGTAAATACTACCAATTAAGGTCTTTCACAATATTAATGCATTAACCTGTATATATTTGTAGAAATCTTACTTAAAATTCTATTTCAAACTTTCTTTATTTAACCATTATTTAGTGAAAATTTAAATAATTTTCTACAGTAAATAATTTCCATTGCTGTTTTTAATAGTAAACAAAAAGCTTAATACTATTAAAAATTACATTTTTTTAAAATAATTACAGCATCATCAGGAATGTGACTTATTATTATCATCATTATTATTATTATTATTATTATTATTATTATTAATCATAATTTTTCATGACCTTTTTACCCTATTTTTCTTTTATCTTCTGTCTCTACTTTCTCCTTATGCATGTATCTTCAGTTTTCAATTAAAATTACCAGTTGCTCTTTTCATTCAAGTTTACATAAATTATTCTGCTGACAACTAGCTTGTTTTCTTCCTTGTCACATGTAACTTTTTATTTTTGTGGAGGCAAACCTTTTAAAAAGGTTTCCCACTAGAACTTCATTACCTTTATTTACCTCTAACAAATTTGTCTATATGTCCAGCCAGTTACCCCCCTCTTTGCACCCACCCACAATAATTTGTGAAATGGGGGTAATAGAATAAATGACCACTTCTTGCTTCATCTTACTATTAACTGCTCCCGAAAATACAATCTTTTAAATGTTGCAAGAATGGGTTATAAAGGTGAGAAGTAGACACATTGGGAGATTCCATTTTTTTCTGTTACTCTCTTGAAATTCTGTTAATGAATGTCTAAAATGTGACTATTATTTGTAACTAAATCACATTGCTGCATGAGATCTCTAAAATATCAATTTAATCATTTTTTTTCTCTTTCTATTCAAGATAAATACATTTTCATGGCATGTAATTCTAATTAGTTTTCAAAGATTTGCCTACAGTATTTCTCAGCATTGAAGATAATCCTTTGCTTTCCTGAAATAAATCCTAAAAATGTACTCTTCAAAGTCAAATATTCCATTACTTATATGTCAACACTTGGATACCTTTTCCTAAATTTTAACTGGGGTTTATTTTTTTACATGGGTTTGTCATGAAAATTAGTGAATTTTTGCAGCAGAAAATATAATATTCATCAAAATTCTGAGTTTATCAGCACTTTGTTGTTTAACTTAGCAACAAAAAACAAAATAGACATGGATACGTCTTATTAGCAAAAGGTAAATCAGTTATCTTTTCTATTAATTAAAATATCTTTTAAAGATTTTCATTATTTTTGATCTTTTGATGCATTGATTTAATTTGCGTCAACATCAAAATACAAAAATATTTTAAAGAAAATCTTCCTGGAATAAGTTATTTGTAAGAATATCTAAAATATTGGAGCATATCAAATATCTTCATTTTTAACCTCTTCATACTTCCTGTATATTATTTTTTTTCTTATTTAATGTTCTACATGTGTTATCTTTTGATGATCTTAGCTCTTCTGAAAGTATCAAGTGTTCATGGTTGGATTGTCTTCTAACCTGCATTATAAATTATCATAATCAACAATTGATAGTTGTCCACTTCTGGGCATTGTTTCAAGGTACAATTCATTACCATTAAAATGCTTCAACCAGTTTTGGACAGTAAAGTCAGATAATGTTTAATTTCCTTCCACTTTTTGAATTCTGCAAGCAGCTTTCAGGCCCAGTTTAAAATAATGCATCAAAACTGCCAGAATCCACATAACTGCATCCCTCATTAAATGATACTGATGAATAGAATTGATTATATATATATATATATATGTGTGTGTGTGTGTATATATATATATATATATATATATATATAATAGTAAAATAATGCATAGCCTTTAGATAAGTATATGAAATAAGCTTTCCTGCATGGAAAATATCAACATTTATTGGTAAATGTGACTAAAACAAATAGTAAAATAGGCTTTCTAATAACTAAAAGTCATTTTATGAAAAAAAGACTGAACAATATCTAAAAAAATTTTTTAAGTTATCAACAGCTACTGAATTTTTATTTAAATGAAGTCAGTAGTTTTCAATGATTATTAAATTAGGATATTCTAAGAAATTGTTAGTTTTGATGTATAAAATTTGTCTAAAATGGTATGGATAAATCTTAATTCTTATATACATTTCCATAAAGTCCTAAAGAGTAAAACACACCACACAAAAACTTTTTCTACTTTTTCATACATCTTTCTCCCAAAATTATTCTTGATATATAAGAATTTATATATCCTTATCCCATACATTTCTGTCAAAACAGATTTTAGGCAGAAAGTAGATTTCATTTGATCAAATAACAAAATTGATTTTATACTAATTGACTTACTAACAATTGTTAGCAATAATGCATAAAATGTTTTTATTTTGATTAAATTGGCCTGTCTTAAAATGAAAAAAAGAAAGCAGATTTTTAGTGAGACACAAAAAGTCAGAACACCTATTTTTCATGAATGCTATCAGTATTTGATTAACAAACAAGAAAGTGTAGATAATTTTATTGCTATTTCAAATTTTATTCATATTATCTTCTGAATAGATATAATGGAATGTCTTGAAAAACATCCCAAGGCAAAAAAAAAAAAAAAATTAAATATGATTAACAAATAATCAAGTCTCCTTGATTTTGTTAATATTTCAATATTTATTGACATAATCCATACAACATTTTCTACATATAGAAAATATGAAAGTAAATCTGAAAAACTTCCTTATAGCTAATCAATAATCGATTCTCAATCAATTCCCTTTTGATCTTGTCATTAATTTCATGTTTATTGCCATTATCTTCATAACATTACCTACATATACAAAGAGTGAAATAAACTTTGAAGTAATACTCTTATAAATAATGAATAGTTGATTAAGAAAAAAATCAAATCCTCTTAGTTTTTCAGTATTTATTTCCATCACCTTCAGAACATTTACACGGAAATTTAAACAAATGATTAAATAAAAATATTAAGCTCTAGATTGCAACCATAAATGAAAGAATTAAATAAAGAAATTATTAAAATAACAATCTAAAATAATACCAAACTATTAACAATTTATACAATAAATTTAATGACTTTGAAATTTTTTTAAACTTTTGTTTCTACTTTAATTTTTTATATTTCCCAATAACTCTTTGGTTTAATGTTAAAATGTGCCATACAACATAAAACAAATATGTCCTACCAGAAATACCTGTTAATTTCAAAGAAAATTCTGGCATAGTGTGACAAAATTTTGAGATTTCATAGAAAATGAAGAGGTAGATTAGATTTTTTTTTTCTTTGAAGTTTGTTGTTGATCAATTTTTTGGCAGAAATGACCTTCAGTAGCCTTGGAGGCAAGATCACACCTCATCCTTTCTTACCAATGTTGAGATCAAGAGGCATTTTTTTCTAATTCAATTTAAAGTTGCTAAGTTTAGCTGCCAATATTCATTTCTATTCAATCAAAAAATCTCAGGTCAACCTCACATTATTACTTAAGCCTTTTATTTTTTGAATTATTCATACAAAAATCCCTGGCACTGGTTCCTTTGGCAATGTATCTGAGAACACACACACACACTCTCTTTAATAATGTCTTATAAATTTCACAATATAAAATGCTTACTATTTTAATCAAAGTTAGCTCTTAAATATGTACTTGCATGAAGAGTAGATTTTTAGTGACACTCAAAGCAATCATGCATCATGTTGTCATGACAAATGAAATATCCTGCAAAGAATACAATAGTATTACAGTAGAATCCCTGACAACCAGACTAAGAAGGCATTCCAGACATGTGGGATTATATTTAGATTAAAATAAAAGAACTGAAATCAGGTTTAACATTTATCCTCAATGTTTTACAGAAAACAAAATCAGCTAATGGTGAGTGAAATCTAACTGAACTGATTTTAAGGAAAAAGAAATAAAATATATAATGTTAATGAAAATTCATTAAATTAAGAATGCCACATATGCAAAAAAAATAATGTAACGAGGATTTTTTAATCACTGTTGCATGAATCTTCCTTTTTTAATGTAATTCTCAACTTTTTCCGCATTTCATTTTGCTTTTTGTTCTTGATTTTTTTAAACAAAAAGCACTTTTTAACTCTGTGTGCATTATTGCAATCATCATAGCTAAATGCTGGCTTTCTTTCCATAAAACTGACAACCTTTTCAATAACTTTTTCAATCACAGTCCAGGTTTCATCACAATCATGTTTTTTTATTTCCTTCTTCATTGTGACAGTGTGAATGCTGGAGAATAGTTTCTTTATAAGATTTTATATCATCCAATGTTGGCTTTCCTATGTTGAACTCAACCATTAGTTACAATGAACTTTCACCAGCGTCTAGTCTGTTTAAAATTTCCACTTTTTTGCAATAACTCCAAAGTTGTTCTTTTCCTTTTATTCACATCATCTTTTTCACCAATACAAGCCATTAGGGTGAAATAAGCATAAGCAGTTATCCAAAATAAATTTCCTGAAAAACAAATTTCAAATCAGTTACATATCACCCAAATAGTTCAAATATACACATCAAAATCATGTCCAAATATATGGTATTCCAGATATGAGGCACTCCAAATATGAGGGATTCTACTGTATCATATTTTATAGTGTATAATGCTCATCTTTTTAATAAAATTTACAACCTAATAAACTGCTGATGCATTATACATGAATGTTAATTTTGGTGACAACAGTTGAAGCAAGTATCATATTGGAAACAATTTTTTTGAGTTTGAAAATGATAATCATAAATATTCACAATTTGAAAATTCTAATAATACTGAATAAATATTACCAAAGAAGATGAATTTTCCAATTCATATTACTTTTTTGTTATTATTGAAATTTTGTATCTTTTCAGTTTCTTCCATCAAAACTTTAATAGTATATTAGTTTTACTTTTCATGAAGATATATACACAAACACACATATGCACACACACACATATAAAAACATATATATAGAATAAGGTAATGAAGGGTTTGGTAATCCGTATAGATAATTCCAAAGAGTATGTAATCCAGAGAGCTCAATGTAACAGAGCAAATATTAATTAAATAATTAAATTAAGAAAGAAACAACCTTAAGTTTCCATGACTATAATATATATATATATATATATATATATATAGATAGATAATATTAGTGGTCAATATATATATATATATATATGTAAATTCCAAAGAGGATAGAATCCGGGTAGAACTCAATGTCCAAAACAGAGTAACAAATATATATATATATATAATATATATATATTTGTGTATTTAGGCAGCAGATTCTCTTTTAGGCATGTCTGATTGAATAAATTACAGACATTATGTCTGCTAATTTTTGACAAAATCTGTTCATACTCATGAATAACCTTCTGTGTATTGATATTAAAGTATGAGAGAAATGTGATATAGCTGTTTAAATTTGTTTTATTTTCATTTCCCAAATACTTTCGATCTTCTTCAAAGATCATCTTCAGGGGTGCAAGTAGTAGAAAACTATATGTTGTTCAGGGGTACAAGTATTTATACAAAGTTGTGCATTGCTATCCATTACAGTAATTTTCATTATGCTTTTAAATGCAAACAGTTGACAATGTGCTGAGCATTCATTGGAACATGAAAAAATTATCCATTATGGCCATTCATCCATTGTGAGACATCTACAACAACATTCTTGTCCATATTAACAATATAAAAAATTACTGATTGTCAACACAACTAACCTATACCAAGAAAATAATAAATTCAAGCTACAGATCTTAGAAGTAATTTATATTAAAAAAAAATTAAAGCTGTCACTAAACAGAATCAACTATGTATATGGCAGTAATGTTCTGAAATGCCTGTAAAGGAACAGTTTTTCAAACTTTAATGGGTGCATGAAAATGACATAACATCCATTAACAGAATATTTTCATTTTTTTAAATATAGATTATTGTAGATGTATTATTTTCAACTTATTAGTGGTTAACATGTTGATTTCATATACATTGATAATGAGTTTATCTAAAACACTTGGAAAGAATCTTTCTGTTCTTATAGTAGTTTAATTGAACACATACCAAATTTTGTATAAATTAATATTTCTGTATTCAAATTACAATGGAAAATTATTAAAAGGCTGGAAAATATAATTTTTTATTGGAATAAAGATCAATAGGAACCATAGAGAAATTATTACACATCTTTAAGATACTTTCAATTGTATAATTGTATTTTGGGGGAAAAATAATTGTCATATAGCAGGTCTTCCTTATTTGAGTTTCTGCATAGTGGTAAATATAATAGTTTTAAGTTGTTTAAATTTATTACATAATGTATTTTCATTCTTAGTTTTTAAGTAATTTTTCCTTCATCTTATTTTAGTTGTTTTTTACACTCAGAAGTAATTATAAGTTGCCTGGATTCTTTAGATTAGGATTATTATTAATTTTTACTATCTTTCATTATTTTAAACAGACTTAAGCTAACAGCATGGATCAAAAATTAAGAACAAGTTTCTAGCAAGATTTGAACATATCCCATGTCTTTGAGAGCTTTCTGACATGAATAACACTGATTCACCCATGAAAATCAACCAGCTTGCTTTTGCAAGCTGGTTGATTTTCATGGGTGAATCAGTGTTATTTATCCAAATTTATAGGTAGGGTTTTATCCAGTTTTGCTACAACATCATATTGTTTATTTACACTACCAATATTAGGCATACAAGTCTTGTATGAATTTCTTAGAAAAAGCACTTTCAGAACTAATTTTTACTAATTTTTTTCTTTCATCTTAGTACCTTAGCTTTTTATTATAATACTCAAGACCTTTATATTCTATGATCATTAATCAGAATGGTGTCTGCATCCTAACAAGCCCTCAAAAATGTAGGATATGCATTCAAATCTTATGCAGAGGTTTCTATTTTATTTCCAATCCATGCTACTTAACTTTTATCACTCTATATGTGACTCTATTTGCTGTGCAAAAAATTTATCCTGCCACTGAAGGTGACTCTGATCCCTGAATTGGAATTTGTTTGAATCTCATACCTGTATTTTCATACCTTGCTATGGCAACATAAAACACCTTTGAGTGAAATTAAAAATAAGGTTACTGCAATTAAGAAGCCTTGAAAAAGCATCCAGTGGAAAGGGAAGTAATATTATTAATGCAGGTTAATGATTCTGAAATGTAAAAACATTCTGAATATTATGATAAAAGTAACATGTAAGATGAATAATGAAAATGTTTAATTGGGGAAAAAATTAGGCAACTTAAGACTATTTCGTTCATTCCTTTTAGGTGTAAACATAGTATGGAGTAAATCAAATATAGAAGTTTGTAACTAGATTTTAATTTGAACTTCCCTCTGGTCTTTATGGTTAAATTGATATAAAGGCATTATCTATTTTATATGGACTTCCAGGCTATGACTTCAAATCTCAATAAAGGTTACTTTATTATTTCTGTACTTATATAAAAGTTTTAACGTGTAGAATTTAAGAATTCTGATAAAAAGTAACAAAAATTATTTTAATTGATGTATTTTAATCATTAAAGCATTACTGATTAAATTCCAGAATTATATTTTATTTTTAAATTGTTACTGATTGGTAAGATTAAAAATTACAAAATCTTAAACATGATTATAATTTGAGGGAACTGAATCTAAAGATATGATGTTTTTCTTTTCTGATGAATTCAGCTGTGAAAAATTGAATTTAGAGTGTTACCTATTAAAAAAACAACACACATACATACAAATGTTATTATATTTGCTTTCTGCTTACCCCCCGCCCCTTTTTTTTCTTTATTCCAAATATCCAGACAACTTTGCAGAAAATATTGATATAATTACAAATAAATGTTTATAGCTGATAAATGGTTGATATTAATTTTGTTTAGATATTTCTTATCTATGGAATATATCAATCAGAAAAGATATTTTTATGTCAAATCCTTCAAAATGATTTTTTTAAAGAAATTTTTTAGCATATTCAAAATAATTTTTATATCAAGATTTACTGAATTAGAATTTTTTAGTAAAGAATAATAATTTGGTTTTGATATTTGTATGAGTGTGAAAGAGAAACTAAGCTACTACTACTACTACTATTATTATTATTATTAATAATAATAACAACAACAACTTGTCACTGGATTTATATCTGATGTATATGCATTTAACCTTGTTCCAGATTAAATTTCTATGTAGATAAATAGATATGACCAGATAAATATAGATTAAGATATAAACAAATCAACACATTTGCACATACAGTCACATGCAAGTAAATTATTGCAAATGCACAGACATGTACATCAGTTCACAAAGAAAGAAAGCAAATCCATTTTTACTGTTAAACAAGTCACCAAATATAATTGAAAAATTTGTTACATTCAACTAGTACTGGTATGTAACAAATGACATGATTAAAAGAAATTGTTCAATATGTTTGTGGATAGAAAATTAATGAAGAGATTTTATAAATAAATGCTTAGAATAGTTTTCAGATTAATTAATTAATAAAATCTGTTTTTAATTCTTTGACATTCTAGTGTATATTACTGTATACTATTTTATAAATATAATTATAGAACTATAGAATGTATTATAGAATTTACCTTTTAACATCACATAATATTTTAGTGAATCAGCTATTCATCTGAGATTTTAAAAGAATTTAATATTAAACATATACATTACATTTTGACTTCATGTCATATAGATTTCAAAAAAATGTACTATTACATAAATTAACATCAAGCAGATTAAAAATTGATCATGTAAACAAAAGAATTTAAGGAATTGGTAAAAAAAAGAATATTTTTTAATTGATTTTATTGACATATTCCCAAGTTTTCTTTAGAAAGAAACTTGAATTTTTCTAAAGAAGAAATTGTTTTAAATTACCATATTCAAATTAAAAATATTAAAATAATCAATATAACATTTCTTTTTGAAATAATTCCAGATTATTATTTCTCATCTGAAATAATGAATGTCCTTTGAATGTTCATTCTTAACTATCTAGATTCTCTCTCTCACACACACACACACACACACACACTATATATATATATATATATATATATATATATATATATATATATATATATATATATATAAAGCTGCAACCTAAATATTTTATGAACATAAGGTGCAGAATTAAACTTCTCCAAGAGAGAGGAAAAAAGATTGTAGAAAATTAACTTTGATTTATTTTCTTGTTGAGTTATTCTGTATATCAGTGTTTGCAAGGCATAGGAAATGATGGGTAAATTTAATGGATGGACAGATTGTTTCATCTGTTCAAATTGCCCAAAATTTGGGTAGGATCTAATTATATATTCTCATTGAAAAGCTTACTTTTAGTGATGATTAGAATTCTAATAAAGCATGATGAAAGTGAATTTATACATTTTTTATTTTCTTGAGAACTGACAACAAAATTAATAAACACTATTTATTTATTAGATTGTTTATTTACAAGAATAATTTTTTAAAATGTTCTAAAAATTAGTACAATTAAAACTAATATTTATCATTTACCAATTTATAAAGGAATAAATATGAAAATAATTTGTTGTTCATAAAGTTATAAACATTTACTAAATTATTAAAATATGTGAAGCAACTATAAAGAAATCCTAATTATTTACCATTTTATAAAGTTTTAATCAGTTGTCAATTAGCCAATGTTTTTCCAAACATTCCAAGAAAAAATATAATAAATAAATAGTGTAAATAAACAGTCTAATAAATGAATGAATAATGTTTTTTTTTTATAATTTTGTCGTCAATGGACAATGGAAAAACTGGTGTCAATAGAAGAACCATACTTTTGACACACTGTTTTTTGCAGGCAGAAAGGTTCAAGTTTGTTGACTTTGAAATATAATATAAATTATTCATTTTCATTTCACTTTATATTGAGCTAATGTACAGTGAACAATTACAGTTTGTCCTTACCTGAAGATATATCACATAATTAAGCAATACCAAAAAAAAGAGAAACATTTTAAATAATTAACCCAACAAAAGAAAAAGTAATGTTGAATATGGATAAAATTATTATTATTTTTTTATTTTTTTTAGGCATTCAAAACAATAAAGGAAGTAACAAGAAACTATACCATTATCTTTCTCTTGATAGTCCTGGAGTTAGATATAGACATTATATCTACTATATAGATGACTTCATTCTTCCTGTTTGAAAGGGAAAACAAACAAATGCATATATATTGCCGAAATCAAGATGTCAAATAGTTTCTATTTATTAAAATTTATAAAATTTAATGTGACTATAATTGATTGAAATACTCAAGATTGAAATTCAACAAAGAAAAATAAAGATCAAAATTTCATTTCTTTTTTTTTTTGCTTGAGATTTTATGATAACATTTCATGAGTGTTTTACTGTCTTTACTTTTGCTATTTTTGTATGCTCTTCTGTCAGTTCATTCTTTAATAAGTGAATATAGCCAATGCAGAGCCATTTTTATTCTTGCCTATGCATCATGGCATATTGTCATGATAATTTCTGTTGATTCATTCAATAATAATAAATCTTTTCTGTTGATTCATTTAATAATTTGGTATTGGCACTGTACCTGTCAACTGTCATTGATTTGTGTTTTTCTTCTTTCATTGTGATTTAATGTCTGTTGCTACAAATTCACTCTAGAAAGGGAGGGATATAGAAAAAAAGAAAACTCCAATGAAGAAAAACAAATACCTGAAGAAAGCTAATGAATGGAACACTTGAAACAGTTAAGAACAATTCAAAATAATTCTCAGATACTACAAAAGTTTATCTCAAGAGAAGAATACATGAATTCAATTACTTTTTATTTTAATATTTTGTTATTTTTGTGATATTAATAGTTTAAGATTTTTAAAAATTAAGATATTTATCTGAATAACTTGTTTACATAACAACTTAACTTGACACTTTTTGACAAGTTTTAAATTTCAGTTTTGAGTTCAAGTTGTCATTCATCATTTGGAAAAAATATAACTCTTAGTCACTAAAAATAAACTGATTTTTATAAAAGGTAATTTTTGTAAGTTGAAATTTTTGTACTTTCATTGTTTTTGTACATGCATAAAATATCTATGAACTCACCAGCCAGTTGCCCACACCCCTTAACTGGAACCTGTGTGTATCAGTAAATTAAATATACACACACACACACAATATTGCTCTATTTTGGTCATCAAACAATTTCAAATAAACTTAACTAAATATTTTTTCTGAGTTACCTTCATCTTTGACTTATCAAGTTTCATAAAAAAAAGTGTGCATTACTTTTGTATTGCACACTTTTTTATAGAACTTGATATACATGGGATATAAGTTAGAATATATTGTAATTAATTTTAGAATCATATTTACAAAATTATTTTTGAAAATGGTGTAGGAAATCCCTGGACATATACAAATATAGATTTTTTTAAAAGTTTCTCAGATTTGTTGTTTTGTTATATAGTTTGTGATGAGTGTATTTATATTTACCAAAACTGTTTAACTGAAATGCTTCAGTAGATTATAAGGTAAAAATCATCCAAATTTGGTGCTAGATGTATGTAGAAATACCTGAAAATATTTCTTTAGAATGTTAAGTTTTCATCTTGATCTAGAAAACCTATAAAAGAAAAATTTTCATGTTATAGAATTTAGCTTCCAAGAATAATAATACTATTTCACTGAAAAGTGTAAAAGCAAAATTTTAAACTGAAAACTGACCCTATTGCTGCTTAAACCATTTTTTAAACATTTGTATAATGAATAATTTCCTTTTTTCTCCACAATGCTTGATATTAAATGCTTTTCATAAATTTTACTGTGAATAAATTTTTTTAAATTACAATGATATATCTATTTTTTCTGCTTTTTATCATGTCTGTATACAAAATAAATATTTTTTTCATCTCCATTTATTTTAGCATAAAAATTTTCTTTCAATAAAATAAATGATTTAAAGATAATTCATATTATTTTATACTGAAATAAACATCAGCAAACTATCTTACTATACAGACTCTAAATCAATAAGTGCTTACTGCTACCTGGTTGGTATACGGCCTTTTTAAAAAAAATCATACAACCTCACTTTGAAAAAAAATCACAGAATTTTACAGCCTTTCAATTGAATGCCTTCTGGTCATAAATATTTTTTATCTAAAGTATTTTTACATTATTATTGATTTGGGGGTGCTTTCACTCACAGGTAATAATTTTTCTAATCATATTTTATTTCAATTTTGCCTGTATACAGATTTTAATATAACCAAACAAAATCTTAGCATTAGTAATTATAATGTATGTAACAATATTAGAATAAAACTACATTTCTATAATTGTAAAAAGTTATGATATTAGTAAATTAAAATAATATGGATATTATTATAAGATTGCTTTATTGATATATTCAGAATTATACATATTAAAACTGCAACATTATTACATAGATGAAGTTAACTAAATTACATTAAAAATATTTGTAATTTAACAAACCTTTTCAAATTGCTAATGACATTGATTATTTACCATTAGTACAGTGAAAGATTGTTATTTTAATAGTACTAGTTTTAGTACTATGCTCCAATATATATGTTTGCACACACACATGCACACATCAGAAATCAGAAAAAGTGTGAAAACCTTTTTAATGACAACACATTTCACCTTGTTTATATATAATAACAATAAAGGTAAAATGTGTTGTCAATAAAAAGCTTTTCCACTTTAATTTCTTCTTCACTTTTACTTGGTTTCTATAGACTAACAAACATACACACACATACATACATACATACATGAATATATATATATATATATATATATATATATATATATATATATATCACAAAGGAGGAGGAATACATTTAAACACACTTCTGTATTTCTTTTCATCGTTTTAAATGTTTTGTTTATAATGATAAAAAATTGAATTATAAAATTTTAGAATGTATCCTGGTGAATTCTTTTCATATGTATAAATACCTTTTCTTTATATATATATATATATATATATATATATATATAATGTCCCAAAACTGATATAAGCAATTATAATAAATCAAATTAATAAAATCCTGAAATCTGACATCTGAATTACAAAAGCATAATTTTGACTTTCTTAATTTCTGTTTTCCAAGTTGATTTGAAAATAAATTTCTTCTACTTGACTGATATATAAAGCCTTACATTTTTATATATTGCTAAAATATTTTTCCAGTGATTAAATTTATTATATACTTCACAAAATTAAAGCAGCAAAGTAAGTTTTCTCTGAGATATTGAGATGCATTATGGCCTATATTTAATTATTTTCTTTTCTAAATTATCCTTATCTTTGTTGTTTAAACTATGTTCTGGCCTATTGAATTAAAAAATACTGTAAATTGTTATTTGAATACTAATGGCAGGTTATATTTGAGCCTATGCTAATAAAGATCTTTTTCAGTCTTTAATCATTAATCTGTATAGTTTAAATAAAAGTTAGTTTAAATAAAATGCACTGATATTGGGTATGTGTAAAAAAAAATGCCAATAATCTCTTTTTCAAAAAAAAAATAAACAGTAAATACACAAGAGAAAACCATTTTTTAGTAAAAACAAAAAATACACAGATATACACACAAATTTAAATTTAACTCAATTATTAGATGATTGTTTTCTGTCTATAATTTTGATTATGAAAGTGATTCTATTGTATATCATTGACTATACAATAATCATAACAATAAACAGGCTTTTCGCAATCTTTAATCATTCGTCATTTTAACTGAATGCATCCAGTACAAATCTTTGTAGTTCATGTTGTTTTGTTTGTCTGATGGTATGTTCCATTGTTAAAGTCAGTCAACAGAACTGAATAAAAAGAAAAGAAAAAAAAGAGCCATCACAGTATGATGTAACCTGGAATATAAGCAGAAAAATTCCAAGGATTAGCAACACTGAATGTAATCACCCCACAAAAAAAAATCTGCAGAAGAGATTTTCATTAAAAAAAAATATATATTTTCCTTGAACTTCTGATTTGAAATATTTTCATTATTCAAATAATCATTGTGATATTTATCAGACTATTTTGGCCTAAATGTTTTAGGAAAAAACAACAAATATGAAGATAATGTACTTAATGGCATATAAGAATTCACTTTAAAAAGAAAATGGCTCCCCAACAATATCAGACATGTTTTATATACAAAATTGAGCTATCTTGCAGGCTAATGTTTACTCAGATACCGCAGACTATCACAATTAGTATCTTGCCTTACTTTATAATATTCAATGTAAATGTGTGTGTGTGGTGGAGATTATATGCTCTTAAATATAATTTGTGGAATAATGAAAATATTTCATCTCAGAATTTGGGACTATAAAGATTTGGCCAAAATATTATGATAAAAACAATAATGATAAGGATACTAGTCTGAATAATTCAAGTTGTGGCCATAAAAATTGTGAAACATCAAAAGTAGGTTATTTTTAAACTTTTGCTAAATTGGAAAAATTGTAATTGTTTTCAATTATATTAAAACTGTTCTCTATCTTAATAATGAGGTAATAACTAAAACAAAAATTTACCATTTAAAATCTTAAATTTTATTAAGGATAATCTTCTGAATGAAATTTATTTTTTAAAGTAAATTTTCACTTAATTGTATTTTAATCACATTCCATATATGTTCAAAGAATATTAAGGAATAAGTACTAGTAAAAAAAATTTTAAACCATATTTTTTAAAAATTGAAAAAAATTAAGGAACAAAATATTAAATTGTGAGTTCAAATTTCATTTTATATTTTTCAAATTGAAAAAGATATTGCATTAACATTATTTTAATAAATTTATTGATATTGTTTAAACATTATGAGACTAAATATTTCCAAATATTTTGAAAAAGTGAATTTGTTATTTGAATGTTACAACCAATAGTCACTGTTATACTAAGTTTATATCATATATTAATTTGTATCATATTTAAGGAATTTGAATTTCATTATAATTATTATTATTAACATGAATTATAATTGTACAGCAAAAGCAAATTAAAGAAATAACAAGTTATTTGGGAATGTAATTAGCAATTTTCAATATTCCATTAAGGTTTTGTGAAAAAAAAAACTGGTGGGGAGGAATAATCTTTTAATGGCATTTAAACTTATTTTAATTTTAGCGGTAACTTTCATTATTTAAATTAAATCTCTCCAAATTAAAAAAAAAATTGAAAAATGAAGTATGAAAAAACTAAAAGAAAATGTTTTATGTTCTTGAATAATTCATAATTTCTGGCAGTTGAACATGCAACATGAAACGAAAAACAAAAATGAAACAAGAAAAAAAGAAAAGAAAATATCTGTACTTGCTTGTAATGCAGACTCTATTTTCAATTGTACCGTTCCATGCTAGTGTGATTAGTTATATTTATATCTCACTCTGTAATCACCTTTCTTTCAAAGAATGAAATAAAATATTGAAAAACCATTCATGTGAACATTTCTTTTATTCTGAAAAGTATGATTTAAATTTATCATATCTTCTGTGTCCTTATTAAACTTTTGATTATTAAAATCAATAGTTGATTTATTTTATTAATTTTGTTTAGACAAAGTTAGTAAAGAAAAAACAAAAAAGAGTATGTAGCAAAATGTTTTCAAACATTCATTTTTTACAGGTCCACAATCTACTGAATTTTTTTTGTGCAGCTTGCCCACACACCAAATTTCACCAAACTTGACATGGCCTCACACTTAATTCATTGATGAGTCAGTTGTATCTAAGTGCTCCTACTAATCAAACGTATTTTTTTTCTTTACTGATATCATTTTATTGATTTGAGATTTACACTAAAGATTAGAATCACCATAAAAAAAAAATTGTTTGTTTATCTTTAGCCACTTAATTTCCTAATTTATACAAATAAAATATTATTTATAATCTTTATTATTCCATTCAGTGTAAATATTCATATGGTTCAGTGCAGAAATATTAATTATTCATACTGTTTTGTACTGTATCACTGTATGTTTCAGCATGCATGCTTTACACACACACACACACCAAAAAAATTCTGAAGTCTAAAAAATGTCTGGCCCCAGCAGTTTCAGATTAAAAGTTTATTATTTGTACTAGTTTTCTTCCTCTAGACCAGTGGTTCTCCAACTTTCTTGCCCAATGCTCCCTTTTTACATTATGTTAGAATGTCATTCCACCTCACTTTCTAAGAGTATCCAATCACAAAGGTACATTCCAAATAATATGCATATATTATTGAAAATCTCTATTCTTTCCCCCCATATATATATATATATATATATATATATATATTTACATGGATTATTTTATAGAAGAATTTTAGAAATTTAATAGCAATAAAAATTATGGATTTTTAATCTTGAATACATATGTATTTCTTTTAATTCATAACTAATTATTAAATAAAGAAACTGAAGCATACTTCAATAAACAAAAAGTTCAATAGAATGCCAGGGTATCGGAATTCAATAAGCCAAAAATTCAATAAAAGGTCAGAGTATTTTAATAGATTTTATTCTGATTCTGATGAAGATTACAATCAATGTATGACTGTTTTTTCTTCACCAATTCATGGAGGAGTGCTTGAAATGGTTGTTTTCAATTTCCAATCTACTCCATTGCTTCATTTTTATTTGCCACAAATATGAAAATCCTGATGCACAAAGACATGTTCACACAAATGGAAGCAATGCATGGAAAGCTCTTTCTACCACTTTAAGGGTAGGAATCACAAATCAATGACCCAAATTCTGTGATTGATTTCTCTTCAAATATATCTTCAGTTCTAGATATTCATCTTGACAATAATCTAGAACTTTTTCCACTGACAATTGAAACAGATTTCAAACTAAATCCAACTCATCATCACTGATTCAGGAAAATATCAGCTGAATTCATTTTCCAGTTAAATTTTTTTTTAATCATTTCACCCCAAGCAAGGCAGGACTGCTACTGATATGCAGGGGGTTACAGAGAGTGAAGGTGGGAGAAAAAGACTGGATATAAGGGGAACCAAGGAAAGGATAAAAGCTGAACATGGTTCTAGAAGATGGCGATTGACATTGCATTTAAATTTTTGAAGATTGTATTTATCAGGGAAGCAAGGAACGGAGTTCCACTGTCAGGGAGTGTGAGAAAAGAAACTGTTGGAGTAGAAGTAGCAGGTCGCAAAATTTCCTTTTTGAACATTCAGTAAATATTACTTCAACTTTGTTGGTTTGAAAGAATCATTTGACAAAGCTTTGCAACAAAATACATACTAAGGCCTTTTTTCTCAATTGATGATGATGATGGATATGAATCCATATTAAATATTGAATATTCATTGTAACATCTTATTTTGACACTCATGATGGGCTCCAAATTTTGTAAATAAAAAAAAAAAAGAAAAGGCAAAAGATCCCCCCACCAAAATGAAAGAAGAAAACTAGTCAAATTAACATATTCACTTTAACTTTGTATATTTAAACCCTTAATGCCATCACTTTTTTTTATGAGAGTTATCAGTAAAAATAGCTATATAAGTCTATTTATCCTTTATTTTGGTAAATAAAATTCAAATTTATTGAAACAGTCAAAGCTACTTTGGATAGTTGTGTCCCTACATAATGTCATCTAGCTTTTTGTTAGTGTTACTATTATACTATTAGAAATTGCTATATAAGACTAGTTATGATCTATTTTGGTGAACAAAATTAAAGTTATTTGCATGTGTTTAGTTATCTTGGATATTGGAATCCTTACATAATACCATGTTTTGGATTGTTAACATAAAACAAGCGCTATATAAGGCTACTTGCTCTTTATTTTGGTCAGTAAATTAGTCATTAAACTACAAAAAATGTACATCCACAGTATTGACTTTGTTTTATTTAAGTGTCATGTGACACTTAAAAAAATAACAACCTTGAGGTTTTTATATTTATTCAGAGAAATAAAAGCAAACAAAACATTATTGTAAAAAGATATATCCTTTTCAATAAAACTTTGGAAAAGATATATATGCAAATTATAAGCAATACACATGCCAGTTGTTGATAAACCAGTTAATGAAAATATTCTGTTTCAGAAAGGGGGAGGCATGGTGGATAGTGGTTGAGGAATAAGAGAGCCAAGTTTGAATTCCAGTCAAATCCAATACATTCACTTATGTACTAATACCCTTGGGAAAGGTATGAATCCTATTCTCCCTCCAGCTATAAGTAAATAGCAGGACAGACTGGGTTCTATAGCCTTGGATGACAACTGGTCTACTGCAGAAAGAAATGGGAACCTGCTGCAGGGAAAAATCTGCCTCGTCAGTCATGTCAAAAGATACATGATTGTCTGAGCATGTATCAAGAATGGCACATAACTGACTGACATCAAGAAAAGTAGAATCATTGCATGATAAAAATATTTGGATAAAATATGATTTCCAAATTTTGTACAATTGTAAAATAGTAGTAAATTTAATGCACACTAGCCTAGAAGCTAGCGTGAACTTTAAGCTAGCTCTTGCAGATGGCTTTTGGACCTTTGGCCTTTTAGCCTCCTATGTATGTAAAAGTTATAAGAATTTAGAAATAATAAAATTATTTTCTCTTTATTTGACACCTTAATTTGGCATAATCTTTCTTTGTATATGCAACTAATCTCTGTACTTTGTTTATATTTATTTTGCATGCAATTTTTTTTCTTTTAAAATCACCATTCTTTATGATCCCTTCACATAAAATCACTCTTAAAAAACATTAGGGAACCCAAACTATGTAATATTTCAAATACATTACAGTACACATGCTAGAAAAAGAAAGAAAAAAATTATATGCAATGTACCATGCCCCACTTAAATTTTAATTACGGTTTAATTTGACAATATCAATTGCAATTGCAACAAAAAGTGAAATTAAAGTTAAACTTTTAATAAAGAATTGTTTTTTAAACCTTTCACACTGTTTAATATTTAAATGAATTATTTATTTAATTTTTAATTGCGTGTAACAACAGTAGTTACTACCTGTTACTTCAGATTGTTTATAATTTGCTAAAAATGAAAAATGGACACAGGTACACTACGCTTTATTTATATAGATTGCTAAAAAAAACACCTTTTAAATTCATATTTTCTGCATACTAACACATGCTTATTTTTCTGAATATCATGGCAACTTGTGTAAGTTAATTGTTGCAATATTTATAATAATAATTAAAACAAAATTATCTAGCAATATATTTAGTAACAGTATTTTTTGTAATTAGTCTTCAGTTACTTTTAATTAAATAAAAATAAATTACTAACAATAGCACCAATAATTTAAGATGAGCTCAGTTTGATCTATTTACTAAAAACAAAAGAAACTTTGCCATGTAAGTGTTGGGGTGTAAGATATTTAACTGCTCTGACCCTCAAGGAGCTTCCTCCAAACAGAAAATAAGGAGATACTAAGTGTTAGGTGTAGACACTCTTTCTGTCCTCTATATTATGACCCCTTGTTTAGGTAACTCTCTGGAAATGGAGAAGAGCATTTACTGTAATAAAGTTGTTTTTGTGCCTAACTGCATTGTTGTCATCATTCCACAGAATTCCACACATTTCTACTATCCGAGCTGTGCTGCTGACCCAGAGAAATACAAGTAGCAATACTGGAGAACTGCCTGGGTGATGATGCAATGAAAATATATCAAGGCATGCATTTTATAACACTAGAACATGAGCACACCATCCCAGAAATATTAAATGCCTTTGAGAAATATACACAATAGGTATCACCAATATATGTTTCATGTTTAAAAAAAAAAAACAAGATGAAGGTGAATCATTTGGCAGTTTTTATAGCAGACTAATAGTCCTTTTACAGACATGCAATATTTATGACAAATGTCAAGGCTCACTGGTAAGGGATCAAATTGTTATTGGCACCCAACAAGACTTACACAAAATACAAAGCATGATCCTACAGTGGTGCATTGACATGTGTAGTGTAACAGAGAAGGCTTTCACCTATAGCCAGAGCATGAGAGCAGAGGAAGACTAGGTGCTTAAAGTATATGACACTAAGAGGAATGACCCAAAGAAAGACTGTTGTTTCTGTGGCTATATATACATACCCAGGTGAGACAAATGTCCCGCATATGGCAGATCCTGCAAGGCATATCACAAAAAGAACTATTTTGAGGTGCAATGTACCAACAGAGAAGTGAAAATAAATAAACATAGAAACAGTGGTACCCAGAAGAAAAATAGGAAAAGCCCCATCGATCTCACACACACTACTTCAGCACCACCTCTGAAGAAGAGGAAGAAGATACACAATGGGTGAATTCACTAACAACAAAGAAAAAATTGAGAGATGCCAAATGGATTATGATGTACTTGATTGAGAAATAAAAGAGGTCACATTTCAAATTGATACTGGGGCAATGGTCAATATGCTTCCAGCATAATTTGCTAGAGAAATAAAATCATATAATGGAGTCTTGTCATGGAACAAGACCCTAGTGAGACCACTCAGGGTCTATTGAATGACCATAAAGAATGCTAAAACACATAAAAAGTACTTAGTTGAACAATAATGAAGATTGTTGTCAGCCTCTGGTGGGCCTTTGAATAAATGGACTTGGTGAAAATACAGAAGAATTTTCACCATGTGGCAGCTGTTGTCCTGGATGCTGAATTCAAGGAGGTATTTGACAATAAGCCAGCTGAACTATCAGGAATGACAACACTGAAAGTGAAGCCTGTATTCCTTTAGTGATGGCTAACCAAAGAATACCCATTTCTGTGTGACCTCAGCTGAAGCAGGAACTGCAGAGACTTACTAAGTCAGCCAGTTAGTGATAACTAAAAAGAAAAATGGTTGATCCCCTCGAGTTGAACATCGCATTCATGCAAGGAGCATTATGCCAAACCTATGCTGGAAGATGTGCTCCATGAGATGAAGGATGCCAAAATCTTTCCTAAGACTGATTTATCATCACATTAAACTGGACAAGGTATCAAGTGACCTCATAACATTTTGAACTTGCTTTGGATGTTTTTGTTGGCGGTGACTGAATGTTGGGATGAAAGAATGTTGGAATACTTCCAAGATATGGAAAGGGTTGTCATTATTGTTGATGATTTGGTTGTATGGGGCAAGAACTAAGAACATGACAGGCAATTTCAGGCACAACTGGAAAACATTGCATACTGGGAGTCAAACTCAACCCTGAGAAAATGGAAATGGGCTTGGATGCAATAAGCTTCATGGGACATCACATTACCAGGGAAGACATTGCAGTCAACCTTAAAATAGTGAGAGTCATCCAAGACATGGGAGCCCCAGAAACAGTGGGAGTCCTGCACAGATTTCTCAGCTTAATCAATTATATCAGGAAATTTATCCCAAACTTCATACCAGTTATAAAACCTCTCCATAAGTTGACATGGTCAGAGTCCCAACAATCAGCATTTGACAGGGCCAAGTACCTGATAAGCCAAGTGTCTGTGCTTGCCTATTATGATCCATACAAAGATCTCACATTTGAGAATGATGGATATGAGTATGGGTTAAGAGCAGTCCTGATACAAGACGAGCTACCAATTGCATATGCAAGCTGTTCATTATCCAATACTGAAGTGAGATATGCACAGATCAAGAAAGAGATGCTGGCAGTGGTGTATGGACTTGGAAAGTTTCACAATTACACACATGGAAGAAAAGTTTATGTTATCACCAAACACAAACCACTTGTGTCAATCTTCCAGAAACCACTAGCAAAGGCACCAAAACATCTTCAGAATCTACTACAGCATACCCAGCAGTATGATTCCACACTCAAGTACAAGCCAGGAAAAGAAATCCCATTTGCAGATGCATCACTGCAGACACCCACACATAAACCAGAAGCAGAGGAACTCACAATTGTGAACAATTGAATATTGCACCCTATCAAAGACTAACAGAGATTAGGTCTAAGATATGGAAAAACCCTACAATGAAAACACTAGCTGAGATTATTGCCATGGGCTGGCCCAGTGACAAAAGACTATTCCCAGATGCTCTAAAACTATTTTTCAATTCCAGGGATAAATTGGCAGCACAAGATGGACTGATCTTAAGATGACAGAGAATAGTCATTCCCTTCAATATGAGCTCAGAAATTAAACAAAAAGCACATACTAGCCACCTAGGTATAAACTCCTCTCTTAGAAGAGCAAGGAACTGATATTCTGGCCAGGTGTGTCAGCAGAAATACAGCAATATGTACAAACCTCTGCCACCTGTGCAACATATGCAGATTGTCAACTAGCAGAACCCCTTATAATCATGGAAATTTCCAAAAGACCCTGGCAATGAGTCTCTGCAGACATTCTTTCATGGGGTGGAGAGAGCTATCTAGTCACAGTGGACCAGCACAGTAACTTCTTTGAAGTTGACAAGCTGAAAAACTCAAACTCACATGCAGTAATCAACTGCCTAAGATGTCATTTTGCCAGCTATGGCATACCAGACACTCTTTCCTCTAATAATGAACCCCAATTCTCATGCATTCCAGACATTCTTGAGAGATTATGCATTTACACATGAGATGATATCCCCAAGCAACAATGGCATAGTGGAAGCTGCAGTCAAAATTATGAAATGACTAATGCAGAAATGTAAAGCCTCAGGAGAGGACCTACTATTCAGGCTGTTAAAACCATTGCAACACACCAACTGAGGATCTCAGCACCAGCCTGACACAAAGATTTTTCAGTTAATGTACAAAGTTGCAGAAACTATGCTAAAACCCAGCTATCCATACTCATATGAGGAGGCATAAAGTAAGGAAAGAAAGAAATTGAGGCAACATAGCACAAGCAAAGAACTCAGTCAACTTTAAATCATTGACAATGTTCATGTCCAGCCAATGAGACTGGCCAATAATACAAAATTGGGTAGCAAACTGACAGAAATACAGGCAGTTCTTGCACCAAACCACACAATCAACACATGCATTCCCACAACATTAACCAGCATTGACTGACTCTAGTCAATCAGAGGGAGAAAAAAATCTCACATCTGACAAAGAAATAATCAGAGAGAATAAGGTTACATCAGAAGGAAATCTGCAGTTGAGTGGGGAACCAGTGCAAACAGATTGAGTCATAAAAACACCCGTGAGATACACCACTGAATGACAGTACTCATTCTATCTTTCAAACAATTCCCCCTTCCCATTAAGAACTAAACAAACAATCCTCTTTCTCTCCATATTATGACCCCTTGTTTAGATAACTCTCTGCAAATGGAGAAGAGCACTTCTTGTAATGATGACTAAACAATAAAGTCATTATTGTGACTAGCTCCTTTGTTGTCATCACTAATAACAAATACATAACATAACACTAAGTAACAAGAAGAGAGGACACCAAATACTTTTACCACATGTATTAGATGTATCACAAAATAAAACAAAAGATACAAAAAACAATAAGTCATTATTCACAAGGTAGGGTGCCCAGTTAAGTGGGTGAATTTTTTTATATTGCCTCAAGATTTCTCAATATCATGTCTGGTGCTTGTCACTGCCAAACTCTCTCTGCCTTTACAAGAGTCCAAGACATGGTGAGGGGTTGTCATGTAATTGTTTGGAACTAGAATTTATAAGATCCCAAAATAGATCTTTTTGGTGGGTCAAAGAAATATTTCGCTGGTTGTCACAATGTAGTTCCATATAAAGCTTCTGCTGCTGAGTAGTTTCATTTCTGTGCTGCAAAGCCCTAAAAGTAAGAGTAGAAGATGCTCAAACCAATTCGTATTGTTTAGTTCTCTCTGACTTGTCAATTGCTTGGGGATGGTAGGTTGTAGTGTGAATGTTTTTGGTGCCTATAAGTCTTGAGAGTTTGTGGAATAGTTTGGACTCAGACTGTTGATATCTGTCTATTGTTATACTTTCTGGGACACTGAATCTTGCTACCCAACCAGCAAGGAATGTCTTGCTTGTCATTTATACTGTTATGTTTGGCATTGGCAGTAACATCGGGAGAATCTGGCAATACATGTCAGCAGGTAGGACTGACCTTCACATGTGGTAAATGGTTCAGTAATGTTAACATGTATGTGTTTAAAATGTATGTTTCATCTGGCTCAGGAAATGTGCCTATAGGAGCATAAGTATGGTGACCATTCTTTGCTTACCAACACTTCATGCACATCTTCATCCATGATCTCATATCTGCCTTAATTTGCAGTCAGACAAATCTGTTGGTTAATAAATGTACAAATGCATTGACTCCAGAATATGATAGGCCATGCACCACACTGAATACGTCTCTGCATAAGGATGGTGCCACATATGAGCATGCCTGTGCTGACATCACATACAATCATCTCTTTGCAGGTAGGGTTGGTGATCTTCACAAGCTGTATTGAAGTTTTGACATCCTAGAGAAGCTGGAACAGATGATCATTCTTTTTCTGCTCCCTTGACAATGTGTTAAAATCAATGGAAGGTTATAGGATTAATTCTGTATGATAAGGTGTCTGCAGGGATGTTAACTTTACATCAAGAGATGTCAAATATCAGATATGAATTATAGGATGTAATCCATCTGATGAATTTCCTGTGGAAAGTACTTGTCTGACAATGACTGCAAGGCATCTAATAAAGATTTGTGGTTGGTTAGTACATGGAACTGCTGACCTTCTAGGAGTTGTTAAAAGTGCTGCACTGCTCAAAACATGGCCAGCAATTCTCTACCAGTTATTGCATTGTGTTTCTGTCCCTGACTGTTTTCTGGAGAAAAAGTCATATTCCTGTTATACAACTGCTCCACTTCTGATTGAAGAAGCATCCACTGCCAGATACAGTTCCTGGATGGATTGGATGCTTACAGCCTCTGCCAAATTGGATTTCACTCTTTTAAATGCTGCCATTGCCTATTCTGACAATGTTATGTCACAGTTTTTACATTGATCAACATGCTTGCCAATGGCAAAAGTACTTTTGCACAGTGGGAAAGAAACCTACAGTAAAAATTAATTAGTCCTAGAAATTGACACAAGTACCTCATAGTAATGGGAAATGGGAAATCTTGTATGGACTTAACCTTATTTGCCACTGATAAAACCCCTTCAGCTGAGATATGGTGCCCCAGAAATATGTACAAAAATACACTTTAGTGGGTTTATTACCACGCCATAGTTTTAGGTGTTCAAAAACTTGTTTAACATGGCAAATGTGGTCTTGCATGCTTTTTCTTGCAATAAGTACATTATCTGTGTATGCATTGGACCTGGGCATTTGAAATGTCTGAGCAATATTTTGCAGGCCAAATGGAACCTGCAGAAAGTCAAACATCCCAAATGGTGTTGTAGTGGAAGTCATTGGGATGTGATTCAGTTCCACAAGTATTTGATGATATGCTCGAATTAGATCTAATTTTGTGAAACATTTATTATTGTGACAGAGTTTTGTGACAGAGTTCAATGCTCTATAATCTCCACATGCATGCCATGTGCTGGGACTTTTACTAATTAGATGATGAGTGGAAGACCATTCACTCTTTGAGGGTCAAATAATACCTAGCTTCATCATCTGTTGGAATTCTGCTTTAGCAGCTTTTAATTTTTCAGGTGCTAAGTGTCTGGCTTTACTGCTAATATGTGGTCCATTCATAATAATAAATAATGGAATGAGGCAAAACTTCCTTATGAAAGGAGGGGACAGAAATGGAAGGATACTCTTTCAAAAGTTTGAGAAAAGTATCATCCTGATTTGCATGTGTCATGGAGGGGCATAATGGAGTGCCAGACTTGATCACACTGCATGTCAATGTGGGTTACCTGGTCTTTTCACTACCTCACACCATCCATTTAGGTCAATAACCAGGCCAAAAGTTTGCAGGAAATCCATCCATAATATAGCACTGCAACTATAAAAATGTGGCTGTATGCCTTGCATAAACCTAAGTTTAAATCCATACATTTTTTCCTGTGTGTGTATCAACGGTTTACAGCATGCAATGTAAATTTACAGGAGATAATATTCCTGTCTGCTGCTGTCACTAGCAGAAGGGTTACTTGTGCCCTGCTGTCCACTAAAAAGAGTGTCCCGATAGCCTTATCAATTACATGAAAAAGACAGCCAGTGCTAAGTGCACCAACAGTTGATGCCAATTTCTCCTGTCAGATTAGGCATTTCCATTTATTTTATAGTAACATGGTAGCTGCAAGAATTTGCTTTTTTTGCTAAACTGCTTAGATTCATCCAGCTCTGTTATTGCCATTTTATACTGGGTTGGTATTCGTTGAAGAAGAAAGTGTTTTACAATACTCTTGTCAACTGTATCCTCTACCAACTTTTGTTAAGGAATTGTGACAGAGTACTATTGCCTAATGTTTCCTGTTCCAATAGTTGTGTTATGAGTTTGTGTGTCGACACTGTCACACATGCAGTAATCTTATCATGAACTTTTTTCCTACAACTTCTTGGTGGGCAATGAAATAATTATTTCTCTCACATTGAAAATTACATCTTGCAGCAACACCTTGCATAACCTAACATATCTTCTTGGTGAGGAATGCCTTTTTGGTGGAAGAACAAGTCCAGTTGAACAAAAAATAATGTAGTATCTTTGCATAACCCAGACAGAGCATTTATTACAAAGTGGGGGAGTGCCCTTTTTATTACTAACTGCTTATAAGACAAAATGCCATTGTTGCGGACCAAAGCTCACTAGATTTTACCTTTTATACTAACTATAAAGATAATTCCACAGCCAATTTTATATAAGTTAGAATTTTATTTAAACATACAATTGTTCTCCATTCATTTATCATAAACAGAAGATAATTTTGGAAATAGTTTTCTATGACTAATAAATGAACATGGACTGGGATAAGAGTGCAGAGTTGGCAACGTGGCTCACTAACTAGTATTGTTGTAGCAGTAGCAGCAGTCACTTCAGTGTTGCAGATGGAAAGTGGTAGAAGCTTAGTTAATGTAGCTGTTTGAAACAGCCAATCCCTTTCCAGTAAATGAAAAAGAAATCAATCATATTGAATGCTATCAGAATTTACCTAAGTTCATTGCAAAAGTTTCATCTTTTTTAAAAGGAAAATTTGTAAAAAAAAAAATGTTTTCTATCATGTCAGGAATCATCAGTGTTGATGTTGTTAGATATTTAACTTCTCTGTACCTTGAAGTGCTCCCAAACAGAAATTAAGGAGGTACTAAGTAACAGGAAGAGAGAACACCAAATACTTTTATCACATTTATTACTTGTATCATAAAACAAAACAAAAGTCACAAAAAGCAATAGGTTATTACTCACAAGGCATCTGTACCCTTGTGAGGATTTCACTACCTCTTGGCAATGGGGTAGGGTTAAGTGGGTTAACTTCACCTTTTTATATTGCCTCGGGACTTCTTAATATTGTATCTGGTCTTTGTCACTGCCAAACTCTCCCTGCCTCTAGGAGATTCCAAGATGCAGGTGGAGGGGGGTTGTCATGTGACCATTTGGAACTGGAATTTATGAGATCCCAAAATAGATCTTGTAGGGTAGCGTATCCCTACATAAGCATTTCAATAGGCCAGAGGGTGAAACAGCAAAATAGAGAGAGGGAGAAAAAAATGAAAACAACACTTTCCTAGGAGTTGCATAAATTATGGAATATGAAAGCAAAGATTATACCTAGAATTATTGCATCACTGGTAACATTTTCACAGAGTATGGAATTGTTGGAAACCCAAGAAAGTAATGAGACACTTTAAACACTGGCACTCTTGAAACTCTAAGGGCTTCTGGATTATACTGATTGCTGATAAAGGTGGTAATGATGTATAGTTTTTACTGTTGATTGTATAATAGAAAGTCTTCTTACATTCTAGAATTTTCTTCTGTATTGTAGCTGATTTTAGTAATACTGTCTGAAGACTTTCAATTTTTCACATAATTTTATCTTCTCTTTGGTTCACATGGGCATGTTTTGCTTGCCAATAGAATAAGGCACCATATAATAGCTTAGATGTGGCACAAAGCCAAAAGAAGGGGGTATCCAATGAGAACTGAACTCACTACTCAGTCATAATTGTTCTAGTGAGGCAAGCTTGCTAACCATTACACTGCCTCAAAGTGCAATAGAATGAGGTACCATATAACCTAAGTTTAGTTCTTGTAACTACTGGCAGTTCTGTAAAAATGTGTTAAATAAGAGTAAGTCTTCTATCCCATTTCTCATCATTCAATTTGAGATGTTAATATCTGCTAACAAATCAGAATTTTTTACTTGTAAATTCTCTTCAAGTTCTACTCTTGACTCAATTGCTGATGTATTAACGATTATTATTAAAAGAGTCTATCAAGATTTAGGTAAGAATGGTGAAGATTTGGCTGTTACTTTGGATATCTCAAAGGCATTTGACATGGTGGAATTGATACAGTCTTTCTTATCAAATCGGGAAATGAAAGTTGCCTTGAATGGCCACTCTTCTAGATCTTTTTACATTAATGTAGGCATTCCCCAGTGTTCTATCTTTGGATCTATGTTCTTACTAATTTTCATCATTTACCTTCCTGATTTCATCAGTTCTTGGCACATTATTTTTGCTGATGACACAACTTTTTTAGACACAAATTTTTTATATCAACTGCCAAGTTGATCTAAAAAATTACCTACAATCTGTTGTTAACTGAGGCAAGGAATGCCATGCATTACTTTTCTCTGTTCCTCTTTCCATCCTGTTACTTATCAGATTTTCGAAGCTCTCATTCCATGTCCCAAAAATTTCAACTCCCTTTTCCTGATGTTAAGTATAAGTTTCCTCTTTTTTTCTATTCTCAACAAAACCTCTTTGTTGCTCACATATTTGGCCCATGGTATCTTATCATCCTTCTGTAGAAACACAGCATTCACTGCCAGACAGGAAAACAGATATGTTCAATACTCTTTTCTTTGTTTCCAACAAAATTTTCCTGTCTCTTAATACTCTACTTAGCTTTTGAAATGCATCTTTGGCCATCCTAATGTCTTCATATCTCAGTGTCACACTTACTGTTAGAACACTTTACAAATATTTAAATTTATGTACCTGCTTGATCCCCAGCCTGTAATTTGCATTTTCGGCTCATCTTTTTGCTGATAACCATGCATTCTGTCTTCTTCTAGTTTATGCTTCTTCTTGCTCTCTTTCACTACTTTCTGTAGGAGGTTTTGTAGTTTACTTTCTGTGTCTGCTATCAGCACTGTGTCATCTTCATATCTTATATTGTTAAGATTGTGGCTGCCAATAATAAATGGCTGCAAATAATAAATTTAAGATTTCTAGTTCTCTCAGAATTGCCTTTCTGTATAAGTTGAATAAGTCTGGTGAGAAGACATATCCTTATCTTACACCTCTTTCTATTTTTGTATATCTACTAAACTAATTTTTTATCTGTATGCAGGCAGTTGACTGCCAATATAGGTTTTTGTTATTCTAATGCCTTTCCTGAATATGTCAAGATTGCTGAGCAGATCTAACAGATTTTTGTGGCTTACTTTTTCAAACACTTTTGTGTAGTCTATAAAACACATCCTTCTGCATTTCTATTGATCTTTCTGATAACATTCTGAGCATAAATAATGCATTCCTTGTCTCAGTGTCTTTGACAAACCTGCACAGTCCTTGTCCTATCTCTGGCATGATTCTGCTGTGCACTCTATTCATCAGAATTTGGATGATGACTTTTGTTATGTGGCTCATTAGGTTGATTGTTCAGTGGAGTTTACATTTGCTTGGGCCTGGTTTCTTAGGCAGTGCTATGAAAATTAGATCCTTCCAGTATATCACCAGTGTTGTAGATTTTATTTATTATTTCTGTAATCTTGTCTATGTCGAAATCTCTATTACAATTCTGTTTGAACCTGCCACTCTCCTGTTTCTGTTCAATTTGGCCAGTGCACTTTGGTTTTTAATATTTGCAGCCCGTCGGTATTTCTGTGTTATTGCTGCTTGTTCTCTTCCACAATGAAAAAGATCTCCAGCACTGAAGCATTTTTTCTTTCTCTAATATGTGTTCCATCCTTGGATTTTATGCATCCTGTTGATGAGCATGTCTTTTGTCCTGTTCACTTATTGCATTTTTTATGCATCTGTAATATTCATTTTCTCTCTATTTCTGCACATTTTAGATTGAGCCATTCTTCTTTAACCTGCCTGCATTTGTTCCTTATTTCATTGTGTAGTTTTTTGTATTCTATTTCATGTCATGGCATTGTTTTCTGTCTCCCCTCCATCATGTGGAGAATCTCATTTGTGATCTATTCATTTTTTCTTCTTCATCCATTTTCCTTTGGGATGGTGTTGTTTGCTGATGTAACTAAATCTTCTCTTAGCATGTTCTTTTTCTAGTTTCCATTTCCATTTTGTTCCTCGTATCTTCTTTTCACACTGTCCATACATTTTTTTCTTCTGGTTCAGGAGTCTGTTGTATTGCAATTTTGGTACTGTATTAGGCTTCTTCAGTTTCTGTAGCTTCATTCTTAGTTTACATATAACAGGGAGTTGGTCACTTCCACAGTTGCCACTTGGATTGGTTTTGCAGTGAACAACTGAATTCCTGAAACTCTTGTTGATAGTTATGTAGTCAGTTTGGTTTTTAGTTTCTCCTCCTGAGCTTCTTCATGTCCATAGTAGTCTTGGATGTTCTTGGAACCAGGTGCTGGTATTTACCCAGTCATTGGTCATGCACCATTGGACCCATTTTTCTCTGTGTTCATTGTGGGTTCTGAGTCTGAATTTGTTAGCTATTTCCCCCTTCTGTCTCCTTACCTACTTTGGCATTCAGGTCTCCCATGATAATTATAATTTCTTGTAATTTACACTGACCCTTGGCATTGTCTAGCATGAAGTAGAAAGATTTGATTTCTTCTTCTGTACTTTATGCTGTCAGCGCACACATGATTAGAATAGATATGTTGAAATGTTTTCCTTTCAGTAACTACAAACATTTTTTTCAGAAAACTGAAAGTATGCCAGAATGCATTTCTTGATGTCTTTATCTAGTATCAATCCAACTCCTTTTTCATCTTTCTCTCTGCCTGTTTATATAATCCTATGATTGTCACTGACAAAATCACCATTGTTTGTCCACCTAGTTTCACATAGACATAAGATGTTGACATTTAACCTACTCATCTCCTGTTTTACATTTCCCAACTAGCCACAGTTGCTTAACATTCTAATATTCCATGTCTTGAGAGTTAAATTTTGTTTGATGCAAACAGTCACTGAATGATGGTCTGGTGACACCTGTTGCTCCTTTTCAGGTGAGGGATCAGTTCCAAAGAATTTTATCACTGTTTATGTTAATAGTCACTGGGTGATAGTCAGTTGACACCTGCTGCATGTTGGTCCTTAGGAGGTGAGGGGTTAATTCCCATAGACTTAACTACCTTCATGCCATTAGGTTTCATATTTTCTTTGTTAATTGCCATGATATTTCTTGGAATTAACAGTGGAGTGGTTTCTTGTTGCCTTTTCCACAGTAGTTTATTGAGATATTGCCTCTACTTAACTGGCCATTGACTCATCGAGAGTTCTTCTGCCCTTTGTTAAGTCTTATTTTTCATACTACTGGGTTGCTATAATCCTGCTTCATTTGCAAGAACATGGAGTGGGGTAGCCAGTTTAGTAACTGATACTGCAACAGTACATACATACTTATATATAAATATTATACATATATTATATATATATATATATATATATATATATATATATATATATATATATATTATCGTCGTTTACGCATAGGCCCGACGCACGAGTTCCGGTCGAAAAATAAAATAATATTTTAAAGTGTTTCTATTTTTCGACCAATAAAAATGCTTCCCTCCTAATTATACTCGCGTCGTTTTTCGAGCCTGTTAAGCCATAAAAAACGCCATAAAAGGGGTCACACGGGGAGCAGTCAAACAGCAGTCAACAGGAGGCCAGGGAAGAGACCTGTCACGGTCAGTCAGTCAGCAGCAGCAGCAGGAGCGCCACGCCAACCAGTGAGAACTATTATGAGAGATCAACCCAGATCGGCAGCCGGCTTATGAACTATACCACAAGGTAGCTGTCCCAAAACCACACGTTCCTATTGAAATAAATCACGTAAATCTATTTCTGCTGTTGTTGTATTTCTTTCTTGCAACTATATGCTTGTCTATAACACTGGTGTCAGAAGCGTACAGCAAGAGAAATATGGACGACTACACGAGCTTCACCCGAGCCGAACTATTTACTCTCATCAAGGGACAGAAAACACTACTATTCAACTTGAAAACGGGACCAACACAGCCTTTCGAAGACACGATACAAGAAATTCAAGCCGACATAAACGACATGCTGACTGCCCTAAAATCAACAACTTTAACACCTCCCACCGCTCAAACAAAAGGCGATTACAACTTAATGATGTGCCAACAAACTATACGCGACATATTGAAGCTAGAGAGAACTTTTCACCCTGGACACGACGTGAACCGATTCATCACGGCTCTAAACAAAGCATACACAATCCTCGTCACGCCAGAACTCAGCACCTATCCCAACCTGGAATGCGAATTCGTCAAGTCTGCTAACGATTTACAGGATCAAAGTATCTTTCAGCAGATGGTTGACTCAAAAAAAAGACATATCTACCTTCGAACAACTGAAGGAATACTTATTAGCAGCCCACGGAAGCCAGATGACTAACTTCCAACACCTCAGTCAAGCCTGGGATCTGGAACGGCGAGACGGCGAAAAATTAACAGACTTCGCGGGTCGACTCGAAAACACCCTTAGAGAGGCAGCCGTCCACATAAAAAAAAAAAACAAATACAAAAAGACAAAAATACAGACTTAACAGTCGATGGACTTATTTCCATCATCGGCGCTATGCTAATGAGCGAAAAGGTGAAAATTTGGAACTCAAATCTTTACCCACATCTTGTCAAGACAATGGACAACCCACTATTCAGCCATTGGCATAGCCTCCGAAGCTCAAAGATACCTTGATCGCGGTGTAAAATCCAACGACACGACTTCGCACGACACTGTGTATTTCACACAGAAACCACAGCGGTCAAACCAAAGAAACGCGCCACTCCGACCCAGCAGGCAACCAAACCCACAGCAGACGGGGCCTCACCAACCCTCCCGAACATGGCCACCATCCGACACGCAGAAACCATCAGCACACACCACGAATCAGCGTGTGCAAGAACTACCTCAGAGGTCGCCCCTGCCTCCATGGACGCAACTGCCTATATCGCCACCCACCTCGCACTCGGGCACAGGCCCATATCGCCGCAACGAATGATAATATACAAGCCATAAAAATGATGTGGAACAGGATTTTCGCTTCGGGCAGGACGAGATGTGATGCCTCGTTCGCCGTGCCCCTACGTCAGCCATCACACCTTCAACTTTCAAGGACTCGCTCACCATTCACCGCTCGTCCAGTCCACCTTCAACTTCAGGGACATCACCTTCTCTGGCGTCGCAATGCTAGACTCTGGATGCTCCACCTGCATCTTACCAATATCTCAGTTACCCAGAGAAGCCAAGAAACACATGACCCGCTCCGACGTCGTAGTAAAAGGAATCAACGGCAGCACCACCGCCCCCTGGCGAACTGACTTGCGACATCACCATCGGCAGTCGAGACTCACCCACATTCAAAAAGGTTAACGTGCTGGTAACTACCCAAACCACACCGATCCTGATCGGCCAAAATATCCTATGTCACAACACGCTCGATTCCTATCTAATCGACAACCAAAATGCGACTATAGAATTCAGACGCACACTTTCCTCAGGATACACAACACACACAGCCGCAATCATATCACCGTCATCGTCAACCAACGATCCAGCATATGGCGCCCAAGCTGACGTCATCCAAAACCAGCCTACTATGGAACTACAGCCCAACATCCAGACACTGGATCAAAAGCTAACCTGGCTAAAGCATAACACGGGGCTATCGCTACCAAACCACCCGAACCGAGACGAACTAGAGGCCACTGCAAACTTACTCATTCGCTACGCTGACATTATCGGCACCGAAAGCAGCAGCAAAGGCACATTCATCCGACCCATCCGCATACCAACCAACGGCCAGTCTCGCAGCCAGAAACAACACCCGATCGCCCAGGCTTTGGAAGCAGACGTTGATACCGAAATTAAGCGCATGGCCGATGAAGGTATCATTGAAAACTGCAGCGACCCCAAAGGCTTCAATAGCCCTGTATTTGCCGTACGCAAGAAAAACGGATCGATTCGCGTCGTCGCTAACTTTAAAAGAACTCTCAACAAGGTCTTAGTCGATCTTGACCCTTACCCAATGCCAAGGATCGACCACTTGTTCAACAAAATCGGCAAAGGCAATAGATATTTCACTTCCCTCGATCTACGCAGCGGCTACTGGCAAATTGAGATCGACAAGCGAGACCGATACAAAACAGCATTTACATGGAAGGACCAATGCTATCAATACACGCGCCTGGCCTTCGGCCTTACATCTGCCGGACAAATCTTCTCCCGTTGCATAGCAGAAGCCCTAGCCACGGTCACATCCCGTGACAACATTTCTTCCTATATCGACGACAACCTGGTCCACGCTAGGACATTTAGGGAGTACATACTCTCCCTCGAACAATTTTTTACTGCCCTCCGAAAATTCGGACTCAAGCTGAATCCAGATAAATGTTCCTTCCTCGCATCAGAGGCAAAATTCCTCGGACGCATAGTAAACAGCGAAGGATTCAAGGCTGATCCAGAATACGTTCGTGCCATCAGGGAAATGAAACCTCCAACATCAAAAAAAGGAATTACAAAGCCTTATCGGCCGTTTAGTGTGGATCAGACAATTCCTAGAGACACGTCTTCACGAACAAATCAGGTCAGATATGTTTTCAAAACTTATGGGTCCCATACACGAACTCAACAAGGTTAATAAACCGTTTATCTGGACGCAAAATGCCGACAGAGCCTTCAAAAAAATCAAGGACCGTCTCTCTTCGCCACCAGTCATCTCGTTTCCGGATTTCTCCAAACTTTTCACACTCACCACCGACGCCAGTGACGTCGCATGTGGAGCAATCTTAATGCAAGAAGCCGACAACGGAAAGAATGATATCATATCGGTCGCTTCTCATACATTCAACTCCACGGAACAGAACTGGTCCACGACGGAACGAGAGGTATATGCAATAAAGTGGGCAATACTGAAATGTGATTATTTCCTTCGCAACCGCAATTCGTCATCTTCACCGACCACAGATCGCTGACATATCTGGACCAACGAGAGTTCAATAATGCCAAAATACGACGATGGCAAGAAGAAATTTCATGTTATAAATTCGTCTTAGAATATGTCGAAGGCGAATCAAATGTATGGGCTGACATGTCAGCAGAGGTTGCGGACATAAGAAAACGAAAGCCCCGAATGACCCTACACCGGCAGGCATGACATTCGAGGTAAGCGGTTCAGACCTCCGCGTATACATCCCATCTTGGTGCCTCGGCGAGTTTAACGGTTTACAGCTCATTCCCAAAACTCACACACCACAAAAACGCCCGCACCCACAAGCGCGTCACCAACGCATTCTTCGCCTATCACTCTACCACCACCATCCCCACTGAGAGAATCTGCAACCACCTCGGCATCGCAAATGAACAACAGAAGGACGACGCCCTGGCAAAGATCATCAGCGCCCTCCAGTCACCCACCCAAGCGAACCTCATATCGATCCTGACGACCACCGAGCTACACTTTTCAAAAAACATTTGCACCAATTTTTTCTAGAACCAGGCACCTCCGTTTTGATGATAAGAGACAGTAAATACCCTCCGAGATTGGTTGTACCATACAAACTACGATCCAGATACCTCTACCAGGCACACGAGGGCAACAACCACTCAGGTGTTACCCGTATGCGAGAACTCCTTTCCAGCTACTGGTGGGAATTCAAAAACCGCGACATCAAGGCCTATGTCGATTCTTGCGACACGTGTGCTAAGTGCAAGGGCAACTACGGTAGACGTACCCACTGGCCCATTGGCCACTGCAAACGAGGAAAGAGACCATTCGATCTCGTCTTTATAGACTTTGTCACAATGCCCAACTCAAAGGGAAAACGCTACATCCTAACCATCTTGGATAGCTTCAGCCGACACTTTACAGCCATACCATGCGCGAGAGACCGTGCTATCGACGCCGCCCGCGGATTGTACCAGTTCTTCCTTCGACACAGAGAGATTCCACGCATAGTATCCTCTGATCGAGGCACACACTTCACTGGAGAAGTCTATCGACAATTCTGTAACCAGATGTCAATCACGCAAGAACTTCACTGTCCTTGGCGCCCGCAAAGCTCAGGAAATATCGAGAGACAACATCGCACGATGAAGAACGCACTTTATATGTTATGCGAAGACAGGAACTGTGAATGGACAGACGTTCTAGAATCTGTCGTTTCGTCCATGAATGCCACGACCAACAGCGCCACCGGTGTCTCCCCGCACTATGCCATTACTGGCCGTCACCCCAACATCGGCCTACCTACACTACACAGAAAAGAAATCGCAAGTGACGATCCTGGAGCATATGGAATGCAAATTAATGCCCTGCTAAAGCAGGTTCACCACCACGTCACCCTGGCCAACGATGAAGCTGACCACAAACTTGAGACTAACTTAAATCGCCTCACATACAAGGACCCAATACAAGTAGGCGACAAGGTTTTACTTCACCGGCCACACTCAACTGTTGCCCAATCCTCTCATCTGCCCTGGATAGGAAATTACACCATTATAAAAACGAACAATATGATGTGTCAGGTGCAAAACGATAATGGTGATACAATCTGGATTCACCGTGCACATATCCGACGACTGGCTCCACGTCCAACACATCTATCTAATACAATCCCTCTGCCTCCACCATGTAACAGTCACCAGGATCATTCTCCTCCACATCCCTCTGGGACACATAATTCAGCAAATAACTCCATACCAAAACAAATGCCAATAAGAAGAACACGAGGACAACTTCCCACACGCTTCAGAGACTTTATCATGAATTAATCACCCAAATATACACGAATAACGCTCACTGTAAATCATACCGATATCTGGGGGAGCCTTATTATAAAATAAAATAAGACATATCTCGGCTGATTTGCAGGCAAATAAACTAACATACTCAAGAGCGAGAGCCGGATGAACGGGACAAGGCCCCGTCACAAAATGACCATTATCGTCGTTTACGCATAAACCCGACGCACGAGTTCCGGTCGAAAAATAAAATAATATTTTAAAGTGTTTCTATTTTTCGACCAATAAAAATGCTTCCCTCCTAATTATACTCGCGTCGTTTTTTTTCGCCTGTTAAGCCATAAAAAAAACGCCATAAAGGGGTCACACAGGGAAGTACAACAGCAGTCAACAGGCCAGGAAGAGACCTGTCACGGTCAGTCAGCAGCGGTCAGCAGCAGTCAGCAGGAGGAGCGCCACGCCAACCAGTGAGGCACTATTCAACTTTGCTTGATTGCCAACTCACTCTGTCACTGAGTCAGTATAAGCACATCATATCTAATAATGGTTTCTCCTTTTATATATTATATATACAGGATGCAATAGGTAAATCTTATATTTTTAATTTTGTGCATGTGTGTTGTCTTATCAGAACAATCAGAGTGAGTTTTCTGAGCTGCTCTACCTTCATTTGTATTGGAGCTTCCAGTGCAAATGCCAAGCAGTACAGCATTTTGTCTCCAAATTTCTAGCAGAGTGAATTGCATCAGGAAGTTCTTTTTCTCAAAGATGGTAGTCAACTGACACTACTATACTGGGCAGGTGACAAAATAAAAAACAAATAATGTACATGTGTGAAATTAAAAATATAAGATGGCAACAATTTACCCATTACACCCTTTATATATATATATATATATCTATTTTTTTTAAATATAATTCCATCGCTACATAAAATTAAAAAAAAAATAATTATAATTATTATGTATTGACACTGTTTTTTAAAAATAAAAACAAAAATACTAAAGAACTTTGGATTATTAACCTAACGGTTCTTTCTTATTTTTCTATATTTTGCACACACACATATATCCAAGTATAGTATTGGTGTATATGGAATAAATTCCAATAACGAACAAATACTATTTTTAAAAGAGTGCTCAATACAGAGCAGAGCAAATATAATCATTTATTCAAAAATTATAACATAAAAATGTTATAAAATCACTACAAAAATAGCCATTTTGTTTCAACACTTCTGGTGACTTATCAAGTGATGTTGTTGAATGTAGAATAAAGGGTTTTATAAACCCTTTTGTAGTGGTAATTGGAACGAAAATATTCTCCCACCTGATTGCAAACTGCAGCGTATATATTCCACATGCAAGGTTTATCTTTTTGACCAGAAAAAGAAACATGGCCACCCCCAGCAAGCTTGTATGCGAATGGTCATGTATCCTCATGCGGACAGTCTCGTAAAGCCACAAAAAGAAGGAAGGCAGAAAAGGAGATAAAAACGCTGAATGCCGGCGTCTGGGCAGATAGAAAAATGGAGTCTCTTTTGTAACATGGAAAAATAGTGTAAAGGAGAAATCAGAGGTGCAGAAGATTATTGAGAAAATTGAAGGAGTTTATCAGTTGTTGTGGTTTTACACCAGGCATATCAAGAAAATATTGTGTTTGTTCAGGAAGTTTTGTCAGACATCGCGGATTGCAACAACAACAACTACACCTTTATGTAGAATAAAGGGTTTTATTACAAGACACAAAAAATCTGTGTCTGAAATTGAGTCAGAAAATAGGTCATTGAAGTTTTTATTTATATATTAATAATGTTTTTCTTTTTCTTATATTATTTCACTCTCAGTAACCCCTTGTATCTTAGTAGGTTTATTGTCTTGCTTGGAGTGAAATGATTAAAAAATAAAAAACATTCACTAGTAATATTAATATAAGCATAATCACCTGGATAACACATCCTATTCTGTCAGTAACTCTTGCATTTATTGGTGATTATTAACAATTGTATTCTACCCAATTTACAATGAACTTCTATTGTTCGACTATTTTCCATATGCATTCAGAATGTTGATGATCACGTAATTTCCTGTCTTTTATTGAAATACTTATTCCCTTTTGTCTTGTTCCTCCATCCATCAAACATACATTATTGATGAGCACTGTTAATTCTCTGAGCCTTCTTTCCTCATTGTGTGTTCCAGAAATTTCAGCTATCTCTTCCCAATTATTAGCAACAATTTGTATTTCCTAATTTGTCACATTCTCTACCCATGATATGCTCAACATTCATCAGTAGTAGTTTATGTTGTTATGGTTATATTCCCTGAAAATAAATTCAGCCAAGTTCTCTTAGAATTATCACTATATACAAGCAAACTCATTGACAATACATTTAAATTAAATAAATTTGGTTCAAATACTGTTTATTACTAAATCGTTTTCTTTTTAGATGTCCTTCAGCATGTACTAAATCATAACTCTCTTTTTTATCTGTGAATTGCCATAACTTCTTGGGTAAAATAATGGAGTGCTATTCAGCAGGGTAGACTGTGCTCTCAATCTTAGGTAGTTTCACTCTATTAAAAACTCTAAATTCTAAACCATAGAGTAGGAAGAAAATGGATACATGCCTTTTTCCCAAGAGCATTTGCATAAAACTAAATCCAAATGATTAGACCTGAAAGAAAAATAGTAATAAAAAAAAAATGAAGAAAAAAAAAATAAAGAAAATAAAAATGGATGAGAATATACAGAAAAACAAAGTAGACTGGGTCAGTTTCTTAAGTGTTAAGAAGGGATTAACAAAAATAAGTAAAAATTCCTGAAATTAAATGATATCAAATTAATGTTCAATAAATTAATTTTTCATTTATTTTAAAAATTTTATAAATAAGTAATGCTTTTTAAGAGCAAAATCTTTTATTAATATTCATATGACATTGAAAGAATTACATATATATATCAATACAATATTGAAAGAATTTATATATATATATATATATATATATATATATATATATATATATATATATATATATATATATATATATATAATCATTTCTAAAAGTAATCATAAAATTAATATGGAACGTTCTAAAAAACAACCCCATCCTAATTTGGAACATTCTAGTAAAATTTGAACACTTTTATAAAATGTGTGAAATCAATTTTCAGCTTTTCAATGCATTACTACTAAAATTTTCTGCATTATTCTTGCAAAAGTTAATAGACAACTATTTCATGACTCAACAACTTGAATACATGCAAGACTATTACAGAACTTTGTAAACTATTCAACTACACTAAGTAACAAATATTTTACTATTGGGTAAAAGTGCTTGTTTTAAATTAAATTCTGTTGATTTTGAATACATAATAAGAAATGTCTGAGTTTATCAGAATTTTACATTTTACCAGCTTGTCTTATATTATACATTTTAGATAACCAAAAATCAAACCATGTAATAATTATCAATATGTATTTATTTATACATTTCTTGTCCCATCTGTAGTGGGAAAAGAGGTAAATCAACTTGTTAGTAAATTTATGAGTGATTGCTAGTCGTTTAATAAAAATACAAATAAAATAATTATCTGCATTTATCTGCAAAATTAGTTATTGAGCAAAATGAAGCATTTAATTAATCAGTGCTTTTACTCTTATATTACTTAGATTGCAGTCCTATTTGTTTAAGCCTTTCATGTGAGGCACTCAGATACCTTTGTTAAGTGATTGGCTTGCTTCAACTTAGGGGTTGTTGTTCTGTTGCTAATTTCACTGTTATATTAAACACTTAAAATTTATAACATGAAAAGATATTGAGCAAAAAATTTATGCAGGGTGCAACAGAAATAACCCCCACATAATGGTAAGACATTAGTGGCAATGGTGTCTTTATGTAGCTAAAGTCTTCATTATGTGGAAAGTATATGTAGCAGGTATTTCTGCCACAACCTGTATAATACCAGGAGTAATCAATGAATCATAGATACCATTGAACATCTAAAAATATAAAGGGAAGAGATTAATTAAATGGTTTATTGGCCTCTATTTTAGTTGTGAATTCTTTATTTCTATTTTATTGAATCTCAAGACATTGTTTGAAGCCTTTTGTTTTATTGCATCTCACTATTAAAACTTTCTAATAATTGCTGTCATTACTGATGGCACAGGTAAACTAGTAAAAAAAATAAATACCCAGACAACACTGCACTAGGTTAAATTGAATGTATTGACTCTGAAGATATACTCAGAATCATTTTAAAATTTCATACTTTTTCTAACAAAGTAGGAAAATAATTAATTTTGCAGAAAATGAAAGAGTCTTGCATGAATACTACTCTTTCGCTTGAAGCTTCTTGGTTGTGACTTGTACCAATATCTTGATGTCATCATCAACTTTGAAAGAACATATAATTTTTATTTTAAATAATACTAACAATATTTCTACAAATCAATGCTTGACACAGATAATTGGTTGGTGTTATGCAGGCCATTAAAATTAAGCAGTCTGAATTCTTGACATTAACTTATATCCCAGTTCTATTTTGTTTTCTACAAAAGTTTCTATTAAGCTTTGGATTATAATTGCAGAATTTGATTCTATTCTTTCTAGTATGACAAACTGAGTGTAAAAAAACTTGACTAAAATAGGTGTGATAAAAATGGTTTACCTTAAAAGTTTAAACAGACAACTCTACAGTGAAAGTTTGAAAATTCAACCTTAGTTTTAATAGCTCATTCACAAAACTATTTTTATTTTAGTTTTAAGGAATCATAGAATTTCTTTGATCTTTTTATTGATTCCGCAGGAGTGAATAAAGGATGGTATCCCAGCATTCTTTGAGCTTTTTTACCACTGAAAACCAGGGTCATATTTATATATGAAATACTGCAGAGTGGAGTTAAATGAAACTTGGCAAAAAAAGAAATTACCCAGAGAAAAATGTCCCTGACAGTAAAAAGTATATAAATTAATGAGTATGGAATTCTAAATGGAGACACTTTAAAATTATGTTCAACCAGGTAAGGATGAAGAGAATCAAAAATATTCTGGATTGGTGTCTCATCAGGTATAAAGAAAAAATGTCCTCCAACAGAATCAGGATTAAGCCTTAAGGCTTCATTTGCTTTCAAAAATGCCCAAGCAACATTTCCAGCATAAGTTTTTTGAAAGAGAGCACTGCCATCTCCAACTCTTATCACCCAGCCAAAAGTTTCCTTGGCACTTTTAAGTGCTGCTGTGATCATAAATGGATCTCCTTCTCCATACATGACATTAGGACGTAAGGAAATTGTATGAAGTTTCTGACCTAGAAAAAACATATTGTATGAAATTTGTATATATTTGGGGAAAGAAAAATACAAAAAATAAAAAACAAGAAATAAATATACTATAATAATATTAATAAACATTTCAAATAAATGTATATATCTTTAATAACTGTATTTGTTTACAATTAGTGCTTTCCTGATAATAGTTTCTGCCAATTACAAAATGTTGTTGATATATACCCCCATTTCATAAACTCTGCATTTACTATGAAAGAACTTGATATCAGAACTTGTAAGAAAATTCAAAATAATAAAAACAAGTACTTTGAATTTTTGTATCATATGTACCAATTATGAAACTGGAAGTTATGATATTAAAATGCAAAAATGCTTTCATTAATGAACAAATAAAAAATGCACAATAATTTAAATCCTAAAAACAGAAACCAGAACATCACCTTATCCACTACCAAATAGAACATTTTTATTTTTAAACTTCCTTTTGGTTCCTCTGGTTTTAAACTTATTTATACCCCTGGACTGAATTTAAAAATGTCTGACACTATTTAGCTATGGTAATTGGCTAAATAATTAACCATAGAAATTAAAACAGAAAAAGGACATTCTTAAAGCAAAAAAAGAGCTCTCATGAAAGATAGACTGATTGACATTAAAAGAAAGATTTGATTTTATTTACAAAAAAAAACTCATGGAAAGAGCTGTGTGTGAGATCTTGTTGATTTATGTCTCGTCGAGGGAGATAGAAAGAAAGGCAAATATGAAATTATCGATCAAAACACGTGCCAGTCATAAAAATTTCAGCTGGAGACGATTGCTGATACAGCCAGGGAGAACCAATATTAATTATCTTTCCAAGATATCATTTTTTTTTCTTTCTTGGCCATCAGTGAGACAGAAGCAATGCAGTGGCTATAAAATTTTGACATTGTCTCAACATAGGTGAGAGGATTGTTATCATTTACTTGACCAACAGACGCTAAGACGTTGAATAGCAATGTGGCAATTGTAAAATTTTGGCATTGTCTTGACATAGGTGAGGGGTTTGTTATTGTTTACCTTATCAACGTGTCGATTTATTGTTTTATGGCGATATGGTGTGTGTAAACTTTTGGCAATCCCCAGGAAATAGAGTGGAGAATTGAAATTTGGCGAGATAAAAGAATTTAATTTCTTAACAGCCGAAAGATTCCATTATAAAACTGACTTAATGTAAGGACCAGATGGCAAATTTGACAGTGATTGATGAGTCGGTAGAGAGTGCTGGCTAAGTGAATTTTGGGTGGCCCCAAAAGAAAGATGTGATAAGAATTTAATTTGCAATATGGAATTCGTAAAAATTTTGGCCGATGGGAAAGGAGAATTTTGTAAACAAAAATTTTGGATTATAATTTTAAGGGGGCCAACTTAGCCACACCTGCACAGTTGAGAGATTATTGGTTGGGTAGTAGCATGCGTGATAGGTGGAGGTGAATGGATGAGAAAGGCGGAGAAGTTGTTAACGCCCACTGAAGGGATTGGTATGAGATATCAATGTGAGAGAGAAAGAGTCTAGGAGAATAGCTCTCCTCTGACTTTCCCTCACGAACAATGGAGACCATACCCCTCCCCCGAAATGGGAAGTGGTTAATTTTTCAAAAATGGGAAATAATTAATTTTCCTGGCTTGACAACAAAGAGAATGCTTGTTAGAAATCAAGATTTACCAAGAACCCCAGGCCGCATCTAGCCACCCCCCAGGTTTTGGGCGGTACCCATACAAACAAACGTCGATGAGTGAGTCAGTCGCAGTTCAGCTCCGGACAGAGTCAGAAAGTTCAAGTAGCGGGAACCAGAATGTTGCCTTGCAGAAGCTGACCGAGAGATTCCACGACCCTCAACTTCGCCTATTCTATCAATAGCAAGTTATACTGACAAATGAAGTTAAGCCAGCACTTAAAAACTAAATTAGATGACTTATGATATCAACTTGCTTGAAACATAGAAGTGTTACATTTTGTGGGAAATGGGCTGGGAGAAAAACATGCTCCTGTATATAACAGAAGGATAAAGTTAAACTGTTATTTTTTAACATACTTGAACCTCTTGGGTTTTTCTTTCATTTATTATTTTTTTTGTGTGTGCTTGTGCAATGCCACCTTCAATTTGGACGCCTGATTGATCTTGTCTACCTAAGATCAAAGTCACAACGTGGGTAGGTTAGACTTGAGATCGAAGCAGTTACTCCAGTAACCAGACGTTGCAAGTGAGCTGGGAATGATAGAGTTGGCATTGAACCGGTACAGCTGGTGAAGCCGTTAACATTGACGACCAGAATTCGACTTTGGTGCCTCATATTGAAACCATGACCACTGGATTTGACCCTGGATGGCAAAGTGTCACATATTGGTATCCTGACCAGGGGATTTTGCCAAGTAGTGACAACTACCGAATGACTGGGACACAGGCTGGTGACAGCAACAAAGAGTCAACCCCAAAATGCCAGTAGAAGAAACCTTACAGCTTCACGCCACGGCTGGGAGTTGACCACAGGCCGACAGCTTGGTGTCACAAATGTTACTGTGCAATAACAAGGATAACTTATTTATTAATCTAGAGTTTACAAACATGACCGCACACACACAGGTTAAACAGGGAAAATATATTGAACACCAGCAAAAAGAAATAAAATGCAATTGCTCATATTCTAGAATTACTAAACATTGTAGAAATTGTAATTATTGATTCAGTTGGCTGCCTATTACAATGTTAAGTATTTTAGTAAAATATATAAATCATTAGAAATGTTGTTATTTTTTTACATTTAAATTATAAAAATAAGGATGCTGGGAATTATGTATAAAGTAATTCATGTAGATCTTTCTGTGGTGAAAATGCCTAAAAAAATAAAAAAAAAAATAAACAGTTTTAAAAAATTCTAAAATAATCTAAAAGTCCTGACAAAAAGTAAAAAGTATGAAGAAAATTTTTAAAAGTCTAAATAAAAAATTAAAAAAATCTACAAAATATCTAAAAAGCAAAAATAGGCAAGAAAGCAAGCAGTCTAAGAAAAAAATAAAAGCTTTAAAAAATAAACTATAATCAGAATTGTTCATTTTGAAACTTATTTCTGGCAATCATCAAATTTGCAGAAATGGAGTGACAAATGAAATAGTGCAACTAACAAAAAAATAATAAATTCTATAATTCTTCTAGTTTCTTTTAGTTTCTAATATATATTTAAAAATGAATAACTAAAGTCTAAAAAACTAAAAAGATTAAAAAATTAAAAATTTGGACAGAAATTGAAATGTCTAAAAAATCTAAAATGTTTGAAGAAGTCTAAAAAATAGAACAACTAAAATGGAAAAGCTGAAAATAAATAAAATAAACTAAACTGAAAAGTTAAAAAAAACTAAAAATTCTGAAAGAATTCAAAAAGTTTTGGGAAAGCTAAAAAGTCTAAAATAAATAAAAATGAAAATGTAAAACAAAGTATCAAACATTTTTAAAAAGTCTTAAAAAAAACAAAGCTAAAACAAAAATGCTAAAACAAATGAAAAAGTTAAAAAAATAAGATTTAATAAAATTTTCATTTATTTTAGCATATTTGTTTTAGTTTTCTTTAGATATTTTTTATTAGTTTTTCTTTACATTTTTCATCTATTTTTTTTAGATAGTTTTATTTTTAATGCTTAACATTTTATAAAAAAAATATGTGAAAAAAATAAATAGTCTAAACAGTCTAAATAAAAACATCAAAAAATAAAATGTCTAAAAATCTTCATAAAAAAATTAAAAATTTAAGAAAAATGTAAAACCAAAATTCAAAAATTCAATTCTAATTTAAGGAAACCAAAAATAAAAAAAAATAAAACTGAAAGCAAAAAAAGAATGCTATTAATGATACACATTTTTTTTTGTAATATTTCAAATGGCTAACCTCAGAATGAAGGACCCTTCAAGGGTCAGCAATTGACTGGAAATACTGGCAAATTTTTTTTTATAGCTCCTCAAAATGGCTTAACCTACTCACACATTTTGCATTGTAAGGATATAGTCATTATCTATGATCATTGGCTATAATTTAATGATGTGCTATCTAATTCCCTGTAATATGCCATTGGAAGGATATTCAGCTTTTATATGGTCTAGAATATATGCAAAAATGTTTCATATTGTATCTAAAATTCTTCTTAAATGAGAAAATAAAAAATAGTTCTGCTGTGATTTGGAAGGTGGGAGAGAATTTGCCATATTAAAATCTTTTATTTAAAAGTGTATTGAAAAATGATCGTCTACTTGATTTCCTATGAGATTCAACAAATAAATCTCTGAGAATAACTATACCTATCTATACCTATTATAAATATGATTATTATGTATAAAATAATATTTTATGTACAAACTTGAGGAATATCTAACTAGGGATAAAATTGTATCTGAAAATGAGGCAGATTAGATGCCAGGATACAAAAACTTCCAGGTCCTAGTAGTACAGAAACTGTGATATTTAGCATTATGGCTTTCAACTTTCTATAACATTATGTATATCAGTAGACAATATTAAAATAGTGAACAGATTCATGTGGTATTTGACAGTTATGACAAGGATATTATATAGAAGATCATTAGACAGAACAGAAATGCTGGTAAATAATACCATCTGCAACTAGATATTCAAACTCCTAAAACATGGTCAGTTTTTATCAGTCATGACAGAACAAGTAAAATCCTGACAAATGTTACATTGACTACATGAAAGAACACACAGCTCATTTATTTCAAGATGATCAGTCGATTAACACAAGTTTAAGCTGACAGAAAGACTTTACAGTGGGTTCTTGCCAAGAAGAATTCTACAAAAGAAAACTAAACAAAAATTCATCCAAAATTTTAAAGACAAAAAAAAAAAATCAGGAGTAAAACAATAAAATAAAATTAAAGTAAAGTAAACAGCAGAAATAAAAAGGCTAAAAAAAATTAAAACCAATAAAAAAAAACAATGGAGCTTTTTAGATATTTTGCTTTTTATATTTTAAAAAGCAAAAAAAATCTAAAATGCCCAAAGAAGAAGATTGAAGGAAAAGGCCCAAATAGGAAAACTAAATAAATAAATAAAGGGAAACTAATAACTAAAGAGAAACATTTAAACTACAAAGGAAAACTGAAAAAAAAATTAAACAAAAATGTCACAAAAAGAAAAAGAATTCTAAACACTCAAAGACTTATGAAAAAAGAAAACTAAGCAAAAAGTCTGAAAGAAAAGGAAAAGGTAAAAAATTTAAAAAAACTAATGTCTAAAAAACTAACAAGTTTAAAGAAATCTAAAATAAACTAAAATATATCAAAAGAGTAAGAAAAAGAAAAAAATGAAAAATTCAGAAATATAAAAACTAAAGGGGAAAATGTTTAAAAAAACCAAACACCAAAGGGAAAATGTCTAAAAAAAAAAAAAAAAACCAAAATCAAAAGAAAATTATTTTTTAAAAATAAACAAAAAAAGTGAAAAATCTAAAATACAAATCTGATGGAAAAAGTCTAAAAACCAACCAAAAAGATGAAAAACAAAACCAAAAGAAAAAACTCTAAAAAAAACCTAAAAGAAAAAAATGTCTAACAAAAATTGAAGACAATTGCTAAAAAAGAAGAGTAACACAAAACTAAACAAAATGACTTAAAAAAGGAAACTAAACCAAGATGTCTAAAATCCAAAACTAAATAAAAACTAAAGTCTAAAACAGGAAACTAAATATAAAAGGCTAAAAAACTGAAGAGAATGTTAAAAAGGAAAACTGAACCAAAAGAATAAGTTTCAAAAAAGAAAACTAAAGAAAAAAGTCAAAAAATGAAAGCTAAAGAAATAGGGCTAAAAAGAAATAAAGTAAAAAATTCCCAATAAATGAAAATGAAAAGCAAAAAAAAGAAACACAATAACGTCTAAAAAGATTAAATAAAAAATGAAAAACAAAAAAAACTAAAGTAAAACATCTAATAAAACAAAACTATGCAGGAAGTCTCTAAACTAAATACTAAGAAAAACTAAAAAGTCCCCCCCAAAAAAAACTAAAGAAAAAAGTAAAAAAAACTAAAGAAAGAATGCCAAAGAAGCAAAAACATCCAGTAAAACAAAACTCTTCAGTGTCTAAAAAGTAAAACTAAATTAAATGTTAAAAATAGTAAAAAATCCAAAAAAGAAAACTAAAGAAAAAAGACCAAAAATGAAATCTAATGAAAAAAGAACATAAATGAAAACTACAGAAAAAGTAAAAAAAAAACAAAACTAAAGTAGAAGGTCCAAGATAAAACACTAAAGAAAAAGACCTAAGAAGAAAACTAAAGAAAGACCAAAAAATAAGACTACAGAAAAAGATTGGAAAGAAAAAACTAAAAGTTTGAAAAAGAAAACTAAAAAAATACCAAAAATGAAAACAAAATAAAGAAAACTAATAAAAAATAGACCAAAAATTAAACTAAACAAAAAATTCCAAAAAAGAAAACTAAAGAAAAAAGTCCAAAAAGAAAACTAAAGTAGAAAGTCCAAAAATGAAAGAAAAACAACCAAAAATGAAATCTAAAAAAAGACCAAAAAGAAAAATAAAGAAAAATATCCAAAAAACAAAACTAAAGTAGAAAGTCCAAGATAGAAAAGTAAATGAGAAAAGACCAAAAAAGAAAACTAAAAGAAACCAAAAATAAATCTACAAAAACAAGGCCAAAAAATAAAAACCAAAAAAGAGAACTAAAGACAAAAAAAGAAAGTGAAGAAAAAAGTACCCCCAAAAAAACTAAAATAGAAAGTCCAATATAGAAAACTAAAACAAAAAGTATCAAAAAAGAAAATTAAAGAAAAAAGATGAAAAAAGAAAACTAAAGAAAAAGACTAAAAAAGGAAACTAAAGAAACAGGAATAAAAAAAGAAAACTAAAGTAAAATATTAAAAAAAAATGCTAAAGCAAAATTCCAAAAATTAAATCTAAAAAAAGGGTAAATTTTGGTCTTGCTTCCCGAGCGCTAATATCCCTTAAATTTTTCCCAAATTGTCATAATACCGTGCAAATGTACATGCTGAACTCGATTTAACAATTAAAGTAAAAGAAGAACTAAAACTAATGAAAAAGAGAGAAATGAAAACTACAGAAAAAAGACCAAAAAAGACATTAAAGAAAGAAAACAAAAAAAAATCTAAAGAAAAAAAGTCCCCCAAAAAATAAGGAAAAAAGTTTGAAAAAGAAAACTAAAGACAAAAAACAAAATTAAAGGAAAAAGTCCAAAAAGCAAAACTAAATGAAAAAGTCCAAAAAGAAAACTAAAGTAGAAAGTCCAAGACAGAAAACCAAAGAAAAAGACCCAAAAAGAAAACTAATGAAAAAAGATCTAAACAGAAATCTAAAGAAAGACTTCCAAAAAACAAAAGTAAAGAAAAAATGCTAAAGCAACATTCCAAAAATGAAATCTAAAGAAAAAAGACTGCAAAAAACCTAAAGAAGTAAGACCAAAAAAAAACTAAAGTAGAAAGTCCAAGATAGAAAACTTAAGGAAAAGAGAAAAATGAAAATAGACAAAAAAATGAAAACTACAGAAAAAAGACCAAAAAAGGAAACTAAAGAAAGAGGACCAAAAATACAAATGAATAAGTCAAAAAAAAAAACAAACTAAAGACAAAATTACAAAAAACAAAACTAAAGGAAAAAGTACAAAAAGCAAAACTAAAGTAGAAAGTCCAAGATAGAAAACTGAAGAAGAGCCAAAAAGAAAACTAATGAAAAAAGTTCAAAAAAGAAAAGAGAGAAAAAGTCCAAGATAGAAAATTGAAGAAAAAAAACAAAAACAAAAGAAAAAAGTCAAAAAAGAAAACTAAAGAAAAAGTCCAAAAAATAAAAGTAAAATGCCCAAAAAAGAAAACTAAATAAAAAGACCAAAATAGAAAGCTAATGAAAATGACCAAAAAAGAAAAATAAGAAAAAAAGACTAAAAATAAAACTAAACAAAATTCCAAGGAAAAATAAAGCAAAAAGTTCAAAAAACAAAAATAAAAACAAAAAGTTCCAGAATGAAAACTCAAGAAAATTCCAGGAAAGAGATCTAAAGGAAAAAGACCAAAACAGAAAACTAAAGAAAAAATTAAAAAAACAAAACTAAAAAAGACCAACAGAGAAAGCTAAAGAAAATCCCTAATAAAGGAAAATAAAGAAAAAAAGTTCAAGAAAGAAAACTAAAAAAGACCAAAAAAGAAAAAAGTCAAAAAACAAAACTAAAGTAAAAAAGAAAAGAAAGAAATCCAAAGAAAAAAGTACAGAAAAGGAAACTAAAGGGAAAAGTCCAAAAAAGAAAATTAAAAATAAACGTTCAAAAATCAAAACTAAAGTACAAAGTACATGAAAACTAAAGAAAAAGACCAAAAAACAAAACTAAATAAATCAACAAAAAAGAAAATTGAAGAAAAAAAGTCTCAAAAATAAATCTAGAGTAAGAAGTCGAAAAAAGAAAGCTAAAATAAAATTTTCAAGAAATCTAAAAAAAAATGCCCAAAAAGAAAATTATAGAACTTTTTTCTATAATTTTCTTTTTGAGCAAAAGACAAATTCTCCCAAAAAAGAAGACTAAAGAAAAATTCTAAAAAAGAAAACTAAAGAGAAAAGTTGAAAAAGAAAACTAAAATAAGCAAAATTCCGAAAAAGAGAACTAAAAAGATCAAAATAGAGAACTAAAGAAAAAAGTCCCAAAAGTAATAAAAATGTCCAAAAACAAAAATAAAATAAAATTCTAAAAACAAAAATTAATAAAAAATGTCCCAAACCCACAAATAAAGTAAAAAGTTAAAGAAAACCAAAGAAAAATTCCAAAAAAGAAAACTAAAGGAAAAAGACATTAAAAAGAAACTTAAAGAAAAAAATGAAAAAAGAAAAAAACGAACTATCCCCAAAAAAGAAAACTACAAAAAGGCCAAGATAGGAAAAAAATGAAAAAAGTAAAAAGGAAAACAAAAAACATTAAAAGGAAAAGGGCAAAAAGGAAAAATATAGAAAAAGCATGAAGAAAAGAAACTATAGAAAAAAGTTAAAAAGGAAACTATAGAAAAAGTCTAAAATGAATGTATAGAAAAGACTGAAAAGGAAGGTACCAAAAAGGCTAAAAAAAAGAAGGATTAGAAAAATTGTGAAAAAGGGAGAGTATAGAAAAATGGATGAAAAAGGAAATGTATCGAAAAATGGGCAAAATGGAAAAGTATAGAAAAAAGGGTAAAAATGAAAAGAATAGAAAAAAAGGGTAAAATGGAAAATTATAGATAAAATGCTACAAAAGAAAGTATCAAAAACGGGTAAAAAGGAAAATTATAGAAAATGGGTAAAAAAGAAAAGTAGAAGAAAAAAGGAAAAAAAGGAAAAATTTAGACAAAGTATAAAAAGGAAAATCAAGAAAAAAGACTAAAACAGACAAATATAGAAAAAAAGTCTAAAAAGGAAAAGTATAGAAAAAGGAGACATGGTGGAGTAATGGATAGCAGCTTGGATTGAGGAATCGGAGAGTTGAGTTTGAATTCAAGTCAAATCCATTGCATTCATTTACGTGCTAATACCCTTGGGAAAGGTATGAATCCTCTTCTCCCCCCGGCTATGGGTAAATAGCAGGAGAGACCTGGTTCTATAGCCTTGGATAGCAAGTGGTCTACCACAGAAAGAAAATGCAACCTACCGCAGGGAAAAATCTGCTTCATCTGTCATGTATCAAAAGATACATGATTGCCTAAGCATGTATCACGCATGGCACATAACTGATTGACAGAAAAAAGGCTAAAAAGGAAAAGTCTAGAAAAAAGCCTAAGAATGAAACATATAGAAAAGGCTAAAAATGAAAAGTCTAGAAAAAAAAGCTAAAATGTAAGGTACAGAAAAATGGAAGAAAGGAAAACTTTAAACAAATCCTAAAAAGGAAAGTCTAGAAAAAAGAATAAAAAAGGGAAGTATAGAAAATAGATAAAACAGAAATATATAGAAAAAAGCATAAAAAGGTATAAAAAAAAGGCTAAAAAGGAAAAATATAGAAAAAATGCTGCAAAGGGAAGTATTGAAAGAAGGGTAAAATGGAAAGTATAGAATAAGAGTAATGTGGAAATCTATAGAAAAATGACAAAAAAATGTGTAGAAAAAGTATAGAAAAAAAAGAAAGAAAGGAAAAGTTTAGACAAAGTCTAAAAAGGCAAGTTGAGAAAAAAGACTAAAACTGAAAAGTACAGAAAGATGCTACAACAGAAAAAGTATAGAAAAAGGTTAAAATGAAAGTATATGAAAAAGGCAAAGGAGTGAAACATATAGAAAAAGACTAAAAATTAAAAGCCTAGAAAAAATGCTAAAATGTAGGAACAGAAAAATGAAAGAAAGGAAAACTGTATAGAAAGTCTAAAAAGGAAAATATAGAAAAATGGCTAGAAAGCTAAAATTTATAAAATGCCTAAAATGGAAAAGGATAGTAAAAAGCCTAAAAAGAAAACTAAAGAAAAACTCTTAAAAGTAAAATTACACAAAGGCTAAAAAGAAAAAGTATACAAAAAATGCTAAAAAAGATAAGTAAAGAAAAAGTCTAAAAAATAATACTAAAAAAGCGTAAAACATAAAATAAGAAACTTAAAAAAGAAATGTATATCTAAAGCTGTAAAAAAGAAAAAACAAAAAAAGGAAGAATGGAAAAGTATAGAGAAAAAAGGCTAAAAATGGAAAATACTGGAAAAATCCTAAAATGAAAGCTATGAAAAAAAGGCTAAAAATGAAAAGTATAGAAAAAAGGCTGAAAAGGAAAAGTATAGAAAAAATGCCAAAAAAAGATAAGTAAAGAAAAAGCCCAAAAAAGAATACTAAAAAAGCATAAAACAAGAAACTTAAAAAGAAACGTGTATCTAATGCTGTAACAAAGAAAAAAGCCTAAAAAAGAAAAGCAAAATGAACAAAAAAAAGAAGACTAAAGAAAAAAGCCTAAAAAAGAAAACTAAAAAAATCCTAAAAAAGTAAATGAAAGAAAGAAGCCTACAAAAGAAAATTAAATAAAAAAGACTAAAACAGAAAACTGAAAAAGCCTAAAAAGAATGGTTTCAAAAATAAAAGTTTTAAAAATAAAAGTAAACAAAAACTTAAAAAAGAAAATTACTGATAAAGCTTAAAATAGAAAAAAAACTAAAAGAAAACTAAAGAAAAAAGTGAAAAAAGGTCAAAAAAAGAAAACTAAAAAAATTAGAAAAAAAAGAAAGGGAAAAAAGGTCACAAAAGAAAGCTCAGAGAAAATGCATGAAGAAGAAAAGGAAAAAAAGTAAGCTAAATAAATGAATAAAAAGAAAACTATAGAGTTCAAAAGTAAACTAAAGAAACCAGTAGAAATAAAAAAAAACTAAAGAAAATAGTTAAAGACAGAAAAGTAAAGGAAAAGTTTGAAAAGGAGAAACTAAAGAAAAATTCCAAAAAGGAAAAATTAAGTAAAATATCTGAAGAAAATGAAACTGAACAAAACAAAAAGGAAAATCTAAATTAAACTAAATTATATAAAAAACAGACAATATTTTTTTGTTTTTCCAGCTAGTCAGTTTACTAGCTGGAAAAACTAAAGTAACTATAGAATCTAAAATGTAAAAATAAACTAAAAAGTGATAACAAAATCATCAACTAACCAAAGGTACAAAAACAAAAAAATCAAATGCAAAGTCCTAAACAAATAAATGGGAAAAAAATAAGTGTAAATCAAAAAAATTAAAAGAACTAAAATCTAAAACAAAAACTAAAAAAAATGGAAAGTAAAAAATCTAGAGCCTAAAACTATAAATTATTTACAAATAGAAAGTTTGTCATTCACTTTCACAGAAAAACCCTTGGTAAAGTTAAGAATTCATCTCCTCCTGATGGATTAAATAATGGGGCAGAATAGGCTTGCTAACTTTGGTTGGCAATCTGTTTAGGAGGATGAAAATCTTTTATTCAAAACTGGTTCACTGTGAGGTTACCAACTCCAATCCATAAAAACATACTTATTACATTAACAGTAGCAACACCTAATGTGGTAAGGCTGTGGACCAACTGGTGATTTTAAGTAGACATCCTACATTTGTAGCTTTATATATATCTAAGGTAAATTAAGATTTAACCTCAATTCATTAAGAAACAACAGTTAACAAGCTACTGTTGCAGAACATTACAACTGTAGTTACTTAAATAATTACTTAGAACTTGTTTTTATTGGACATACTAGATTAGATGCATACTATTTGTATGCATCTAATCTAGTATCTACATTAAATTAAGAATATAATATACCATATGTAATGGTATCTACTTTGTGCTTTGTAGAATATTGGTTTTATCACTTCATTGTATCTACAGGTGTATGCATCACCAGATGCCAAGTACCCTTGAGGCATCCTAAGGTACATAAACCTCCCCCACTCTGTGATAAAAGTTGTGAGTGGTTGGGACTCCTCATCTAATATAATAGAGTGGTAGCCATCGACGGCATCCAGCACCTGTTTTCTTGGTATTGGGTGGCACCTGCATTGCCAGCTGGAAAGGTGAGGCAGTGTGGTGGGTTTCTTGCTTGCATTGCAAATTTAGATATTGATAATTGATGGTACGCCTCAGTCGACCATCCTTTTTTGTATAATCACCATTGTGCTGCACTAATCTGTAGGAGTGCCAATGGGCACTTGTTTTAATATGCCCCTTTCTATGTCTTGCATAAGGGCTAGCCTCACTGGTTCTTTTAAGTGGTATGGCACTGCTATAGGTCTGTGTTTAGCTTTAGGGATTGTCCCCTCCTTCAGGTGGATATGTGCGGGTTTACCAGACATGGATGGGAATTGCCCATCTTGAACGCTGAATTAGCAAATTGTCTCAGTAACCATTTTTTCAGGTTCTTCACATTTTCTTCCTTTGCTGGAAAGGGGGGTTCTTCAGGGTGAATCGGTAGTTGGAATTTTGTGGAATGCTTTTGCTTCATATTGGGGAGGCACACAGCTGCTGTATCATCATTGGTCATCCAATTTACCTCGCTTTGGGCTGTCATAGTCATAGGTGTGGGGAAGTGAGGAGACAGTATGCCTACATCAATACAGGTGGCCTTGCTAAAATATAGCTTATCAATGTTATTGCAGATATACAAGGCTTGCTTTGTTGACATTTCTCCAACACTGAACTGAACAGGCAACCATCCCTGGCTTATAAGGGTTGAGCCCCCTACTGTACAAATAACGTTTTTGGATGGGATCAAGTTACTTTCCTTGAGACCCATGCAATGTAGGTGCTTGGGTCCTCTCAGGCAGATATTGGTTCCACTGTTTGGAAAGATCCTCAACTGAGTGCTTTGATTATGTGGAATATCTTCAGGATTTCTGGGGTCTGGCTTTGGAGAAAATGGGACCAGTGTTGCTTCTATCTCCACAAAACTATTTTTGTTAGATGACACATATGAGCCTATCTCCTGGTCAAACTCCACATGTGCAATCAAACTGTCCATGTTATCATCTTGAAGTCCTCTCACTTCACTAGAGTGACTTCTTGATTTGGATCAGCAAACATTTGAAAACATTTGTAAATGGGACATGTGAAGTCACAATCCTGCGCTGTACCTCTGAGGCGGACGACAAATTGCTGGACCGATTCACCTGGTCCTTGAGAAATTGAGGCAAAAGATAATCTATGAACCATGGGGTTTGATTTTTGTGTGACTAATGCCTCCAACATGTCCATGAGTCTATTTGGTTTTTCAGAGAAATATTTGGGGTATGTGTTTATAATTGACGTTTGGACAGCCTCATCAGCACAGTTGTATAACTGGATGTTGGTCTGTGCACTGGGCATGTTTGTCATTCGTACAAATACCTCTCAGTCAATTTTGAACTTTCGGAATTGCTGTGATGTCCTCTCTGAATGGAGCTGTGAGAGTTTAATGGCAGGGGCCTTCGTGTAGCTGTCTGATGTCAACGACTGCTCCTTTGCTAGTTTCAGGATGGCTAAGACATGTCCCATGGTTGTGACACCTAGTTCTTTGAGGATCTCCCGGTCTATCATAGAGAGGCTATCCTTGGTAATGCTTTCCTTTACAAAAGATTCAGCATAGGTCCTGGCAGAGTAAGCTGGGATGCCAATTTTGATAAGTAGTTCTTGCCAATCATCGGATCCTGTTTGCAGCGCCAAGTAGAATATTGGTTAGCTTGCAAGTGGTCTGACACACAAGTAGAATGGTGTAGTCCCAAGTAAAAGCAATATTTATTTCTGTAAAATACAGAAAATGTGGCACAAGGCCGAAATGGGGAATGGGGAAAAGGCCAGTCTTCTGTCTTAACTTTAAATTTAGCTAGCCACAAACGCTGACCTAATCATACTAACAATATTCCTTACACCAAAACAACACATACTTACGTACATTTCTCACCACATCCAGCATAATACCTCAATGTCTCCATGAAAATACTAACTAGTCCCCATATGTACAATTTATCATCTGTAGGGAGAGGGGAATAAAAACAACAATATTAAAAATTTTAAAAACTAGCCCCAATAAGTATTTACAATATGAAATTAAAACTATTTACAAGAAACTAAACAAAAGCATGTTAGTAATAAAAAAAACCCTACAATCACAAAATGTGTCTGAAACATCAGTTAACCGGACGAAATTAATGTGGGACTATAATAATATAAAACATTCGTTCATCCCAAGCACTTATGCAGACACGCACTCATTCAGACACAACAACAAATACGAAAAATCACACACGAAAAGAAAGTCATCCTGCATCTACCAGGGAACTGATATTACTGACCACCTAATGAGGGAGGGGATGGGGAATTAAACTTAAAGAAAAATAGGGACAGAAATAAAAGGGGCCAATAAGCATACATACCCTAGCTAAGTTTATTGAAAAAGGAAACTAAAGAATCAAAACTAAACCTAAGCTAACCTAATTTTGGGATGGGTTGCACGTGTTAAACCCAGGTAAAGGAATATCCTGATGCCTAACTGGCATCAAAGTGCCACTCCAGGTCAGCCCCTTTCACACAACATAAGCACGCAAGATTCACCCACCTTTTGCTGAATTCTGATGAAGTGAGCCGCTGCCTTTCCGACCTAATCTTGACTTTAAGCTGATGCTTAAAGTACAAGATCAGTTAGGAAGAAGTGAACTTCTTGCCTTCATAGAATCCCTTCTGATGTGTTGTCCAAATCACAACTCTCATAACACCTAGCAAGCATAACATCAGTGCAGAGTGATATTGCTACAAACAGAAGCGGCCTCAAGGGCAAAGAACTTTCCAGACAGCATGTGAACCATGAGGCCTTCAACATACTTGCACAACAGTGCTACCAATCTGCAATGAAAGAAGGCATGACCAATGATCTTGACTTCCCCACTACACCATCGGGAGTTTGGATATTTCTCCAAGCCCGCTGCAAAGTTTTTAATGACCCAGAGGGCCCCATGCATCACCAGCCAGGTGAGTGATGCCTCATTGTTATTGAGACATTTCAACCCAGGCGCCCAAGGCCATGTTGAGCGAGCCTCCTGCTTCGTAAGACCGAGCTTGTCAATCAGTTCATCATGAACAGCCCCCCCCCTAACTAACAGCTGATATAATGCTCTACAAGACAATGCCTGGACATTGGAGAGGTCATCCAATGCCCGTAATAGGCATTTCAGAGCATGATGACATTCACAGTAGAAAGAGCACTCGACTCGGAGCATACGGTGGGCCCTACTACCTTGCATGAGTACACACTTCTCAGGGATGGGAAGTTCTTACGGACGTCTTCCTTCCAGAAGGCACCCTCCTTATCCGGTTCGCAACACATTTGATCCAGTAACGTGATGTGAAGCATATATTGATGAATCTCAATGCTAAGCATACCTAAACCACCTTCAGATGGATGAAGGCAACAGATCTCCCGAGAGACTCTGGCTGCCTTGCTCCCCCACAAGAAGGAGAAAAAGAGCCTCACTAATGCCAGTAAAGTGTCAGACGGAAGTGGAAGCACCGAGAGTCAGTAAAGGAGAATCAGGTAGATGTGTGAAACTCATACTTCCACCCTCCCCTTTAAGGAAAGATTCCTCTGAGATCACAAATTTAATGTGATGTCAGCCTTCCCTTGCACCTCCGACCAATTTATTTCCAACTGGAGATCAGGACCGAACCAGACACCGAGAATCTTGACCAGCCCATCCATCCAGAGGAAAGGTCCGGGAAGAGAAACTCTCTTCCACGCACCCAACCGCAAACTGACAGACTTATCGCGGTTGATCTTGGCCCCTGTCACCATCTCATAACCACTGATTTTTTTGCTGACTTTGTCAATCTCGGCCCTGCTCGACACAAGAACCGTCAGCATAGGCGGAATACCTAGGCGAGGTGGTAGCACCAGGTAGGGAAATTCCGCGTAGAACCAGATTCGCCATTAACTTGCGAAGGAATGGTTCCAACGCAAGAACGTAAAGCAAAGGCGAAAGCGGACAACCTTGACGAATGGAGCGAGACAATACGAAAGGCTCCGATCGTACTCCGTTCACCTCCCCCAGTGCACCGGGGGTCACATATAAAAGTCAGATCCAGGAGTGAAAGTTGGGTCTGAAACCGGCCGCTGCGAGGACAGCCTCCAGAAAATGATGGTCAACCCTATCGAAGGCCTTGAATGATCTAAATTGATCAGCGCGGCTTCACTGTCGACTTGCTCGATGATAAAGCGTACCATATGAAGGTTGTCTTGAATAGTCCTGCCCTTCACAGCACAAGTCTGTTCGGTGCCAATCAGACTAGACAGGACAAGCTGCAAACGGTTCGCTAAGACCTTAGCCAAAATCTTTAACTCTGTGTTTAACATAGTTAAAGGGCGAAAAGTTATCTAACCCATCCCCACCGTTTTTGTCCTTACGTAACAACTTTGATTACGCCCCTGGTGAAGCGTTGGTGTATAGACCCTGCTTCATCCAGTTGCCGAAAATCAGTTCCAGCAAGGGAACAAAAACGGGCGACTGCCTCAAGTACACTTCGTACGGAAGACCATCTAATCCCGGAGATTTGTCCAGGCCAACCTGTTTCAGCGCTTCCCAGATTTCTGACTCCGTAATGGGATCCTCGCACCCAGCCGCTCCAGCTACCTCAAGGCAAGGAAAGTCAGCTAAATAGACGTCGAACCGAGCAGGGCTCAGTCGGGGCTCCCTGGTGAACAGTTCCTGAAAGTACTCACAAAAAGCCTCACATATGCCCTCGTTTGTAGTCACGGTCTGCTCATCCGCCAATGTGACGCACGCGACACGCGCTCTGATTCTCCTCTGCACGCAATTCAGTGGCCATATTCGTTGCCTCAGGGGACATTCTATTTAACCTAGCCCTAACTACCAGAGCTTGATCCTTCTTGATAAGCAAGGAGGACAACTCTGCCTTAGCTAAGGCTATTTCCCCACTATCACGGGATTTAACTGCCCGATCAACTTTTTGTTCTAAAGCCGTTTGCGCCACTAATCTATCTAGATTGAGTCGACGACTAAAATCAGCAGCAAACGTTCTAATTTTGGATTTTAATTTATCCCACCAGGCGTTCCCTACAACCGCCCCCGTCAATTCCCTCTGTATCATTAGTAGCAGCTGGTCCCGGAAATCCTGCTCACCAAATAATGAACAGTTTAATTTCCAGTAGCCAGCCAACCCAACCTTAGGCTTATCTAAGTTTACACAGACCCGGACAAGCCTATGATCCGAATAAACTATATAATGGAAACTTGGACACCCTAAGAGCCCTACATCGACTCTCCTAACTAAGACTCGGTCGAGGTAGCTAGCAAGCGTTCCAGGAGCCGAGTTGCCACTATTTGTCCAAGTCCAAACTACCTCCCGAGGGTGTTCATTCCGGTACTTATCGACAAGATCAAACCTGTCGATAAAGTCCCGAAATGGTTTCACGTCCCGGTTGTTAGTACCCGGTTTTTGCCCTATACGATCTAAATCGGGGTCAAGGACGGCATTCCAATCCCCCGCTAAAACTACCCGACGAGATGTCATCATGAACGGCTCGATCCACCGAAACAAGGCAAGCCGCTCAGCCTGGAAATTGGGCGCATAAACCCCAATGAGACGTAGAGCCTTATCCTTTATGGTAACATCCAGCACGCAAAGTCTGCCCGCCGGATCTGCGAAGACAAGAACACATGCAGCCTTCAAAGACTTGCTCACCAGCCAAGAGACACCCCTCGAGCGTCCATCAAAACATGCTGAATAGAGGAAAAAAAACCCCTAGACAGAATGCTCTCATGATCGCGAGAAGAAAAACGGGTCTCTTGCACACAACATACATCCATCCCGAGACGCTGAAGGTCACGATATAGCCTCGGACTTCAGGTCTCGGACATTCAAACTAACTAACCAGAGAGACATTATCAAACCGATTAGGGTTGCTTACCTGAATTAAACATGGACGGGGTCAGGATACCGACAGCCTCCCCCATCGACCCGTGGCCCATCTCAGTCTTGATGGTGCCGTCTTGGGAGAGACCACCTATATCCCACAGGAAAGTCAATTTTAGTGCTCTATATAGGGAGGGGTGAACAAAAACAGGGACCCTCCCAGCAAAAAATTGCTTCATTTTTTTAAGTTTATCGTTTTGAACGATAGCTATCAGTGGGGACATCTTAAAAGAGGCTATTGCCTCATCAAGCATAACCCATGCTTGCCGAGCCCCCGTCCCAGTTCTAATCACTGTCAATACTCTATCGGCATGTGGAAATTTTTTTTTGATCTTTGATGTCTCTGTCAGTATATTGCTTGACAGAGAGGAGATTCTTTAAATCCTTGATCCTATTTCCATAATCCCTGGCCTTTTCCGCTTGTGCTGGGGAAATGCGGCAAACATCTTCCCCTGAGTTGTATATATGTTTAGGCATCTTTTTTCTCAAGTGTTTTGAATCCTGTGACGGACTTCTTTGTCTTTTGTTGAGAGGAGGGGGCATTTCGGGAGTTTTAATGGGGAAGGACTGGGAGTGTAGTGAGGTGTATAGGATTGTTTGCAAGGGCTGGGGTCTCTACTGAGAGGGGTTGAGGGATGGGCAGAAGATTTTTCTGGTGAAAGTTGGGCAGAAGATGCGGAGGGAGTGACTTTTTTTTACAGGGGAGGTCTTTTTATGACTGAGGTCCCTACAGAGAGGGGTTGAGGGAGGTGTTTGTTGAGAATGTTTGGCAGAGGAGGTAGAGGGTGTAGCCTTTTTAGTTGGAGAGGTCTTTTGTTTATCCAATTTCTCTTTCCATTGTTTGATCTTCTCTGTTTTTTTCAAAGGCTGGGTTGTATTTCTTCTGTAACTCTCTGAGGGTAGGTTTAGAGGCCAGGGCATCACCCTTACTGTTGACAGAGGGAGTGGAACTGTCAGTGCCTTTCGTCCCAGGGGCTTCAGGGAACTGAGGACCCGCAGTTCGGTGCTTCCCTCTGCCCTTGCCAGCAAGCTGCCATTCCCTCTCTCCCTTCTCCACGACAACACTTGCAGTGGGCGAAAGATCTTCAGAGAATGGGGTCTTAGATGTTGACCTAACTGGAGGTTTCACCACTCTGGTCTCGAAAGCTGGCATGCCCATTACAGGCATGGCGGTATCTAAAAACGCAGTCAGAGGGGGATTTTGGTTGTCTGGGGCCTGACTTCCAGAGGCTTTCTTCTCTGGGCAGGAAGAGGAGAGGTGACCAGTCTCTCCACACTTCCAACACACCGGTTTGCAGCCAGTCACAATGACCGACAGCCTCAGGCCCATTACTTCCAGACAGTTGGGGATGGAGAGGAAGGCTTTTCAGTCTAACATTATGTCAAAACTCCATCCCCCGTTCAAGTTATCGAAGGAAGGACATAATATTTCACCATACTGTGACAAGAAAGCTGCCAGGTGTTCCCTGATAATCCGAGGAGGGACCTCATATAGAGCTATGATGGTCCTTCAACTGCCCTCGTATTCGGTTCGCAGAATGATGTCTTTTGTAATTATTTCTCTGCTGGTTATTTTAAGGCAATCTTCTGGTGTGGTAGCAATACATCCCACATGAAAAAGCCTGAGCCCTTAACAATTCTTAGAGGCTTGATCCCCTGGGACTCTAGTATTTTTACCGTTGTGTCTTTTGTCAAACGACAAATTTTGCACGAACGCTTGTCAACGACGAAGACTGACACTATTCTTTTCTCGATCTTCTTTAGTTCTATGGAGTCCTGCAAGAGCCCATTTTCCACAACAAGGTGTGCATAACTCTTGGAACGCTCCAAGAACTCCGCTATATCGATAATGCACTTTGGGGGGGGGGTTCCAACAACAGGCGATTCCCCGGCCTCTGCATTATTTTTGGTCTTATCATCTTTTTGGCCAATATTGGCCTCCATATTTTTTGGATGTTGATGTTTGGCTATTATTGGCCTCCATATTTTGGGTCTCTGATTTTTGGCCATTATTGGCCACCATACTTTTTTTTTTTTTTTTTATTGGCTTTTTTTTTTTAGTTTGGTCATTATTGGCCTCCTATTTTTTGGGTTTTGTCATGACCATTAAAGGCCTCCTCATTAACGGGAGCTAATGCTGGGTATTCATCGGGATTGTCTTTATCTGAGGGGGGGGTCTTTTTTTGATTGAAAAAAATGTTTCTTGAACGACTTTCTAAGGTTGGCCACTTTTTTTTTTTTTTTAAATTAAATATGAGGGGACTCTTTTTTTTTATCCATTTTCAAAAAGGAAGGGAGGGGTGATGAATAGAAAAAAAATGTTACATTTCGCCTATAGGAAAAAAAAAAAAAATTTAAAAACAGACAAATAATTAAATTAAATAACCAAGGTTTCCTTAAAAGCGGAACAACAAATTTAAATAGTTAAACGAACAAAAGCAAAAACAAAAAGGACGTACAAGAATTAGACGACGAACGAGAAAAAATTAAAACAATATAAACAAGGTTCGCCTGTAAACAGACTACAAATTTAAAAGACAACAAACACAAAACAGAAGGACGTACAAAAATTAAATAGACAAACAAAGAAATAAGGTTCGCCTAAAGGCAAAAACAAATTTAAACAAATTTAAACAGAAAAAAAAAAAAAGACGAAAGACAGAAGAACAAATGGACAAGGTTCGCCTAAAGGCAAACAAATTTAAAAACAATGACAAAACAGAAGAATATAAAAATTAAAAAGACGGAAGAAAAACCAACAAATTAAACAATAAAACGAAGCGTTATACAAAAAAAGTAAAACGAAACGCTATACAAATAAAATACGAAAAAAATGTAACAATTTACAATATGGCTGCCAAAAAAAAAACGGTCAATCCTAAAACAAAAACAATAAACAAGGAAAGAAGAAAAATGGATAGAATATACAAAATAAACACAAAATTTAGAAACAAATATATTACAGAAGAAATTAACAAATAAAACACAGAACTTTACGGATATTTAAAAAAAAAAACACAGAAACAAAGTAACACGTAATAATAAACAAAGAAAAATAAAATTGAACGGAAAACGTAGAAAGAAAAATAAACACATAAACTCTGGGAAGTGGGTACAGGAAGAAAATAAATTTAAAAAAGGAAATTAAACAGTAAGAGAAAATCAAAAATTAAATAAAAAAATAATAGCAAAATAAAGTAAAAATAAAAATGGGGAGGATAAAGAATTGAAAAGGAAAAAAAAAAAAAAATTTACAAAACAGTCAAAAAAGAACGTAAGAAAAAACGGTAAAAATAAATCAAAACTTAACAGAAAAACAGCAGTTAGCGGTTCCAAAAAATTCTCAGAAAGACAAAAAAAAAAAAAAAAAAGGTCTAACAAAGGTCAATGCAAAGTCAAAAGAGGCCACCAAGTTAAAAAAAATAGTCCCAAGTAAAAGCTGACCTGAGTTGTTTAATGGAGAGATATATGGGTGAATAGTTTTACCATTCATGCAAATGTGTTTTCTTAGTTTTCTCCATTTTAGCAAAATGGACCAACCTAACTGGTGCATTAGGTTATTTCAGTTTCTCCTATAAATGAGGTAAAATTAGCTAGCTTGCTTTTCCAATAAGACACAAGAAGGCAGCTTTTGACTCAGTTTCTTTTCGAGTTATGTCGGAACTTTTCATTTTTTTTGGCTTCAGCCAAGTCAACCAGGCTAAACAACTGTTAAGTTTTTACTTTATTTTGTTAAAACAGGCCCAATTTCTTAATTTTTCTTTGTATTTGTGCATGCTGGTTTTCATTTGTTTACTTTTCCAGCCTTTTTTGTTATTCTCATTTTTTATTTCAGTTTTTATTTTCCTTTTCGTATTATTTTAATTGTTGCTTATTTTGTTTGTATTAACTTTTATTTTCCACATTCTAGTTTTATTTGTTTCTTTTTGTCTTTTGTTCGAATTTTTCTTTTGTTTTTTTTTTAAGAACAAGCCATTTAATGCAAAACTTTATTTTTTTATTGTGGTGGAGAAATTCCACCATTTTGGATTTGGATATATGACGGTGTCAATGCAAATGTCACCAAAAAAAAAAAAAAACCACCTGGTTGGAAAACAGGCCCAAAAGGATTCATCTTACTCTGATGAGTTAAAACCTTCACGTTCCTAGGAGGAATATGTCCAGGGTAAATAAATTTCTCACGATTCTGGAGGCCCTGGAAGCAGTTAATGTAAAGATAATTTCCCTGCTGATCTCTGACGTGAAAAGTCGGAAACTGATTGGGGTCAGCAGGGAAACAACTGAAGCCTTGAAAATTCTTAGTATTGCCCCAAAGGTGTTGATGAGAAAATCTCATGCAATGTGGGAGATTTTATTAGGAAGTGAAAAGGTAGCAAAAAGGCTTGCTGGGAATATATTAACCACACCGACGCTAAGGCTTCAAACCGAATACATGGGCACTAGACAGACCAAGATTACTGTACACGGAGTGCCTGTGGATATTAATGAAGATCAGATGGGAGCATTCTTTTCCAAATATGGACCAATAGAAGAGGTGACTTCCATTACTAGTAAATCAGGCTTTGCAACTGGAGACATGGTGTTGCAGGTAACTGTAAATAGACAGGCTTTAAATGAAATACCAAATGTTCTAATGTGTCGCATCAGACAGATGTTGATAGTCATAGAGGGGCACAGACCATATTGTTGGTCGTGTGGGATTTTGGGACATATGGCAAAGGCATGTCCCCCCAAGAATCCTCAGCCTCCAGCCCCACCAGTGACATTGGTAACAACTCCAGCAGCAACAATGGTAGTGTCTGAAAGTAGCTACAAAGGAGAAGGCTCCAGATGGGGATTGGAGGATAGTGAAGGGACATAGGAAGGAAAGGGCACCCTCACCTCCAAAACAAGATTTATCGACCCCAAAGAAACAACAGCAGCCCCAGGAGCTGCCCAAGGATGTACAGGAGCAGAGAAATCCCGAAAAACAGCCTCCAAGGCAGAAACTTGAAAGTTTTGTACCATCTCCATGAATGTAGGGATGTATTCCTGGATATTAGGGTTTTTGAAAACTTTCCCATTTCTGTGCAGGAAGGGTCCCCATATTACTCCACCCCTCTGTATATAGGGCAGTTAAATTAACCTACCCTATGGACATCAGTGGGATTGTCCCAGATGGTTGGATGATGATAGAGTTGGGTACTGGGAGTTCGGGACAATCCATCAGGATCCTGACACCTGCAGATTTCCGGCCAGTCTGCACTTAAGGGATTCTGGCTTAAATTATGTCAATAAAACTAGCCAGTCTGAATGTGAGGGGCCTGAGAGATCAGGGTAAGGCTACCTGCCTGCTTTGTGATCTCAGGTCCTTCGGGGTGGATGTAGCTGCGATCCAGGAAACACACTTTGTTAGCCACTTTGTTGTCTATTCAGCATATGGGGACCAACTAGCCAGAGATGTTTCCTTGTTAGTTAAATGTTCTCTGGATGCGAGGGTGGACCTTATTCATGTTGGTGTGGGGGGGTAGGTTGATCATGGCTGATATTGCGGTGAGCAGTGGTTCGTTTTGGGTTGTTGCGCTTTATGCGCCCAACGGCCAGAGTGAGTGTGTTGACTTTTTCCGTTAGTTGGGGCTGTTCCTGGTTGATTCGTTGTGCTTAGTCTTAATGGCAGACTGGAATGCCATCCTGGACCCCAAGAGAGATAGGGGGCAGGGAGCTAGCGGGAAGGCATCGGGTGATCGTAGCCTGGTTGATCTGATCAGTGACTTTGGGCTCGTCGATAGATACTGGGTCGATCATCCGAGGGAGATATAGTTGGCCGTCTCTCCAGGTAGCTGGCTACCTGGACAGAATGTTAGTGAGAACAGTCGATCTAGATTTACTAGATTATCCCACGTTCCACCATGTAGACTATTCAGATCATAGACTCGTCTGTGCCTGGATGGTATTAGGTACTAGGCCTAGAATGGCTGGGCACTGGAAGTCCAATCTGTCCTTACTGGACAGGCGGGACTTTCAGCAACAGCTAACTAGATTAGTGAAGCAGGAATTAGTGGGGTTGTTATTGGGAACAAGTGGTGGGAGAGGCTTAAGGATAGGATTAGGGTCCTTCACCACTGAATATAGCCAACGACTCGCTCTAGATGAGGCTAAAAAGGTGAAGACCCTAGAGGATAGTCTGTCCCAGGTGGTGGCTGGGGGGGATTCCCTAGCCCTGAAGCATGAGGCTAGCATGCACTATAAGGGTCAGGTAGTTAGACATAGGTTAAACAAGATGTCTAACGAAGCCATGAACATGGGCGCAGACTTGCGCAAGGAAGAGATCCGTTGAGGTTCCAATCGATACATTACCCCAGAGAGGCGCTCTCTGAGGTCGACCAAGGACATGTGCGAGGTGTTTCGACAGTATTTCAAGAGCCGCATTACTAAGGAGCCTGGTCTCAGTAGCGACAAGTTTCGCAGCTATTTGGCTGACTTTCCTTGGCTCTCACCAACTGAAGAAGTTAGCTGTGAGAGTGAGATCATGGAGGGCGAAGTCTACTTGGCATTGAAGAAGGTCGGCAAAGGCAAGTCTCCGGGACTTGATAGTCTGCCCTATGAAATGTACTTGAGGCTGTCGCACATCTTTGTCCTGATTTGACAGTGGTGTTCAACAACTGGTTCCAGCAGGGGTCCATCCCCAACCAGATTTCCAGGGGTGTGATCATGCTGTTGAAAAAGGACAAGGGTGTTGGGCAGGATTTAGATGATTAAAGGCCCATAACTCTGCTAAACACAGAGTTAAAGATTTTGACCAAGATCGTGACAGAGAGGTTGCAGTCAGTTGTCACGAGCTTGTTTGGACCTGTGTAGACCTGTGCGGTGAGGGGACAAACAAGTCAAAGCAACCCACATCTGATCCACACGATCATAGAGGGTGTAAAAGACAACAAACGAGCCGTATTGATAAATTTGGATCAGTCCAAGGCATTTGACAGGGTTGACCATCAGTATCTGGCTGCTGTCCTGCATGTCGCTGGATTCGAATCTGACTTCTGCAGGTGGATTAACCTCTTGTATTGCACCCCCATTGTTGTAGTACAGGTGAACAGAAGGTAGTCGAGTGCTTTTGTGCTGACTTGATCGGTCTGACAGGGGTGCTCATTGTCACCCTTACTTTATGCTTTGGTGTTGGAGCCCTTCCTTTGCTAGCTGAGGGACAGGGCATGCAGTTTTCACTAGTAGTGCTCGAGCTAGGGTTTCTACATACGCCGATGATGTATCCATCTTCGTGTCATGCCACAGTGACATTAAGGTGGTGCAGAAGGCACTTGAACAGTACGAGAATGTGATGGGGTTCAAGATTAACCGCAACAAGTCTTCCGGCTTGTGGTTTGGTGCCTGGAAGGGGGTCGCGCTTCCGGGGTCCTTTGGCTGGACTGATGGACCCATCCTTGGGGTGTGGTTCAGGTCTGGACTCCAGCTTAAGAAGAATTGGTCAGAAGTACAGGCAAAGGTTAGAGTGTTGGTCCAGACTTGGCTTCGAAGGGGGTTGTCTTTAAAGAGTAGGGCTGGGGCATGTGCCACTTACATCTTGCCCGTCATCCTTTACTGCTTGGCTGTACTTCCTCTTTACAGGAAACATATGAAGGCGATCGAGCGTTTGTTGATCACCCTCTTGTGGGGTGGTCGCAAGCATTGGGTCCGTAAAGAAGCCTGTTACCAGCGTCTGTGTCATGGGGATGCTGGGATTGCCACACCTGGTGAGTCATCGCCATGCCACTAGGTTGGCTTTCCTATGCCGAGTTTTGACAGAGGACTTGATTTTTGCACCAAGTTTTAGGGATACCTTCCCTAACATTACTATCACTCCCCCCATATCTTGGGGTAAGCGCCGTCGCTGTCATGGAAGGGTGTCGAGTTTCTTCAGTGAGTGTTGGGAGGCCTGGAGTGTTTTTTCTCGGTCCAGTGACCTTTCTCAGCGTTGCAGACTATTGTATCATGAAGGGTGTCATGAAAGATCATCTGTGTGACTGGCTTGGCTTGTCAACATCAGAGTTGCACTCCTTTTGGTCTTGGGTGCCAGCGATGGATTATCTCAGCAACCCTGAGTTTTCACTTAGCTGCCGATTGATTCAGAACATGCTACCTCCCAATGACGTACTCTTCAGATAGGGGCCAGGCAGATTTGCCAGATTGTCATTGGTGTGATCTTGGTTTAGAGGAAATGGCGTTGCATGCCTTCTATCATTGTCCTCAGGTGTGCCCTTTCTGGAATTATGTTGGCGAGTTGACAGCTTGTATCGCTCCCGATCAGCTCGTGTCCATTGATCTTGTGTATGCGTGTAAAAATGCGTTGCCTGGATGGTGTTTTTCATGTTGATAGCCGTGACTAGAATGGTTGTGTGGATGTCGTGAAAGGAGGAAATCTTGTGAAATGAATGTTACTTGTATCAGGATCTGATTGTTTTCTTTAAGCATCAGCTTAAGGTGAAAATCATATCTGATCGAAAGCGTTTGATTTCGACAGATTTCAGTGAAAGGTGGGTGACTGAGGCAAGCCTGGTTTGTGAAGATGGGGCTAACCTTGATTTTCTTTTTTAAGTCCCCTTACCGTAATGAGGTGGTTTCCTGTTGACCCCCCACCAGTTAAATTAGACACTATTTTGTGTTCCTAGTTAATGTGAATAAGGCTTTTTCTTCTCTTATGATTCATGTCGAGATCAGTTTGTTTTTGTCCCCTTTTTTTTCATCTCGGCCAAGTCAGCCTTTGATTTCCCCATTCCGTCATTATTTTTCCCTCCCCATTGCATTAGTGAGTGTGCTTCTTGATTCTATCTATCGATAGAATACAGCAGTCACTCTTATTATTTTGAGGGGTGGATGGTTCCTACTAACATTGCTTTGAGTTTGTTTTATCTTTGGTTGACATTTTTGAGTTTCTTGTCTGGGTTCATCTCCCCTCCCCAACATTTCATGTTTCATGGGATTTTTAATTATATATATATAAACATTACAAATTTTTACACCATGGCGTGTTTTGTAGGACCCTTGTGAATATGTGGTATTGTGGTATGTGCAGGATTGTGAAGTGATGGATGAGTTTTTGTGGTGAATGTGTAATTGTAATGAATGAATGGGTCATGATTGTGGTTAACTAGGAATAGGATAGCTAGTAAAAGACCAACCTTTCCCCACTTCTCCTTTGGACTTGTGCCAAAATTTTGTAATTTTTACAGAATAAATATAACGACACAAGAAGGCAGCCATGTTAGCAGGTAAGTCACTTGACTTCTACAGTGCTTCATATCTATTTCTCTCAGTCTGTTCATATTTAATGATTTATGGAGGGGGAAAATATTTGTTTCATAAAATAAATGCCTTTTTCATCATAGTGATATCCATTTCCTTCCATATCAATCCGTATCTGCTTATCTACCTACCTCAGACTGCTCATGCCTGTCTTTCTATCTCAATCTATTCCATGTCCATCTGTTTATGTGTCTCAGTCTGCCCCTATCTATATATATATATATATATCTCAGTCTGTTCATGACCGTCCATCTGTCTCTGCTCATGCTTGTCATATATATCTCAGTCTGATAATGTTTTCCTGTCTGTCAATCTATCTAATGATTTAAATAACTGTTATTCTTATCCTGGAATGTGATATTAAAGTATTTCACAATCTTTAAAAATAAGATATTGATAGTAAAGTACCTGAGATTAATGAGTTCTAATTACTACTTATCAACTTACCATTTGTCAGGTATGTACCATTAGATCTGATGACTAATTGTTCTGCCTTGTGTTTTGATTCAGGGTACCCTGGAAATAAAAATTTGGAGGGAGTGGTTGTTGTTTCTTCAGTTCCATTGACAATGTCATCAAAACCGATTACAACATCCACTGTACTACAGAATATCAATCGTTGGACATTTTCTTCAATGCAAGTTGTAACAACATTCTTTGTTCCTACAATGAAAAAAAAATTTAATTTAGACCAGAGATTAATTTTGGGGGAAGATTTTCTAACAATGATGTTTTTTCAACTATCAGAAAAATCTTGTATATAGCACATTCTGAAATACTTTGCCTTTTTCTATCAATATCTTTCATTAATCTTCTATGTTCATAAAAATTTTCTAGTTTTGAAGAACTTATGACAGGCAAAAAAGTGATTAATTCAAGTAAACAGCTGTTTAAACTGAGATAGAAAAAATTCAAGGAAAATTATTAAAGTCATAAGTGTCCAATTAAAATAACATTTTAAACAATTTTGTATTTAGATGAAAACTAAATTTAAATAATGATAGCTGTTAAAATTATTTAAATATTATAGGAAAAAAGAACCAATTTCTTTTTAAAAAATTGTGGTGTACAATTCAAACAATGATAGATTTTAAACTTTAAAACAATAGAAAAATTCAAAGGAAATGTTAAATTTACTTGATTTAAATGAGTTTGAGCAAAAAATTTGTTAACCCAAACTTCAATAAAATAATTTGTGTATCAGAACTCCATCAAGAAATAAATAATTATGAATAATGTTTTAATAATAAACAACATTTTATATAACAATTAAAGTGAGAATACAACAAATGTGTATGTAATGTAGAAAGTGTGTATTGTTTTATGTAGGGTTTATATATAATGTAAAGTTTCTTAGGGATGCATCAATTAATGTTCTTTTATTGAGCAGTATGTGTTATATGCATTGGGCTGCAAGTGCGTGACCTCTGAAACAGATGGTTTGAAATTGCTATCATGACTGCTTTTAAGACCGCCATCCAGACAGCATGTAGTCTGTTTTTATTCTAGAACTTCCTGTGCATGGGAAAAGGCTGTGTGTAGGCAGTCTGCATGGATGTTTGCTTGTTTCTATAGGCTGATGCTGTTTGGGAGGTATGATTTTTGTTAAATTAGAGATAATGTCCCTACAAGTTTAATGAATATTTGAAAAAAGAAATAAATATTAGTGACCCCTAGGAATAGTTGCAAATTATAAAAAAAACAGCTAAACAAACATTAGTATTATCAGCAATTAGTATTTCTTAGTATGCTATTCTTACCATTCCTTAAAGCTTAAGAAAATCAGCATCTTCTAAGTAATCCAAGAAATAGGACAGAAACTATGATCTGGAATTAGAATGAAGGCAATGATGGCACATAGATGGAATCCATCATAAAAATTCAGGATGTAGAATTAGTAACTGCTTTTATGGGGGTGCAAACTCCATTGCACTGCTCTGATTGGCTAGCCAATAATAATGCTTGACCAATGGTATTAGCTAGCCAATAAGTCTTGTGCCATATGCCTCAGAGGGGAGGAAGGAAACCTCCAAGAATCCAATATGATTGGCAGTCCGATCAAAATAATGGCCCTGTGTCGTAAGTATTAGAGGGGGAGAAAAGGTCCATACCAGCCCTTCTCTCATTGGTGGGCCAATCAAAATTGTAGCTTTCTATTCGCTCTCTATCCAACTTTAGTGGGACATTTTCCATATTCCAGAATGTCAACTCTCATTTTACTTGATTATCACAGGTGTTATCATTCTCACTTTCATTTGAAAGTCTGTCATATCCTTGATCAAAACAAACCTGACCTGTAAAGATTTAATTTGTGCCACTCATTTCAATGAATAATTCCTTAATAAAGGAATTATAATGAAAACAATATGAAAAATTAATGAAAACAATATGAAAAATTAAACAGACCTAAGATCTAAGACTGTACCTAATGAGCAATTCCATCCAAGCTTCCAATTTCACCTTCCACACTATACTCTATAAGTGACATAAACCAGAAAATTCATGGAATCATATTGTTTTAACATGAAAAATATTTTTATTTCTTTAGAAATAAAAATTAGATCAACTGTCAACCTTTAATGATTTACAGAAAAATCTAAATTCACTAGCCATGAATTGTGTGCCATTATCTGTAATGATAGTGTCGGGTATACCAAATCTTGCAAAAATCTTGTGTAAAAAATTTATAGTTACCAGGGAAGTCAGTTTTCTACATTTTAATATTCCTGGCTATTTAGTGTAAGTACCTAGTACCATTAGATAATATGCTCCATTTAACAGTCCTGTGAAGTCTGTGTGTATTCTGGAATATCGGTTTTGGGCCAAAGCTGAAATTTTATAGATGGTAAGCACAATCGCTGCATGATTTTATTAAATTTTCAATGTCTTGGTCCATTCTCAGCCAATACGTATAACACCTCATTAAGGATTTTATCCTTGAAATTCTTGGATGTCCTATGTGAAAATTTTTTAGCATCTGTTTTTGCAACAATTCTGGCATTACAGTTCTTTTTGCATACATAATTACAATATCATATAATGAAAATGAGCTACTTCCAGTAACATTTCCTTTTTATTTTTTTCTTTAAAGCTTACTTGCTTCTTCATTTTCATGATAAAGTCATCTTTTTCCAATTTAATTCTTATTTCCTCTAATGTTACGGGCAGTTTTCTTGATATATTGTATAATACATTCATTTCATTTTTGGACTTTATCAATACAATTATGGTGTCCTCTAGTGGTTTGCAGAATTTTGGTATCAACCCAGATAGTCCATCCGCATGACTCAATTTTTTGGGTGGTAGAAAAACCATTTTATAATTATAGTTTAATAAGATAGTTCCTCAGTGCTGCAATCTATTTGCTGTATGTGTGGGAACACCCTTTCTTGATCAATATATGGACAATAATGGACAAAGCTCATATTTGTGTAGTTTCATAGTTCCAATACCAGACCCACTTGTATTTGCTGCAACCACAATCTCTAATTTAGGGTCAAAATGAGCTAGTGACAAGTCTGACATTCGGACTTTTGATCTTTTCAAAAGCCTTTGACATTTATCTAACCAATCGCATCTAATTTCTTTCTTTAGTAGGTTATTCAAGGGTGCCCTTAATTCATGAATATTTGGTATGTATACATGATAGTAATTGGCAAACCCTGAAAATACTTGTAACTTTGTTACACTTCTTGGAGGAGGTATGTCCCTTATTTTGCTCAAACTTGAAGGATATGGTCATCTACATTTGCATCAATAATTTGTCATAGATATTTAACTCTGACAGTTCATATTTTTCTTCACTGATATTAAAACTGTAATCTTTATTTCTCTCAAATACTTTTTTACATCTTCCATATGCTGATTTCAGGTCTTTCTTTTTATATGTACATCATCTTAATATGCTTGTGCATCCAAACTGGCAAGCATCATATCCATAATCTGTTGGAATAATCTTGATGCTAACTTTATACCAAAAGGAAGGAAGTTAAATTTGTATAGTCCTTTATGAGTGTTAACTGTTAATAGTTTTGAGCACTCTTTGTCTACTTATACTAGCAGGTAAGCGTCTGAAACATTCAACTTAGAATAAAATTTAATTTGGCAAAAATTTCCTCTGGACTTGGTAATGAGTAGTTCAAACTTTTATTTAATCCCATTGAAAAATCAGCACATACGTAGATTTTATTATTGTTTTTTTTTTTTACATAAACTGTTGATGATGCTCATTCAGAATAGTCTACTTTTGCTATAACTCCTAATTTTTCCAGTCTGTCTAATTCCTTATTAAAAGGTTCTAATGCTGCAAAAGGTACACTATTTTTTGGTTTAAATACTGGTGTTACATTCCCCTTTAATTCAAATTTAGCTTTTTTTTTTCATGCATGTACCTAGACCTTCTGCAAAGACTTCTAAAAAACACTTTTTTAATTCTTTCTTTCATTTTTCAGTTGCTGTATTAGCACTCAAGGTAACAGTATTTATTTTGTGGCAGAATGAATTAATTGGGAGGTCCCATAGATCAAATAATGCAATCAAATCTGTTCCAAATAAATATGTATTCTTTAATACAAACACAATCACTTTTTTAGTTTTACCAATAAAAGAAATGTTGCAGGTGAATTCACCCATAAAGTTCAATTTCTTCCCTGTAACTCCATGAGCAAAATTTCCAGAAGTTAACTTGAGTTTACCCATTTTACTCCATGTCTGTTCATTGATAATGATGATATCATACCCTGTATCCAGTTGTAGTTTTACTTTTACATTATTAATTTTGACAAAAACAAATTTCCTCTTTTGAGATGTTTCTAGCTCAGTTAACAAGATGTTTGCCAAATTTTTGTTGTTAGTTATTCCTTTATGTTTTTTGACTTTACACAGTGTATTTACCATGTTTACTTATGTTCTATTTATTTTTCCATTTTTTTTATTTTCAATGAATACTTTTGTGTCTATCCACATTCATAGCATTTTTTGTTCTTGAAAAACAATTACTTTTGAAATGTTTACCTCCACAAACATGGCAAGTATTAGATATTGAAAAAGGTCTATAATCTTATTTTAAGTGGTTGAATGTTATGTATGTGTGAAATGTCTCTTTCCCCAATCCCTGCAGTATCAAGTTTAAGATTACCAATGTACTGACACTTTTCAACTATTTTCTGCAGAGTTAACTTGGGACCCATAATCTAGCAAGTATCCTGGATCTTATTTTTGCATCCTTATTAGCAGTTAAACCCTGTACAAATATTAGATATTTGAATAAATCCAGTGTTAATTCATTCAATTTAAATTTCTCACATTCCTGGTTAACTACTCCAGCTTAAGTGACAAAATCGTCATTATCACCCTTTGCTAAGACATTGCCAACATGTATTGAATAATGAGCTCCTATCACTGAAAATTTTTGATAGTACTAATATAGTTTCATTAAAATTTATCTCACCTGGTTTTTTTAATAAAATAAAATTCATGTACTTTTCATGTTGCACAGTAGACAGTTTTCTTAATGATATGCAAACATTTTTTACATCATCCCAGTGCAAGAAATCCTTTTAAAAAATTTCTTTGTATCTTCTATAATAAGCTGGAAATGTTATTCTTTCATCTGGATTGTATAAAAATTTGCTAATTGAATTGGCAACAGCATCTGGAGTGAATAAATCTGATGTTCTTTCCTCCATAATTTTATTTAATAATAATTCCAGAACTTTATGTTGTTGCTGTAATTGCTGTTCCAACATTAGAATTATGACAGATTTTAATTCATCCATTTTTCTGTAGTCTGTTAAATTAATTTTTGAATATCCTCACCTAGTCATTTATCTGTAATCCTATGAATATTTTGTAGTTCCATGTGTCGTCACTTTCATGAAGTGGTTAAATATTCACTGAATATCCTTTTAAGATGTATTTTTCCTTCATGAGTTCAGTGCAAATCCTTGTTTGCCACTTTGTAATCCGTCACATGCCCATAATACAAATAATAACAGAAAGACTTCAATGTAAAATAAGAAAGTATTTAATTACCAAATGCAATTAAAATACATTAGCAACAAAGAAATAAAGAGTCAACAGAAAAATTATTGATTACTTATCAGTTAATAAGTGACTACATAGAGCTGCTAAAAAATGTACTAATTCATAACATCCAGGTTAACAAAATAGTCACACCTGTAATTGTAACCACCAGTCAGTGGTATGATATCTCTATTTATAGTAAATGGTAGTCTACATTTTCATTGTCTAAAAAATTTTCATGTTCAAACTCCAGTATCAATAGTGACACTTTCCTTTCATATATGACACTAATGCAATATCTTTCTCTAATATTCCCTGAAAGGGGAGTATTATGAGTCAAAAACATGGTCAATTGAAGTGTCAAAACATTTTTTCCTGTTCTAAGTTTTAATTTCATCCCTTAGAAGTGTTTTCTCTTTACTATTCAAACAAAAGAGATTTACATAAGCAGAAGCAAAAAGTTACTGAATAACAAAGAAAGAAAATACTGTAATACCTGAAATATTTATTCTGTTCATTTCATCAAATTGTGGGAATGTACTAAAGCTAACAAGTCCTGCAATATGGATGACAGCATCTGCACCCCTCAGAGCATTCTTCATTTCATAAGGGTCACATATATCACCAATGATTTCTCTAACTGGTTTCACATCATCATGATCTGTTTCAGAAAAAATGAAAATAAAATTCAAATTTTTAATTTGAGCAATATTTTTACAAAGCTAAAGCAAAATATCTATATCTATATATATAACCTATCTATATCTAACAAAAATAATAATAACTTTCAATATCCTTATCTGTATATCTATTTATACTTGTCTAGAGAAGTAACAACGTTTAATACTTATTAAAGGTCAATGAAGAGTTTCATAAATTTTAAACACTCATTGGGACACTTGCCAAAAATTAATTTATTGATCAAAGAAAAAATTCCCTCCAGAAGAAATGACCACAGCTCAAAATGATGAACCAAACACTCAACCTGGATTAGGAAGCATTCAAGGAAACCAGCCAGATCTGCCTCAAAGAATGTTAGATTTTCTCATGATGTGATCAGGCTGGTGCACACCAAGCAGAACCTTCGTCATGCCAAGTCCATTGTGCATAATATTCTCAACTCTCTCATGGGATATGCTAACAGCATTAGCTATTTGATTTATAGTCAATTGCCTGCCCTCCATCACCATGTGGTGAACACAATCAATGTTTTCTTTAGTGGTGACAGGATGTTCATACCTTGGTTATCTTCAGGACTCTACCATAAACACCTAAATTCATTTGCCCACTCTTGCACTTTTGATAAAGCTGGAGTATCATCTAATATAGCAACCATGTCAGCATAAATGTCCTTGGGAGCTAGCCCCTTTTTCTGCAGGTGCTTGATAATACTGTGATGCCAAATTTTGTCCATTTTCAAAAGAATTTGCTACTAGTTACTTTTAAAGTCTTCTTTGAATAGTCAGATGTTAGTTTATCTGGAAAGAAACAATGCAGTTATTAAGAAGAGTTGAAATTAATGCATTCAAGATTTCACAGCTCTAGCATCACTCCTTCATAGTCAGCCTATGAACTTTTAAGCCCACTCTATAAATTTAGTGTGAAACTATGGAAATTGAAGAGAGGACCAAGGTAGCACACAAATTGCAATATGACAGACTCATGAATGACTTGAATGTGAAGAAGAAATATATGAACAATGTTAAAGACAGATACAATGGACAAAATAAGTGGAAACTCAAAATGGGTCACATTAAGAGAAGCTTTAGTAAAATCAGTAATTGAGATTATCCCAAAGAAAACAAGGCAAAGAAAAAAGAAATGAATGACAGGTGAAATTCCCAACATAATGAAAATGAGTAAAAAACAATGCCAAGACATGAAACAGAATATAGGACAATGTACAAAGAAATTAGGAACCAAGGTTTTTTTTTTTTTAAGCGTTTCACCCCAAGCAAGGCGAGAAGCCACTAGGACACAAGGTGTTACAGAAGATCAGATAGGAGTGATAGAAGAAAGGATGAGGAGAAGGGTAGTGGATAGATCAAGACAACTGGAGATGTCGATTGACATTACATTTGAATAGCTGGAGATTATAGCTCTCAGGGAAACTGGAATAGGGAAGGGAGTTCCACAGGTGAGAGGTGCGAGACATGAAGCTATTGGAGTAGAAGAGACGGCTACATTTAGGAGTTTCGACAGTGAAAGGGTGAGAGTGGGATGCCAGCTTCATAGGGCACTTGAACTCATGAAGTCTGGGCACCAGTGAATGCAGCTCCTCGGAGCAATTGCCATGAAAGTTTTGTAAAACAGACAGAGAGAGGTGATGGCGAGAAAAGTGAGAAAGTGACTGTAGACAAGATGCCAGAGCAGGGCCAATTATATTGCATATCCACCTCTGGAGCCTATCAAGAACCCCAAGGCAAACAGAAGGGGCTCCAGACCATATATGGCAGCAATACTCCATGCAAGGGCAAATTGTTGATTTGTAGATCTGGAGGATCGATTCTGGGGAGAAAAATTTCCTGGTGTGGCACAGGGAGCCAACTTTCCTTGCGGTGGATGAAGCATTTTTCCTCAGATTATTTTGTATCTCAAATTACTTCTTGTTTTAATTCTTCAACATTTTTTTATAATTGTGATATAGGATCAAAGATGCCTAATCAATAGAAATAACCAGTAAAAATTACAGACATTCTGTAATTATAGACAAGGAAAACCTTGTCCACCCAATAAATAGAGAGATACATGCTCAAAATATTGAGTGTTTGTGGTCTTGGCTAAAATCTAAAATCTAGAATTAGAATAATATTTGGTTCAGAGGAAGAGATGCTCTCAAGGTATTTTAGTGAATTTATTTGGTGAGAGCAAATGAAACAATAGCACAGAAAATGCATTTACTCATTTTTATGTATTTATTCAAATTTCCTAGTTCATAGACATTTTTATAAATTTATGAATAAAAAAAATTATTTTCATATTTATTTTTTTATAAAATGGTAATTAATAAATCTTTATAAAATGGCAAATAAATATTTTATCAAAATCAGTTCACATATTTTTATAACTTTGTAAATTTTTATAAATTTATTAATGAAAAAATTATTTTCATATCTATTTTGGTTCTTATATTTTTCTAATTTGTTAGATATAAAATTATTCTTGTAAATAAACAACCTAATAAATAAATAATGTTTCATATTTTTGTTATCACTTCTCAGGAACAAAGAAAATGTATAAATCCACTTTCATGTTTTGGTTTTATTAAAATTCTAAAAATAGCTTTTTAAAATAAACATTCCTAAGGGAGCATACAGTAATAATTCTATCAATAGATTTTGCATCCTTTTCATCACCATTTTTGCAGGTAAAAACTTATGTAATATTTTACAAAATAAAAGGTAAAACTTTATGCAATATTTTATATTAATGATTATATAATTCCTTATTCTGTTTTATTTTGCATTATATAAATTCCTTCCCCATAGTGAAATGCATAAAAGTATGAAAAATGCATTTATTTAACACTTAAAAAAATAAATCAAAGTAACTCTGGAAAAATAAACTTTTATAAGTATACACATAATTTTTTCACTTTGTCATTCAATTGCCAAATACTTTTATAAAAATTGTCTTGTTTCTAATATAATGATTACATTGGTATACTTGAACCCATTAATGCCTACTCTCAATCTAGTATTAATTATAAAAATTAAAATACAGTATTAATTAAAGGATTATAAAAAATAATTGTGAATTATATAAAAATTTATTTTAAAAAATGACCTATTAATCATAGGTTTCTACTTCTTGTGCATTAATGTGAACTGTCCTATTTTTTGAGATGGCGGGCATTAATATGTTAATTTTGGTTTCAATTATCCATGGTCACCCACCAGAAATAAACAATTTATAAATTTTACTTAATAATAATTGTAAAGGTCAAGAAAACAGAAAACAGAAATACTGACAATTCAGATATGCTATAGAAATTGCAAAATGTTGTGCTGGCAGTATGACTATTAACATATAACCTTGTATATGTGATATATGACAGCCATTAAAAGAAGAGAGTAGCCAGCCAGCAAACTGTGAGAAGAATTTGAGATAAAATGAAACAGCAAGTAGAAGTCAGGCTGTGATTCATCAGCAGGCATTTTTATAGCCTTTCAGAAGATCTAAGTGCTTTGATATATATATATATATATATATATATATAATGCAATTTAAATCAAAAGTTCACAAAATAGGAATAGTATTCATACACAAAAAATATACAGTCACATGAACATAACCTTCTGACTTCATGGCACAAGACAGGTGGTAATACTGAGAATTTTCTATTTTTTTATTGGTTAAAAATAAATCCCAGCATGCATCTCTAGTATTTGTCTATAAATTTAGGGAGGAAAGGTTTTTTTTATCAGTCATTCCTAATTTACTGGCTTTTTCTATTTCTGATTTTTTGCTTTCTTTTATCACCGTACAGATTCATAGGTTCAATTCTTGTGTTTCAGTTTTTCTGACATTTTAACTGCCTTTTGTTGTGAAAACAATGTGCAAACTGAGTATTTACAGGAAATTCTTTCCCACAAGACCACTAAAACTTACACTGACATCTTTGTGTGTCTTACTTTGTCACAGGAAGACATTTGCAGGGTGGTTAAAGCCCTTTTCAAGATCCTTGAAAAAAGGGGAAATGAAAATAAACAACCCCTAAAATAGCAGCAATGCAAAGTATATTATGAAGGAAACAAAATCTCCCACCAGAACAGGAAAGACAACAGAAATTAAGTAGGAAACAATATTTGAACCATCCACCCTGCATCATCACTGTAGATGAGTTGATGAAGCAAGCAAAGGAATATATGCACATCTGGCAAAACCAGTTGATCTAATAGCTGACAAGCAACAGTTAAAATCTGTAGAGAAAAGGATTGTCTTACTATTTGTTGTGAATAAAAATGTCATTATAAAGTCATCAAGAGAATATATTATAAAGGTTTTAGTGGATCTAAAATATAATGAGAGATTACTCAATGTGGGATGTTTTACTACCATTGCTAGAAGAATGTGATACTCTCATGAAAAAGGACTTACAAAATAAAGAATGTATTTTTAAGGTATCAAGGAAAAGATGAACAAGAGTGACATGAGTTTATAAAATCCCAGGTTTATCTTGGGCCATCTTCCAGCTGCTATATGGAAAAATTGTTGAAATTAGCCCAGATATAAAGATGGGTGAAAAGAGATTCAACCTGATGATAAATAAAAAAATATTCAATGATATGCCCAAATGGTTGGACATGCATGGACAAAAACTACTTGAAACTGGCCTAATAGCAATGTAGGGAAAAGGGTTACTTATCCACAGTTTAGGAAAGGAAAAAAAAAAAATAAATAAAACCCATCCAGCACCATCCTGTATCTCTCTTTCTTTCACCTTCTTAATAATTTGCCTTCTCTCCTTCCAATTGCCAACCCTGAACTACCACCAATAAATAAAAGATAAAGGAGCTGAAATGGAAGTAGTTAGAAGAGGAGCTTCCTCATAAAAAATCATTTGAACAAAAATTAAACAAACTGGAATCAATGACTTGGTTTGGTTTGGCCAGAGAAAAGTCATACAAAAAAATAAAAAAATAAATTGGGTAAAAGAAAAAAGTATTTATATACAATACCTTGATACAAAGTTGATAGTACAGTTATTGACAGTTATTGATGACTAAAGCTAGCCTATACTTTCCATGCAATAACTATCGACCCTTCCTGACTATTGTGACACACTGTTGTTATGATTTTGGAACAAGACTTCAGGAACAAGGCTTTAAGTTGGAGGCTTTTTCTTCAGGGCAGCAAAATCACATGAGATCAGGTGAAGTGGTAGTGCTTGTCTCTCAGTTCACTATCGTCTCCACAGTCTCTTTCTACAATGTCTCCGCCATCTGTCTCAGTGTTGTTTTTTTCATGGACCTCTGCACAAGGACTGGGGTGGTGCATGATGTGCTCTGGGAATGCCCGTGTTCCCCAAACAACAGGGCTCTCCTTGGAAATGTCTAAATGTGGGGGAGTCCCTCCTCCCTCTTTGGAATTCTACCTGGGCCTTCACCTCCTTTTGATCACCTGATCAAATGCGTCTTCTTCCTGCTTTGTGTGCATGCCTCTTACCATCACTGCCCAAGGGGCATGGAAAATACTCCATCTTCCCTGAAATTTCACCGGAGCCCTCTTCTCCTGATCAAACCCCTCCCCCAAGGGCTAGGTGCAGTCTAGCCCAAATTTTAATTATCATTCAAAATTCTTTCCTATCGTGCTTTTGTGTGTGGTCATTTTCACATATGGCATTTATTTTTTTTAGCCCCTCATCAACCCTTTGGCCAATAAGTGACAAAAAGGAAACAATCCCTTGATTTGGGAAGTTTTATCACATTTTGGCAGACAAAAAATTTAATTATAATTCTTAACATATGTTCTTTTGGGAACCTGTATGCTTTTAAAAGTTAATCCTTATCAATCAACTGAAATCACGGCCAGGGGTCTGTCTTCCTCTCTGTCACTCAATGGTCATAAAAATATCATGTATTTCTTTCCAGGAGGTCCTTGGACCTTTCAGTTCTAAGTGAAACCAGATGGCCTTTTTGTTTTATCTCTCTGGCTGACAAGAAATTTAATTACCTTCTTCTAGTTTTTTTTCCAATAAAAAAAAACAAATATCCTTTTCCTTCATTTTCTCTCGTCTGGTCATTGGTATATCTTCAGTCTATCAGAAATTAGTGTTTTTCAATTAACTAGTGCCTTTCCAATAGTGTCACAGGCTAATGTTTCCATCAGGATATCTCCCAGACTGGCTCTGATGGAAGATGAATCATGCAAAAAAGCTGAGAGAATATTGTTCTGAGAGGTCTTTGTTTTCATGCACTCATCTCTTTATAGAATAGTGAAACTAATGTTTCTGATGAACATTTGTGGGCTGTCTCAAGATGGTATCATAAAAACTGAAATGAGCCAGATCATCGATGTCCTGAGCTCCAGCAAGTAAGCCATCAATCATGGTTGTCTGGATAGCAAGTTTGAATGGCCTAAGGTTGAGATCCAAATTGAAAAGGGATCAACTCACTAGGGGTTTGAGACCTAGGTATGAATATATCATGTACAAAAGAACCACCTTATTGGAAACAACTACAAGGGTGTACTCTCAAAGAGGTTCTGTCTCTTCTCAGCATACTTTGATAGATATTCGAGGGGTGTTTTTTGATTAGTAAGTCATTCTTTGGACATAACCTTCTCACTTGTCTTCACTGACCTGGCAAGCAGATTGTGCATGCTGGATGTTACCATAAAGGAGAAAGTGTTTCAACTCATTGGGGTTTATGCACCCAATGACCATGAGGAGTGAGAAGACTTCTTTCAATGGATTGATACAGAAAGTCTTGACAGGTGTTTGGAAAACCATCCTAGATCTCAATTTAGACGGCAGGGGAGTTAGGGAGGATACTAACATTCTTTTTAATGTGAAAAAACTTTTGTGAATTCATCACCAGGCTTCATCTGGTTGATAAATTCCAAAATAACCATCTGAAATGGATAGAGTAGATTTGAACAGATAGAAGCAGTCCAGGTATGGTGAAGTGTTCTAGCTACATCAACAAGGTTCTAGTTAGGAGTGTTAACTCAAGAATCTTAGATTGTCCAAGTTTTTCAAAGTGTAGTTTATTTAGACCACAGGCTTGTCCGGGTCCCTGTCAACTTAGATAAGGCTAAATCTAAATGGCTGAGTAAATTCAACATGTGAAGTATTTCCAGAACCAGCTGATACTAACAATATAGCAGGAACTGACGGGTTCTATGTTTGGAAATAAGTGGTGGAGCCACCTTATGGACATCATTAAGTCTTTTGCCATTGATTATACCAGATAACTCAATCTAGATAGACTATTGATGCAAAAAGTACTAGAATCTAGAATAGAGAGCACTGTGATAGGGTAGCTATAGCTAAGGCTGAGCTGGCCTCCTTATTTAACAAGAACCACCAAGCTCAAGTAGTTAGAGCTAGATTAAATAGAGTGTATCAAACCAATTAATGTCCACATTGTGTCCAGAGAAACTTTGAAGTGTCTCTGATCAGCTTATCACATCGTCAGATGGGAGTACACGGACAACAGGTGAGGGCATATGTGGGGAGTTTAATGACTACTTTCAGAAACTTTTCACCAGGTAGCCCTGGACAGATATATTTCTGACTCTTGAGATGAGTGAAGTGGCTAGTTGTGAGGGTTGGTATAACAGAAGAGGAACTCTGGGAAGCATTGAAGAAGGTTAGGAAGAATAAGGCTCTGGCTATTGACTGCTTGCTCTTCAAAGTTACTCTTGTTTGTTGCTGGAAATTCTCTTAAACCATTGAGAAACATTATATTGGGTGTTAGTTTGGAGTGGTTGTTCACAATGATTTGACAAACGGGGTGTTTCATTTGACAAAGGGATGTTTCACTCCATATATCCTTGGACATTTAGGATGAAATATCTCACTATTAATGAGACATCACTTGCCTGGCTAATGATTTGGAATGAACTCTGGGTCGACAAAAAGGTTTTTGCAATGGGATTGGTTATTTAGCCAGAATGCATCTGGTGTATTGAAATAGGAGTCTATTGAGCACACCTTTTTTCACTGTGTTTGCACACTGTGCAAGCTTATTGAAGGCTACATGATACACATGTTGTATGGACAATTCTTTGTCTTGGATTTTAATTCTGTTTGTAGCAATGTGAGCTTGTTGTGCTTGCTAGCCATGATGTAAATGGTGATATGGATGACAAGGATGAATAAAGTTCACGGATCATTGTCTCTTTCTTCCTATCATCTGGTGCTGAACCAGATGATAGGAAGCACAAGGTGGAGAGAGAGATTTTTTCCAAAGACTAGTGAATGGTGCTAACCTTGAATGGCATCTCCAGTTGACTAGTTGTTGTAGAGTAGTTTTCACAGTGGAGACTTGTATTTCACTAAGTCTGTCCTAAAGGGTTTGATGTACAAAAACGTTAGGAACTTGTTATAATAGTTAATGACGCAGCAATCTAGTTGGGGTGGTTGATACTTCAATGTCCGACATTGACTGACTCACCAACTCACTCTGAGCCCACTGGCGACTGCTACTGCTTATTATATCTGGGAGAGTCTATTAACAATAGAATAGGTATGTTCCGGTATAACACTGGTTGAAGGACTTGTTTCTTGCTATTTGTTTTTCTGAAAATTGTTTAACTTACTTAGGGAATGAATGATTGTGGTCTCTTTTTATTTGTTATTCTTCACATTTTTCCATTTTAATTAATCTACCCATCCTACCCATTTCTATGTGACAGAACACCAGTTCACTGGAGTGGTGAGAACATATTTTGTTTTTTATTTTATTTTTTTATTTTTTCTACATGTTAATCTGCTTTTCTGCCATGTTTAGGCCATGGGTAGGGTCCCATACTAGCAGATAATTCATTGTATATATTTTCATCAAATCATGTAATTGTTTTTAGGATGTAAATAAAAATCATGTTTTTTCATTCCCCTCTCTACATATTTGCAAATATGGAGTATTAAGTTAGGATTTCATGGCGGGCAGGTATGGTTTTGGTGATTGTGGTATGTATGTGTTTTGTATAAATGCAGTGTAAAGATTATTAAAAGTGTGATTGGGTCAGTGAATGTGACTAGCTCAGTTAAAGTTAGGACAATGATGAGATAACTCCTTCAGTCCTCATTTGTCAGCCCTTGTGCCATATTAGTATGTTTTTTAATACAATAATATGTATTCTTGAGAGACTGTAACCAACAACTACCACCCCTCTATCAAATGAAGGAGTGCACTCATTTCTTTCATCCCTACCGCACTCTAGAGAGTTAATAAATATAAAAAAAGTACCAGTAAATGTAATTAATACTGCTTATTATAAACAGGGCATTTAATTAAATAATTGTATTTTTAAAAATAACATATAAACAAAATATATTAAAACAAAGTACATAAGTTTTTGCATTTTATAATAATTTTTTTAAATCACAAAGGGAGTAGAGGAAAAAGAAAAAAAAGGGAACAAAAAGTGACAAACTTAGCATTGTCTTCTGTTCAAAGCATTCAAAAATCCTTTAATTTTAGTCTGGTGATAGGCTTTGTAAATAAATCAGTGACCTTTTGCTCTGCCAGAATATAGTCCTACTTTATTGTACCATTTTTCACTTTACTCCTTATCAAATGATAGCTTATGTCAACATGTTTTGAACATTGATGGTGAACTGGATTTTTAGCTAGAGCTATAGTCCCTTGATTGCTCATTTTCATTTGAATTAATCATGATATTTAATAATTGGATAAGGAATTTTTGCTTACACTTTTTGCTAGGTTGTTTTCTTGTTTTCCAAGAAACAGTTTAACAATACTATTCTGTGATACTGCACAAATCCTTTGAATTTCCTTAATCAGCTTAAGGATTTATTAGATTTATTAAACACTAGATAATGTGTTTTTGTGCCTCCTAAATAGTGCAGAACTTGTTAGGCACTTATCAAGTGATCCATGGTTGGTTTTTCTGAATATTGTAATAATTTTATCACCATATAACTTATACCTAAATGAGTTGCAGTCAAGCTACCAACTTTTTTTCAGTAATATTTTTCGACTGCTAGTTTAGCATTGCTTTCTCCTAGCATTTTGATAGCCATTTCACAAGGCATCAATTAGGGTTTACACTTGCATTCCAAATTTTATTAGAATCTTTTCTATATATTGTGGTTGGCTCATTTCAATCAAGTTCTTTTTAAATGTTAATTGTATACCTACAAAGAAAGAAATCTGTCCAAGATCAGATATTTTGAGTTGTTCATTTAAACATTTCTTTTAAAAAGATATATCATATTTTTGTAAGCATTATTGATCAAAGATAATACATGTTGATACCACCTAGATTTAAAAGAATTCTTGGTATTCCCAGTATAAAATTTTTTAACTGTTGGTTTTTCAATAGTAGAAATAGTGATTAGGTAAACAAGAGAGTAAGTTTGACATCAGTTTTGCAATGGGTATTCGTTAGAATTTTTACAATTACACTTGTTGGTATTGTCAGTGTGTGTTGCTTTGGAATTATAACTCAGATTTTTGTATTGGTTTAAGATTTTATCATTATGTTTTTTAATATTTTTTTCAAGATTATCTGTACAGCTATAGCTTAGTTTTAGTGTATTTCTGTTAAAAATTTTACTGAGTGGATTATTTCTGGGGAAGTATTTGTCAATTAAATGGAGGAACTTCTGCCCTAACTTAGTACTAACCATTTGGTTAAATGGGGGTATATAAGATAAATAAACCAATAAGGTTGGAAGACTCAGTAGAATCTAATGACCCGGTGGAAATATCAAATTGATCAGCAAAATTGTTCTTCATCCACTGTTCTTTGTTATGGACAAGAACAGATCTTTTGCAGTTCATAATAATTTCAAGTTCCTTTTGGAAAAATCTGAATACTCCCTGGTAAACTCCAAAGCCAAAGTAAAAAGATCCATGGAAATAGACGGGTAAAAATCCACAATATCAAATTGGATAAATGAACAATTTCTTTTATCACTTTTACTTACTTACTATTCGCCTGAAGAGACACAATGGAGTACTGAAACATGAAAGTTATTGTGTAGCGATTTCAACATGTTTTTGCTCTAATATCTAAAATAAAATAATAATATATGTCTGTGTGTATATATGTATATCAATGTGTGGTGGTGTAATGGACTGCAGCTTGGATTGAGAAATCAGAGAGAGTCAAGTTTAAATTCCATTGACTTATATGTAAATACATTTGGAAAAGGTTTGAATCCATCTTCTCCTTCCTTCTCAAAGAAGGACAACACTGAATTCAAAACTTGAGGAGGATCATTGGGAGGCCTTGTTGCACCAGTTCTAGTCAATTTTTCTGAAAGGTTTGGTTGATTTTGCACAAACCACTATAATCAAATCATATGTGCAGATAGTCTTGATGTTTGCTTCTAAGAATTGAGCTTTTATACCATCATATGATAGGAGTGTCCAGTATATATATTGAAGGATACTAACAATTTTAATCTGTATACAATATGTGTATGGTAGTAAAGTAGTAAATAGTCTGATAAAACTTTCAAAGTCTTTGACCACCTTGTGATGTAGTAACACTCTTACTGGTGCACCATCTGTGCCTGATACACACTGTGACAAGGTACAATGTGGTGAAAGGCCCCAGTACACTGTTCAAGCTGTTCTGTTTCCATTCCTGTAACAGGAAATGTCAATTTGCAATTTCTACAGAATAATTTTCACTAACATGATGTTTGTGCTACTCTTTTCAGCAACTTCCTTTGCCAGCACAATCATCTTTGCAGTACAGGCCTGTTATAAAGATCATGGAGGATATACAGCATATATTAATAAAACATCAAAACAAAGAAGGGATGAAATAATTAATAATATATAATGCTTTATCTAAGAAATTTGAGGACTATTAAATCTAATACTACTAGTGTATGTTCTCTGAATGATGGATATAAAGAGAATATTACTAATATTGAACTCATTATTCTTTACAATTTTGCAAAAATATTAAATAGTTATGTATAGTATTAATATCTACCAAGCTTAGTACATAACCATACTAGTGGGATTACCCAGTAAGGGTGACTCACTTTGTTTTTACAAAATATTAGGATAATATATGTATAATATACTTAATAAGTTTACTGTACTATTCAAGGCACTCAGTGAGGATTGAAATTATTTTTTTTCAAAGTCTAGTTAGTTTTTGAAAGTTTAGTTTAGTAACCAATATTCTACAGTAGACTTCCTACTGATATTTACTGGGTACACTTTACTCTTAGATTAAGCAAACATTGAAAGATTGTATTGTAACGCTCTTCTGAAGGAGTTGAACCATGAATAAATGCATTCAAAATCCTAAGATTTACATATGCTTGAAATAACGACATGAACAACAATGAACAAAAAAGTAGAAAAAAGAAACAACAACCTAAAAATTTTTTGTAAGGTTTAACATCAAATATTCTTATCTCTTTTATGGAATTTTCTTGGGTCTGTAGAAGGTGAACGATGTGTTGTCCCAGAAAACCACTTCCTCCAGTGACAACAATGACTTCATCTTTACACATAGTTGGTAATTTTGAAGTTTGTGTGAAATATAAGCTGATAGAATAATGGCATTTGGAAGGTATCAGCAAAAATCTGGAAGTATGACAAAAAATAAAAAAAAGGAAATAAACAAAAATAAATTGATTTAGTGTAGTTTGAGAATCAGTTGAAAAAACAAAACACACACACATATACATATATGTATGTATGTATGTATATACACATACATGGTATATACAAAATACATACAAATACATAAAAGCATGATAAACAAAATGAGAAAAATGAAGAAAATTGTATGTGGGGAATTTCCTACTACTACAAATGATATTTTGTGGTGACCCCCATGTTTGATTAAATGTTTTATTTTTTTTAAACAGTGTAAATTACATCTGCTAGTCTGTGCATTTAAGAGACTTAAGTAAGTTCCTCAGGTAAGGTTTGAACCTGTGTTCACCTTTTTAGGAGAACCTATTATCTGATCCAGCATGCTTTAAATTGCCCAGCAAGGTTCAATTATCTTTAGAAGAAAGCATATCCCCTTGTTCAAATATCAAAAACCCATATCTTGTCATTTTTATATCCAAGGATCGATTTTCTAAGGAATCAATGGATTTTTAATCAGACATTTATGTGTGTGAGAGAGAAGTTTGAAAATATGGATTAAATCTAAGCAAATAAGTATATAAGAAACAAGAAGGAAAATCTTTAAAAATTTAACATTCTTTGCTATTTATTTAAATTCATTAGAAATGAAGCTAAATAGAGAAATGTTAAATTTATATATATATATATATATATATATATATATATATAAACCCCTCTGTTAAGTTTTAATCTCCCACCTTCTCTCGTCTGTTACCCCTCTCTTTAACACTAACATTCGTCCCACACTCTCATACTTACACTCTCTCTAAATTCTATTTTTATTTCTGGAGTTGTTCTTTTCTGTTTTCATTTTGAATTTGTAGGTCTGATGAATGGGATCATATTTACGATTCCAATGGAATAAATTATGACCATGGAATATTAGTGTTTAAGCCTTTTTATTATATCCTTACTCTGTCCTGGACATTGAGTTCTACCTGGATTCTATCCTCTCGGAATTTTTTATTCAAAAAATATACATGTATGTGTATGCACCTATGTATATATATTTATATATTTTGCATATGTATGTGTATATTTACCACTAATATTATCTATCTATCTATCTATCTATATATATATATATATATATATATATATAAACACTGCATCTCATATTATTAATCACTTTCCATATTTTTAAAGAAGTAATGAAGGAATTCAAAGGAATATTTGTACTATTAAGATACATCTTGATTTAACATATGTATAAATTTCAGTAGACTAATATTACATTTACAATGTGGCAATTGATTTATGAATTTCACAGGATTTTCCAAATTTTGCATTAGTAACCAGGTTGTTAGAGCTCCAAGAAAATTAAAAATTATAATTATAAAATTTGTACATAGTTTAAAACTGTAAATATTTTGAACGAAAAATTGAAAAGTGTCATTGTAATAAGGACAAGATTAAAATGAAATGTACATTTCATTTTCTGAAACAAATTTTAGAATTTGCTTATCTATTGTATAGTTAACCATATTTGTATGTACAGGATCATATGTGCAAACAGACCTCTTCATCATGTCCCAGAAATGCTTAACTGGGTTTATCTATTTGTAGGAAATTTTCAGAATGATCCAAAAACCATTTCTGGGCAGAGGTTGGATCTGATGATATGAGGCATTATCATTATATCTGATTTTGGGTACTGGAAAACCATGAATGGCTGCAAGTTGTAATGGAGCAGCCCTACAGTCTGCCTGTAACTTTTATCCATGAAGAATAGCTTTGAATTTGTCTGGCATAGTCTAAACTATCTGATTCTTTATTTAACTAATTTATCTGAAATTGGCTTGGTGGGGTCCCATTATTTGTAAAAAATCCTCATATGATAAGGATCTTAACTCCCCACTCAATTTTATCCTGTTGGAGATATTTTAACTTATACTAAGTTAAAATTTACTGACATGTTGTAACTTTGTTAATTGATCTTACCCTAACACATGTATTGGAAGTTAAACTTACAGTTGACCCCATGGCTTTTATTCCAATCTTAAATTTCCTTTTCTACCTTGAGATGACAGGAAATGTAAATGGAAACAGGAGGGACTGTCTTGGTATGAGCAGTAAAAGAACTGGACAAAGTCTTAATCGCATACCTATCCAAAAAAAAAAAGAAAAAAAAGAAAAGAATTATCACATAGCACTGTATGTGTGAATATATCTGTTGCTCCCTGTTATTTCTACTATGAGACAATGCAACTCAAAAATTTTAAAATTGATTGCTAATTCGTGAAGAAACTATGGTTACATATGCTGGAAACATACATTAGGTTAACTATATGCCTCAAATATCTCTGCTTATGAGCCAATATCTATCTTCTAATATATTATTTTTTGATTATTTATTTATCTATTTAATTCAATTATTTTATTTTTTTCCAGTAGGACTAGATAGGTCTACCTATTGCCCAGTTCATACTCCTTCCTATCTTTTGAATAGCCACAGATATATACTGATCATTATCAATGACCTCCATGATGCCATTTGTTCTCAACTATGTATTTATGTTGATAACAAGTATTTACTCCAGTCTTTGTAGAAAATATGACAAAGTAAAACTGGCAAATGCTCTTGAAAAGAACCTCCAATCAGCTGGGGAAAGGGATGGCTTGTAAATTTTAATACTTCAAAAACAAAACTGTTTTCATTTAATAACCACAGAGAACCTTTTCTGCCTGCTATCAGAATGGCTGATGTAAAACTCCAGGAGAGTAACACTGCATCTTCTTGCACTCACATGTTTAGGTCTACAGCAAGAAAAGTTGGTTCCCTGTGTTGTGCCTGTGTCCTTGTGTTGTGATAGACAATTCTTGTCATCACATTCCTTCTTACACATTTATAAATCTACCATTTGTTCATAAATTGAATACTGCTGCCATATCTGGTCAGGTGCTCCTCATATATATATATGTATATGTATATATTCTTGACAAAATTAAAAAAAATGTCTATAATGTAATTTATCCTGACCTGACATGTCAATTTCAGTCACTTTCTCACCAATGTGACATGGTTTCCTCGTCTTTTCATGGTAATTGTTCTGATGAGCTTCTCTCTTTAGTGCCACGACTGCATGATTTTAAGCATGCTACTAGATTGAAGACATGGTTTCACCATTTTACTGTTGAACAAGTTAAATGCAACCACTAGTTCTATTCTAATAGTTTCCTTTTTTTCTCTCACTTCTCACCTGTGGAACTCCCTTTCCAATTTCTTGCTTCCCTGCCACCTACAATCTTCCAAATTTTAAATACAACATCAATTATCATCTTCTGCCTTCCTGAATACTTTTGTTTGCTTTTCACTATAGTTTTTTCATACTCTTTCACTCCCTTGTGGCATTACTGCCTTGCTTGGGGTGTGTTACTTCTATTATGTATTGGAATGACTACAAAAATATACCTTTCCCCAAATCTATATACAAAACATACAGATGCATACTGGGATTTCTTCCTAGACAATAAAATAGGCCACTTCTTGGTCTCATCCAATATATTTCTGTTTTTTCTTGTATTGAAATCAAATTGTCATTTGTCTGTATCCTCTTGTGTTTGTTAACACCATTCTTACTTTGTGAACATTTTGCTTTATTACCATTGCTTTGCCTTGTATATATTGCTTGCTTAATATTATTTTTGCTCTGTTCTTTTCTTTATCTTGTTATTGTTTATTGCAAACTTTGTCAATTCTGTTTGTTCAGCATTTCTGCAAATTAAATTTAACCATGTTCAATTGCTCTACAGTTTTTCAGGAGTTTCTTATTTAATATAGGAATATTAGCAAATTGTTATATATGTACCAGCAAAAAAACTGTGTCAAAAGGAGTATTTTTGTAAATAAACATTCTAATAAATAAATATTTTTGTTTAAGATTTCTGTTGTCAATTCTCAAGAAAAAAATATAAATCCAGATGCTCACAATCTATTTCACTAAATTGACATCGCAAGAGCAAATGAAAGAAATTTTCAGTTAATTTATTTTTATAAAATTTATAATTACACTTCTTTCTACTCATTCTTGTCTTGAAATCAAATTGTCAACTGATCTAAATGGAGTACAATCCTGAACTTCTTGCTTGCCCACTTTTTCCCCATTTTTTCTCTCTCATTATTTTTTCTTACCCTTTTTGTAATTAAAAAAAAACTTTTTAAAAATGATTGCAAAAAATATATTAAAAAATGCACAAATAAAATAAAGGTATAAAAAGTTTTGAAATATTAAAAGATATTAAACAAAAAAGAGAAAAACTTAAAAACAATTGTAAATATTTGTGTATCTTGTTTATACTTATTGGTCCCATAAAAGGGGAAAAAGGAGGGAAATGACAGTATTCATCCATTTGATTGAGTGGGGAGTTCTATCTGTATTGGAATAACTGCAAAAGCCTCTCCATCCCCAAATTTATAGGAAAAAATACAGATGCATGCTGGGATTTCTTCCTAGCTAATAAGATAGGCCACTTATCAGTCTCATCTGCCATATTTCTGTTCTTTCTTGTCTTTAAATCAAATTGTCATTGTCCGTATCCTTTTTGTGTGTTAACATCATTCTTACTTTGTGAACTTTTTGCCTCATTACAATTGTATTGCCTACTTTTGTCTTTTTTTTATATTGTTTGCTTGGTATTATACCAAGCAAACAATATATAAAAAAAGACTTTTTACACTATTCTTTTCTTTATTTTGTTATTGTTTATTGCAAATGTTGTCAATTCTGTTTGTTTGATATTTCTACCAGTTATATTTAACCATGGCCAATACGGTACAGGGTGTGATAATTAAAAAAAAACATACTGGACAATGATAAATGATATGTTTTGGTAGACCAATAAATACAAACCATACCATATGAATACCACCATTTCATTATAGAACAAATACCAGCCAGTACATTGCATTGTTGATAACTGGTATTCATGACCTTGTAGTTTATGCACTATATCTGAACTATACCGTCATTTTGAAATAACTTGACCATGTCACACATTGCTAGTTCTCTAGTGTCTATTTAACAATCCACAAACATAGGTGAGGCACTGTGTCTAATGGGAAGATAAAGGATATGGAACTGATCTACAGGATATACCTCCAGCACCTGTAAATGTGAATGTGATTTGAGTCAGTGTCATGTGTCTGTTACTGCGGACAATTCTAATTAGATACCTGTGATTGTGAATATTAAGTGTCTATGGCTGGCTATTGTTATAGCCACAATGGGTAGCATGCTTTCCATCAGGTATTCATGGTTTATATGTAACAATGAGGGATGACAAACAATTCTACTATTTCAAAAATTTAATGACAATCCATTTGGCACCTACTATCACACCCCATATGAAATCTGATTCACATTACCTTGCTAAGAATAGCTTAGCCAGATTTAAATTGACTCACTAGATGTCAAAGCACAACTGTACATAACTTCAAAATAGTGACATCTTTAAAGAAGTTATGGTGAGTCATGTTTGCCCACATTCTGAAGGGACATGGCACATACACACACAATATATATATATATATATATATATATATATATATATATATATATATATATATATATATATATATAAATAAAATTGGAGTTAAAATTTCTGATTTTTGTTGTGAGAGGTTATAGGTTCAAATCATTGATAAGATCCTAGCATTTGAAAATATACTCACAAATATATAATATATATATATATACAAGGTGCTGTCTCAAGAGTTCTGCACAGTTTTCCCCTGGGAAGTCCTGTATGGAAGAGTTGCACGAGAAACTTGTCCAGTAGAAGGTCAGCATGGAAACCAAGAGCCTCCATGTGAACATGGGCAAGATGAAGATTATGATCTCAGGTGCAGGCATGGATTTGCTCAGAAAGTTTGGCAAAAGCCTGTGCACAATCTGTCTTGCAGATGTTGGTAACAATGCCATTTCCTGCATCAGTTGCTAATGCATAAAAAGTGCAGTAGCATCTCCAGTAGATTTCTATCTTATCCTTTCTTCAAATGTAAGCATTGCAGAGGTAAGGTATGATTAATCAATGGCCACTCATTAACTGAAGTGGTTGTTGGTGGAGTGGCCTTAGAGGTGTTTGCCTCTGCCTATTCTGTTACCTGGATGACACTTTGTCCTAAGGTGGCGGATGTGAACTGACTACCATCAGATATTGCCAGGTCACACGAAAGACATTTCACCAGCTACTGCCTATCCTCACAGCCTTCTACCTCCCAGCCAAGACCAAAGGTTGTGTGTACAACATCTGCATTTGCAGTGCCATGCTGCATTCCAGCAATGGTGGACTTCAACTACCTGTTGTGGAATGACAGGGCTATGACACATTGGATACATGGCATCTCCACTGAGGTCATGTCAGACTCACTTCCTGAGGAGCTAGGTCAAGGTGACCTAGAATCACTGCTGTGAAGCTGTCAACTACACTGGACTGGTCATATTGAGCACAGTGAGTGGCCTATCAAACTGGTCCATGATGTGATGGCTGAAGGTAGCAGATGAAGAGGATGGCCCAAGATGTCTTGGGATGGTGTTTTTCAGAAGGACACAAAAAAACTGGACTTACATCTAGTTGATGTTATCGATAGGTGTATATGAAGAGGTAATCTGAGATCCTCTGTTAGGCAGAACCCACCTTGCTTTATGCAAGATTAAAATTGATCCTGGCTCAACAAAAAAAAAAAAATACAACTATGATGATGATACATACATATATTATTTATTTGCAACTATTACTTTTTATATATACAAAAAAAATGAAAACTTAAAAATACCAAATTTTTAATTCCACAGATTCAATCATGGTAAAAATTGCAACAAATAATCTACACTAAAATAGCATTTTTTGGCAGAATTGTGTTTTAAGTTAACATGATGACAAGCCATTGCAAAATTGATGGATGACTTGGCTATTGTATTGTCACATTAAAAGAGATGATGATTTCAGTTAAGAAGTTAATAGCAACTATTTTTGTTTTTCTCCTTGATATCCACAATGAGTACATATTTTTCTTTTTTCTTTATGGCATATGTATCCATTTCATCTATCAGATCTGTAATTTTTGTTCTATTAAATTTTCCAGTTAATTCTTGTTGCTAAACAAATTCAACATACAATTCTATTGACAACTTTTCCAGTTGTAAATGCATTAGAGTCATTTGCCAATACTCCTCATTTTGAATGCTGTTTACCAATTTTATTTGGATCAAATTGTCTTTGATTGACTGGCTTTCTGATCCCAGTTTCTCAAATTCATAATATTTAGTGGCCTGCTTTAAATATATTCCATAACTGGTTCATTCACTTTTTTAGAAATATTCATAAACTTAGTTCTCTCTGTATTCACTAGTTTTTTCTTGGGTTTTATGTTTTTCACTATTAATTGACTTATATCGTTAAACAATTTTTTTACAACTCTCTTGGGTGTACAATTGCTGGTAATTTTATAATGGCCTCATAACCAGTAGTTGCCAACAAGAGATCTGTTATTTGGTTTTCTCCACAAACTGATTTTAAATCCCTTAGCTTTTTGTTCTAGCTTTAACTGCTATTCTAAGACATGCTTGTGCATATTCATAATTATTAAATGATAATTGTCCATTCAGTTTGTTAGATCCTATCAGTGACAAAATTACTGAAGTAGTATGCGTTCAACTGCCTCATGGGTAATAGCCATAGCTATTTATAGTCTTTGTGACTATGTAAATGAATCATCTCAAGTTTTAAAATATTATCGATTCTATGGATTGTCTATACAATATAATTAATGAGAACAAAATCTGTACATTTTAACATCTTATCACTATAAACATTATATTTAATTATTACATGAATTTGAGTAAATACCCCTGATATTTTTTCAAGTGTAACTGACATCAACAGGATATGAATTTGTGTCCCCCTTAAATTGGAGGAATTACTTTTAAATTATGCATGATTAAGATCACTCAAGTTTGAGATTTCACAGCAAAGTAAAGCTCATTTTAATATATACTATATATTTGAACACTTAACTTGCTTTCAACAATTAATGGTTAATTTCACAGTTTTTTAGGTTAAGTTTTGAATCTTTATTGCATCTCAAATGGTTATCAGCCATTTTTTATTATTTTTTCAAATATATATTTTTACCTGCTTAATAATTTTTTATTTATTAAAAATCTCTCGAAAAACATTGTTTAACAAGTTTAAATACAAGATACATCTGAAGAATGAAAAAGAACATACCAGTTGAAAAGCTGTGATAAAGAAAAATATATTAGTTTTAAATAAGTGTGGAATAATAAAAATATTTAATTTTGGAAAATGATTCCTGTTTTTGAGTTTAATAAAGCCACTGATAAATAAGTTTTATTTTTACAGGATGCTCAATAAACATAGCATTGAACCAAACACAACTTTGTTCAGTAAATAATTCTGCATAGTAGTACCAATAATGCAAGTCAATAAGTTTTGATTTTTCAAGATATACCATTAATATGAGCAAAAATTTCTTTTATTCAAAAAATAAAATAATTTTCTGTCAACTTTTGCTTTGCAGTCTTAATTTTGTCAAAGGGAGACAACCAGTAATGCACTTAACTCGATAAGACTTATGTTGTTAGGGTGTTAAAAAATGCCAAATGCTGTACATTTGAAATTACACAAGTATCTCTTAATGACACATATAACTTAACAGTAGTAATATTTGCTTATTCATGTATATATTATATATATTGTAAAAAAATTTAGAAATTTAAGAGCTACTTGCAGTTTCAAGGTGATCTTTAGCTGCTTTATATGACAAAAAAATATATACCAGAATATAAGTAAATAAATGTAAATATGTAAATAAATATAGTTGTGAATAAATAAATGACAAGCCAGAAAACTGAGTTGTGACATACTTCATTCTGAAAGGAATATAACTGAATGAAACACGTCACAACCTAATTTTCTATCTTGTCTTTTATTCTCTTATGCACACACACAATTCTATTCATATCTCTCTATCTAATTCTGTTCATATCTAAATATGTAAAATAGTTTTGTTTTTATTTGTTACACTTTATATGAGAAATACATTTAAACTTAAGTTCTTCAAATATTTAATGTACATTCAGTTTACACCAAATGTTTATACACTGGCTTCTTTGTATTAAACTTTGTTTTCTCCTTTCGAAGAAAAGTTTTTTGGGTATTTGTTTTTTTTACTTTGTATGTTTGTCTGCTTCTATATGTTACAAGAGACTAAGCTTAACTGACCTACATTCTTAAGCTCACAAACATTCTCTTTCTCAGTCTCTTGTCTTTATCACCAATATAAGTGACATTTATTTATACTTGTAAGGCACCACTTACTTGGTATGTGGGTGAAGTAAACAAAAATAAACATCTTCAATCAGAGTATAATTTTAAGTTGTCAAGAATGAGTAATCAGAATTACTTTCAACTATAAAACTATAAGAATTGTATAGCACTCATCTTGCAAAGCAAAGAAAAGTTAACTTGGAAAAGCATATAGACATACAAGACAGGGAAAATTAAAAAAAAGAAAAGAATTTTAAAACTAGGGAGACGTTTTTTATAAAAATTTAAATATAGAATTTATGCATCAAAATTTCTCTTGGGAAAGTGTTGTTAGTAACCACAAGGTTGAAAGTTTTACAGTTTTGGTCGTATATGATGAATCTGGCTAATTTTTACAATCTACAGGAGCTATATATCTAGAGATTATATTTTTTATTGCTTTTTTGTTTCATGTTACTAAAGTGTATCTGGTTAATAGTATTTTTAATAGCTTAAATAAGGTTGTTATATATGTTACTATGATTAACTACTTGTAAAAAATAATTTTATTTGTTCATTGATTATTTTATAAGGAAAGGCAACATTACTAAGAGTTTGTTTATTGGTAATGTGAATTCACTTTGATAGTTAAGGAGACAGGACTTATACTGGTGTGACTCTTTTGCATGCTGAAGTGAGGAACTTCTGATGAATATTATTGATGAGGCTATCAGGAAATGGATTTTTTTAAATTAATGCTGAATTCACATTTAAGAGTAGGTACAGAACTATTTTTTAAAAGTATGTTTTAATTTTTTATCTGATCAAGATAATTTACAAGAGCAAATCTACAAAAAGATGTCCTGTCTGGCAATGTCTTGATAAAAAATGATGCCATTCCATGTTGGCCAATTCCATACTGCTGCCAATTCCAGACATCAACTGCTGCCATTAATCAGTCCACATGGGAATAGCATGTCAGAATTCAACATCTGATTTTACAGAAGGAGCTTATAATATACACTGCCCTTCCAATGGAGGAGAGGGCAAGTTCATATGAATAAGGTAGTCAGGCTGAAGTACAAGGCAACTTACTTGAGTGCAATGGACCCAATTAGTTTCACCATGACTGTTTGCAATTTGTAGTAACATGCTGTTCACCTTGATGACTTGGTAAGAGTAAGACCTTGTCTCCGACCTGTATCAGATCTTTATAGATGAGCCGATTCAGCTGTTTGTCTGTCTTTGGTTGGCCTAATTGTTTGTTAGGGTGACGTGTTGTTGAACTTGTCACAGCAAAGAGTTTAGTATGTCATAAGAACCAATGTTGGGGTGCCAACCAGTAATGATATAATACTGCAAAATTCCATATGTGCTGTTGGAGGTGGTGTTCATAGACAACACAACAGATTCTAGGACATCAGTCCATTCACAGTTCTTGTCTTCACAGAGCATATAGAGAGCATTCTTTAATGTGTGATGTTGTCATTCAATATTGCCGGAACTTTGTGGATGCCAAGGACAATGAAGGTACTGCTTGACTGATGTCATCTTGCAGAAATTCTTATACACTTTGCTTGTGAAGTGGGTGCCATGGTCAAAGGATATGACATAGGGTATCTCTCGGTGGTGGAAGATTTGTCCACAAGCTGCGGTCTCTGGCACAGGGAATGGCTGTGATATGTCAGCTAAAGCTGTCCAAAATCATTAATATATAGCATTTGCTTTATGCCACTCTCAAAAGTGGCACAAAGTGGTCTGTGTATACGAATTCAAAGGGTCTTTTGCCTAGTTTGCAATGTCCGCTTGGCCAGTTTGGACGCTTGCCTTAATTCCTCTTGCACCCAGCACAGATATTGCATTATTCAATGTATGCTGCTAACATTGTGGTTTTTGAACTCTCACCAATAGTTTAATAAGTGGGTACACATCTCCATGTATTCTAAGATGAATTTATAGCTGGATATTTCTTCTTGTTATCGTCAAATTTTTGTGTTATTGAATTCATGCTGGTCAAAGTATATCAGTGAATGGTGGTCAGTGAAAATAATGAATGTGTGGCTGCACAGAATAAAGTAATCAAATTTGGATATGGCCCATTTTATTGCAAATGCTTTGTGTTTGTTGGTGGACCAGTTCTTTTCTGTTGGGCTGAAGGTATGGAAGTGACGGCTATGATCTTTTTCATCCATTCTCAGCTTCCTGCATAAAGATGGCACCACACGCAACATGGTGAGTGTGAAGGGTTTAATAAAATCTGAAAATAAGATGAGTGGTGGTGATAAGTGTCTCTTAATTTTTTCAAAAGCTTTATTGGCCTTTTCTGTCCAAATGAATGGCTTGTACATGTAATGAAGTCAACGAGTGGGAAAATGTCTTGATTCATTCATAAAGGAGAGTCTCTAAATATTGCCATATCCAAACAAGACATCCTATGAGACTGCAGATCCTTTCTTGTTGTTGGTGGCTTCATCTCAACAATGGCACAAATGTATTCTGGGTCAGATCTGAGCCCTTCGCTGTCAACAATGCAACCAAGAAATTTGGCTTCTGAAGTGAAAAAAGTGCACTTCTTAGGGCTGAGTTTCAGTCTGAATTTTTGAAGCATGATGAATAGCTGTTCCAGTGCGTTGATGAAGTCATGAAAGGTTTGGACATGGACGAGGTTGTTATCAATGAATGACGAGATACTGTCACTTCACAGTCTCCTGTGATATGCAGCTACATATCAAGAAAAGATTTGACCAGCAGATGTTAGACTGAATGCTAGGTGGGTATATTGGTAACATCAACCCTTCCAGGTGAATGCAGTTTTATGACAGTCCCATTGGTCGATGGGGATTTGCCAGTATCCATTGCAGTGATTGAGGGATAAAAAGTATATGTTTCTCTTGCCTATCTTGTTGAAAATAGAATTGATCTTGCACATGGGATACAAGTCTAAATATGTGAATACCTTGTTGAGAGTCCTCTTGAAATTTGCCACTACATAGATTTATCCATTTTTCTTTTGGATGTCAAAGACAGGGCTGTTGAACCCTTTCAGGTTGGAGCAGAGTTCAGTGATCCCTTCAATGGCCATGTGTTGAATTTCAACATCAATGTCAGCTTCTAGTGCCTGCACAAGCAGGTGTTGTTTTTGGCTATGGACTGATCATTAGCGGGTATGCACACTGGTTTAATGAATGTGCTCTGATTATCGTCATTACTGATGATATTGGCATATTTAATGAGAAAGGGCTGCTATGACTTCTAGAGCATCACATTTGGGGTGAGTGGGGAGGACTATACCTGTTTTTTTTCTAAGCCAGTTCAGTTTTTGCACTTAGGACTGGATATTGACCTGGGGTTTTGCCATAGGCTGGCTTATGATGGGTTGGACTCCATATATAGGTTTGTAGGGGTGAGGAGTTTCTGGTTTAGTAACTGAGATCAGAGGTACTGTATGGCTTACGCCACCCTATGACAAGGCATGGTGGAATTTGGCTGTGTGCAGACAGAATAGTTGACTCTGTTATTGGAATTGTTTGTGGGTGTGTGTTTCTGGAACTGTCTTGGGGTTATATCATTGTGCTCCATTCTTGTAGAGGTGTTCTTGCCATGCATTGGGTGATTTACATGTCAGTGTATCTGGTTGCTGTTTTTTATTACGTCTGTGGTCAGGTTGGGGATAGCATTGGTTTTTATGCCGCAGTCAAGGTATCATTGGGCATCACTTGCTATACCACCCAGTGGCTGTCCATTGTCTTTACAAGGTAGAGGTATATGTTCAGAGCCCAGGCCTTAATGTTTTCGCTCATGAGCATCATGCCCATGAGAGAAAAAATGGTGTGTCTGTCTGAAACTTTGCCTTTATATGGATTGTTGCTTCTCTGATGATGGTCTCAAGTCAGTCTGCAAAATTGTTAATCATTTTACTGTCATGTTATTGCTGGTCCCATGTTTGGCTGAGGTGCTGAAAGTTCATCATTTGATTCCCATGGGTTTTTAGCAGGTAGGCCCTTAACTGCTCACATGAGGACATGGTCTGTTCTGAATCCTCCATCTGTTGGAATAGGCCCTTGTCAAGAAGTTGATTGACGATTTTAACAAACTTGGTTTCCATCTTCAGATGCAATCTTGGGTTTTACGTGGATTGTGTATGCCTTGTTTAAATCAGTTATGAACTGATTGACATTGTTAGCCAGATGGAAACATTTTACATCATGCATAGCATCATGTAAGGGTTGTAGTCACATGAGCATTTCATAGTCTGTTGAAGTCTGGGATGTGTGTGCGATCCCGATTGAGGCAGAGGTGATAGTGGTCAGCATTTCCTGAATTTCTGCTTTAAGTTCATCAGTGATTTTGGCTTGTTGTTCGTTTGTGGATTTCGGGTCTGTTTCCAGTTTGAGAATAGTTGCTTGTTGTTGTTTGATTAATTCTAGCATTTTGTGGCGAGTATATGTAGTGTAGTCTTTCTTCTTGTTCCAGCCGCATGTTTCTGACACCAGTTGTTATATTAAGTGTATGGTGGCAGAACAAAGATGAAATGATGGAGGTTTAAGAAATTAACAATTGTATTAACAACAAATGGTAAATCGGTGTAAATGTCTCTCATTGAATGAAAGAGATAAGTAGAATTGTAAAAGTCATCTGCAGAGTCATATGGTAGGCAAGGAAGGGTGAGTTGTGACTTACTGCAGAGATGACCTTTGGTGAGTTGTCTTTGAAGATTGGAGGTCACATTCTGACAAGTGTTGAGAATCCTGGCTGTTGTAACACTCAATTACCAAAAATGTCCTTTGATGGGCTTTTATGTCCTTTTCTTAGGCTTAGATTGGCTCCAATTTTTATTTTGTTTCTTTAGGCAGGAGTGGGTGCTATTGGTTGGAAATTCTGGATTGTATTTTTCTTTGTGTGTGTAAGTAAAATGGAAACTATGTGCAGAGCCAATGCACAGTTGATGGAATTTTTAGTTCAGTCTTGGGATTTGGAGTGTTCACATCCAGCCAATAGTGGAAATTTGTGTAACATGAATCAGAAGAAGATCTGGTTTTAGGAAGATTATAACAAGCTTTTTCATTCTACATCATTGTAAACAATACATTTTTCATTGCTTGACATTTTTATTTTCAGAAATAGGCTGTTTTTGTTGTATTTGAGCAGAGAATTAAAATTAAAATTGGAACCACATTAAAGACACTAATTTGTTCACTAGCTCAGTCACTAACACTACTTTCAAAATATACTATAGAAGTCATAACATAATTTATTTATTAGAAAGCACACTATGCCAGAAACAACAGGTAGGAAAATCTGAATAGCCCTTTCATTAGAGAATTAATAATTATCAGAATTGGATTAAATTGGCTCCCCATAAAAGATTATTACCTGTAGAACAACATTTCTGCCTAGAAAAACATGATTTTAATAGTCATGCAAAATTCACTATATTGAAATAATAGAATTAGACACAAAAAGTTAGGGAAATACTAGAAGAACATGAAGACAAATAGATTTTTTACCTGAAAACACTTTGCCCAGGTGGATTCAACAACAGACTAAACAGCACAGATAGAATTAATATATAATCCCATAGATCAACCCCTACCCATATTTCTCTATCACACTAGACAGACATACTTCCAGAGGTGTTGAGATCTCCCATCTTTTACACAAATATATACACATACACACATCACCACCACCCCAAAAAAAACTAAAAGATAACATACACACAGCACACACACACACATCCCCTCCCTCAGAAACCAATAAAGCTGCCAGAATGACTAAGGAGGTAAAGAACTTGAAAGAGGCGTTCTGATCAATACAAGGACTGATCAAAAATGCAATAAAGAAACAAATGAAAACTACAGGCAAAGTTCACCTTCTTCAGAGACAGTCATTCACCCCTGTAGTTCACTGCTACTCACAAGCAGGAATTTTTTCTCCTGATGATGGCCATGTGGACCAAAACTAGTCAAGGAACCTAATTTAAATAATAAAACAAAAATATTAATATACAACCCAATGTATTTGAAATTGAAATTTTTTAACATTTTTTTATTGCTCAAGACGCACACACACATATATATTGTTTCTCATGTATTATTTTGCCCTATTCATTTTTTCTTCCTCTCATTATTGTTAATTGTGAATTTTTTTCAATTCCACTTAATGAGAATTTTGCCAAATTATACCTCCCAAACAGCAGCAGTCTATAGAAACAAGCAAACATTCATGCAGACTGCCTACACACAGCCTTTCACCTACACAGGAAGTTCTAGTCTAGTCTAGATAGCTAGTCAGATATAAAAACAGACCACATGCTGTCAGGATGGCAGTTATAAAAACAGTCATGATAGCAGTTTCAAACCAGTTATTCAGAGGTCAACTTAATGAGAATTTTGCCAATTACCGTGCCTTCTTATTCTACAGGTTATGAGCACAGGCTCTGTTTTAACTGCCATGAACCCAAATATGAATTATGAGGAGTAAAATATGAGATATAGTAAACAAAAACACTAAAAAACATGACAAATTATGAAGGAGTCATATATAAATAAACAAATATTGAAAAGTTTAATAACTGTGGATAAACATAGTGAAAAGAAAAATATAAGATGCAGATATACAGGCAGTTGTCACAGTGTTACACCAAGCTACCTCACATATACAGTCTCCCTAAGATTCACAAAGATGGTATTCCACTCAGGCCAATTGTTAGCTGCCAAGGCTCGGTGTGCCACCCTCTGAGTCACTTCCTAGTAAATATAATCAACTCATTAATCGGAAAGTCACCATCATATGTCTGGAACTCCTCCCATTTCAGGGAAATAATCAAAGATGCTCCCATCCAATCCAACCTAGATATGGTGAGTTTGTTCACTAAGGTACCTAAACAGGAGGCACTCCTGGTAGTCAGGGGCAGACTGGCCTCAGAATCCTTTCTAGAACAGACCAGTATACCAGTAGATAACCTGATGGAGATGCTGACTTTCTTTATGAAAACAGCATACTTTGGAATGGAATCAGACATATATCGACAGGATGCTAAAGCAATGTGTTCACCATTATCACCAGCAATTGCAAACCTGTATATGAAATGCTTTAAGGAAATGGCATTAGAATCAACACCATTAATGTCTGAGATACGTAAATGACACCTTCATACACTGGCCACACCAGGAAGACATCCAGCTACTACTGGACCATGTAAACTCAATAAGATCATCAATACAGTTCACAATAGAAAGAGAAAACAACAACAAACTAGTCTTCCTAGATGCACTCGTATCTCAAACAGAGCAAATGTTCAAGACATCTGTATACCACAAGCCAACATTCATCAGACAATACCTCAACTTCATCTCCCACCATCCATACAGTGTAAAGAAAGGGAATATCCATTGCTTACAACATAGAACAAGAGTCATAAGTGGTGACCCGGAAACATACCAACAAGAAATGGTCAATATAAGTTGTACCCTACAACGTAGCAACTACCCTGAATACATAGTGGCAGCTCCAACAAACTGAGATAGAAGGGTACAAGAGGATAACAGCACTCAGAAAACAGTCTGCCTAACCTATGTGAAGGGATTATCGAAGAAAATACAAAGGATCTGTGGTCCATATAATATCAATAAACTCATACCAATATATGACTGCCAATACAATTAAAAATACAATATTTCATCCATCATTTTTTCATAAAGAATTTAATAAGAGAGATTTTAACTTGACTTTTCTGTGCTAACTGATCTGCTTCCATGGGTTAAACTAATATGAAAAAAGCCCTTTATTCCAAAGATCATTCTAGCAACTTACTCCAAAACAAAGGATAAAAACAAATAGTTTTTTCTTTAACTCACAGCATGGTGGTTCCAAATCTTTTGGTAAAGTGAGATATCATCCATCTTGTAATCCCTTTTAAGTAGATATGTTCCTTAAGAGGATTAAGTTTCTCAGTGGGGTACACAACTCATGTAGATTTTGAAAGGTTGTCTTGAAGGACACTGACATGTTTATTGAATATGGTTACTTCTAGTCTGAAAGGAATTCTAAAAAGCATGAAATACCACCAAAAAATCCATTTCATTGGTTTATGATATATTTTTCTAAAAATCAAAAACATTCTATTTTTTTGTACAATGTATGAGATTTTCTGACCTAATATTGATAGTCAATATTTTAACCTCATCATGCAACCTTCATTTTTTTTAATCATTTCATCCCAAGCAAGGCAATAAAGTTACTAAGACAAATGGTAGGGGAAATAAGTGTGAAAGAATATGAGAAAAACATTATTAAAGAGAGAGCACAATATAAGAATAGGAATTAAGAAGATAGAAGATAATGATTGACATTACATTTAAATTTTTGAAAATCAAAGTTGACTGGAAAGCAAGAAGCCAAAAGAGAGTTCCACAAGTGAGAAGTGCAAAAGAAATTAATATCTACCCATTTCAACTGTAAAATAATGAAAACTAACTGCCAATCTAGTACTGTGCTTAAATTTGTAAATTCAAGTTACCAAAGATGAAAGTTCATCAAAACAATTACCATGAAAAGGGAAGCTACGTTACGGTGGTGAGAAAGTGACTGAAGCTGAGAAGTCAAGACCAGTAACATTGCAGATTCTTCTTTGGATTTTATGAAGAATCACTAAATACATAACAGAAGCACCAGACCAGACATGGCAGTGATATTCAATACATGGATGAACATGTGTAAGATAGATTCTGTTGAGAAAATATTTTCAGCATGACACAACCAACTTTCCTACCAAAACTATCTAGCAATTGATTCAATAGAATTTTTTCACTTGATGTCAATGGAAAGCCTAAGAAAGTGCAATGAGTCAAATAGGTTAAGATATAGCTTGAACTGTAAAGAACTTGTATTATCTTAAAACATTGTCAGCAATTACATTTCTTTAGAATGATGGTGTTATATACAAAAAAAAAATCTAATGGGGCAGGCAGTTGTTTGTGTGTGACTAAGTGATTTTTTATGGTATTTAGATCACTAGTGATTTGTCATCCTTCTACTGATTGACATCAATCAGTTTATTGCAAGAGATGCAATCTTGTACTGGGCAGCAAAATTGATATACTACATTAGTTGTCTTAAATTTAGTTTTATTTTAATTAATTATAATTTATTCCTGTTGAGATACAAATGGAAATTTTATAAATTTCAAATAGAATGCTTCCTTGAATAATATTTTTATATGATAGTAAATCTATTAGAGAAGAAAAGTGTTTAACAATGAATAATGTAAAAAATGTTTTTATTTTGTACTTTGTTAATATCAGAATTGTAATTTAATTTTCAATTAAAACAACATTGGAATTTTTATGGAAAAAAAATGATACAATTTTTCCAAATAGATATTAAGGGCAATTTTTCTAGTTAATTTTTCTTCCTCATTTATAAAAAAATTTAGGTGTTGAATGTAAAAATACTCTTCTAGATTATTTATTAACGCAGCCTTTTCTTTTTCTGTGGATTAAATTCACAAACATTTAAAAGAACATTAAACCACATGTGATTTTTAACACTTTATCTGTGTTTGTAAATATCAGATATTGACTGTCTGAACATATATAAAAGATGTCCCATCATGTACATGTATATAGTCAAAAAAAAAGAAAAGAAAAAGGAACACACATCCACCCACAACTAAAACAAAACGCACACTAAAATATTATCTTGATGCAGAGTTTAGCATTGCATTTAGGTATTTGAGTTGGTCTTTAAACATTAGTATGAGTCACAGTTTTTAAAAATATTTTTCCCAATTGATGATCTAATAAATGTTTTATGTTAACAGTAAAAAAATGTTTATTAATGATGATGTCCTAATAAAAAGTTTATTTTACATGCCAATGTGATAGTGCAACAGTATTTTTTTGATCACTGAGTACTACAGGAAAACTTGAAGTTTATTGACCATTTTCTATTTGTGCATGCAATTACTCACTTGAAATTTTTATGAAATTTCTAAAAAAAGTTCCCTTACCACAAGGTTGTATGTATATTTGTCAATTGTTCCTCCATTTGTAAATTAAAATCAAAATCTGTACTGTCACCGTTGAACAAATACTTCTCTTAAAATATAAATGTTTTTATTTTCCAGTAATAGTTTTTTTCTAGAAATAGTTTACTCATGATATAATTATAAAATAGATGAAAGATATACTTATTTTTATTAACCTTTCACAGTTTTGGTATATGCAGCTAAACATATTTCTAAAACACATTTTTTATAAATTTTGATGGGTGCAAATAAAAATTTGATGCAAATAAAAATTAAGATAAATTAGTCATATAGTGAGGACTCTGGTTGTATGATGAGTTCAATATTCATTGGGTACTCGAAAAAATTTTCTTTTTTTTTTTCTACATTCCGTATCTATTCAGGACATAGGTGATCAGTTTTTTTCTTTTTAAATCTGTGAATTGCTTTAACATTTTGGGAAAGATAATAATCTGATTTTCTCCATGATTTTAAATTCAGAATACTTTTCCTCCTATGCCTGGAAAGTCCAGTTCACTCTTCTATTTAATCTATAGTGGGAGAAAATAGATAAACTCATCCTTTTCCCAAGGGCATTAGTGTCAAGTGCAAACAAAAAATTTTAAACTTGACTATCCACTTGACTATTTCACATTCCTCACTGATAACCATTAGGCTATTCCCTCATCCAGATATTGACCAAGTGTCTGAAATAGTATACAACTTACAATAGAAACACAAAGAAGGGCAGAGAGCAGAACAGCTGAAATGTATCTATAAGAATATAGATGAGGACACCATTTCAAATAAATCAATGTATTATAATCTATATGAATAATAGTCAACTGAAAAATTCATAGCTTAAAATGAGGTTAATTTTGACTACCTGATTCAAAGCCACCCAATCAAATTATTGCATCTCCCTGATAGTGTCTGATAAAATGATATCAGACAGATTTATAGTTAGACAAGCATGCACTCAGACATGTATATCAAGGCTTGAGATGAATATAATCCTAAGTATAATAGAATGTAGAACATCTGGAATGACTGGTTAGGTTTTTTTTGGATGATGCCAAGCTAATACAAACAAAATCTTTTAATAAAACCTGAATTAAAATGAAGGTTGACTGACTTAAATTTAGACATTATTTTTCTATAAATATGAAAACATATTAGGTTAATTGTAAGAACTAATTTTGCTTTAATAGACAAACCAAGTAAATTGTATTTTTCTGGCAGGTTTTGGTTAATAAACTTGAATGAACCATTAACAAACAACATTTATTATAAGCATAAATAGTTTATGTATTGTTTTCTGCTTATAAAGTAAATTGAAAATACAAGAGAGAATTTTAAAATTAATAAGCAAATTTGGAACATTTAGTCACAATGTGAGGTAGGTAATTATAAATGAACATTTTTTATAAAAATGTTTTTTGTATAGTTGGAATGAGCTAATATTCCTTATTTAGAAATTGAATGCACAGAGCACAATTCTTATGTCTGATAAAAGTTACTTTGAGCATAAAAATAAATTAATAAGAATAATTAATAGGGAACTTGTATGTACCATGACACCCGTTTGGACTTATTGCAGCTTGCATCACTATTTACTAACATTGAATGTGTCATAAAATAATCAAAGATCCCATGTCCTGCATATACTGTACCCAAGTCAAAATTGGCATCTTATTATTTTCCATCAGTGTGGATGTTTTAAAAGAATTATTCTTGTTTTACAGTAAAATTTAAACCAAACTGTCATTTTAATATCAGATGCAAAATAAATGAGGCCATGCTGATATTATACACACATAGAGACATATATTTCTATTATAGGCCTAAAGATTTGACATTATAATGTTATACATAAAACCTTTCATGTTGTTTGTCTAAAAGACATAAATCATTTTAGCAAGATATGTGATATGAATGTAAAAAGAAAGAAAAAGCAATATAATATTATGAAATTGTTTTTATGTGGCAACAGTTGAGACAGAAAAGAATATTATTTCAATGTCATAATCTAACATACTCTTGAATATATATTATAAGTATCTTTTTGAATAGATACTTGTTTAAAATAAAATGATTAAAAAATTATTAGGTCTAATTTATGTGAATAAATGCACAGAATTTAAACAATATAAACTAAATTTTCATCTTCATCAAAGTAGTTCACTGTTGTTTCCACATTGGTTTACAAAAGATGTTACAAACCAGAGATATTAGGGCTTGATTGGTACAAAACAGATCATTCATACTTTATACTCAATATAATTGTTTTATGTAACACCAACTTTATGGTTGTCACTAAAATATATTTTATATTATATTCTAAGTATCTTCTTACCCCCACTTTTAAATGTTGCTCACAAAAGGTAAAAAAAAGTTTGTACTATATTCAGTTTGTGTATGCTGATTAAATTACTCCAACTTTTTGGTAGTACTTTAGACAAAAACAAAATTGCAAATATAACTACATATCAGGTCACTTGATAAGTAATGACTAAAATCTGATAGAATAGATAAAAGTAGTTGGCTGAGCTTTTTAGTATATCATTCACCTATATCTATCATGTCACCCCATAAATAAATATCTAAGACTGAATGTATTCACTTTTCATCTAAAATATAAATAAAATATCTAAGAAACAATGCTTGCTTTTCTAAAAAACACCTGATAACAATACTTGCTTGTAACTTGTTCATACAATTACAAATAAAGTAAATTACACTACCAGTTTAATTAAATTGGTTTCTAGCTCACCTCTCCGAAATATATTTGGATTTATGGAGCAAATAAAATATTGTATTCAGTGTTTAGAAAAGGAATTAATACTGCAGCATAGTGATTAGAGGATAACTATTCTTTAAATTAGAAATTATTAAAAATGATTTGAAAAGTTTAGAAAAAATGATTTCAGCTTAAGAGGTGTCCCACAAGTAGATGATCTTGTTGAGTTGAATAATTAGATGCTTTTGATTTGAGTGATTTAAAAAATAAAAATAAAATATTGGTGTTATTGTTGAAGAAGTCTCAAAAACTGAATACAAGATATTTAACAATTTATTATGACCTGCTTTACTAATAACTTGAAAACTGATCTAAATACATTTAAGAATTCAGTCATCTGCTATAATTTGGAAAGCAGATAGAAACCAAAGATAAAACTTTGTCATTGCTCACATGTTTGGTTCATGATATCCTCAGCCTCCTTCTGTCGAACTACATTATAAAAAACTTATTTTTATTTAAAGAAAGAATTAAAAAAAAAAATGTCAATTTAAATGTAAGACCGTCTAGGTGTTGATTTTTTTTGTTTATTTACACGTCTTTTGAGGAAGGTGTATTTTTTTTTTGTAAGCCGGACGGTGTGTGTGTAAAAAGAAAAAACTGTGCAATTTTTATGACCATTTCGGATCAAGATTTGCCACCAAAATTGTTTGCCAAACTCTGATTTTCTTGTGTAAAATTTATGACCCTTTCGGATCAGGAATAGCCAAAAAAGTGAAATTTTAGAAGGGCCTTTTTTTTATATATTGGCCAATGAAAATTGAGTTTTCGAGGCCTGTAGAGATTCCGGATGGCCCCAAGTGGAGCCGACTTTTCCAAATAAAAGAGAGGACATTAAGAAACGAGGGGAGAAGCAAAAAAATAACGAAAGGGAACAGAGGCAGAGACGACACGCAGTTCGCAGACCACTTAACACCAACACTCTACATTGACCGGCAAGTGGGCCATAAATCAGCCTTTCTCCAACTACCTAACCAAACCAATCTGGCCTGCTGTCAATGAAAATTCTTCAAAGAAAGTAGAACCAACCTTTTCCAAACCAATCCGACCTGTAGTCAACGAAAATTCTTCTAAGGAAGGAGGTGGGTGCCTTGCGTTCTCTAAAAACTCTGTCCCTTTTTTATGTACTTTTGTAAAAGCTCTAAAACTTTTTCCCTTTTTTTGGTATTGTTGTAAAGGGTCTGAAAACTTTATCCCTTCTTTTGGTGTTTTTTGTATTTTTGAAGGGTCTGAATTTTCAAAAACCGGAGTTTTTTTAACTCGCACCTACTAACGGCAGTTATCGTTTATTCTGCCAACTAAATTTTGTGTCTGGCACAAGGAGTTGGTAGGAGCGTGAAAAGAAAGAAAGAAACAAAAAAAATTTTTACAACATTTCTGTTGCTTCAAGTTTCCTCTTCATCTTTGAGGAGGATATCGCATTGCACTCACTGCCATACAGTCAGAGAGATATCACATAGAGTACTAAACTGTTTAGTACTCTTTTTCCTGGTTTCTAACAAAATTTTTCAATTTCTTCATACTCTGCATAGCTTTTGAAATGCTTCCTTGGCTATTCCAATACACCTTTGGATTTCAAGGTCATACTTTTCATCTTCTGTTAAAACATTTTCCAGATATTTAAAATCCTGCACAGGTTTGATTTTGATATTTCTGATTTACAATTTGCTCTTTGAGCTCACCATTCATTCTGTCTTCTTTCAATTGATGTTTAATTCTTTCTTCTCACTTTTCTTCACTGCCTTCTGTGGGAATTTTTGTAGCTTCCTTTCTGTGTCTGCTATCAACACAGTGTCATCTGCGTATGTTGTTAATATTGTGGCAGCCAATAATAAATCCTGGTAGGACTTCTAGTTCTCTCAGAATTGCCTTATTGTATAAGTTGAATAAACCTGGTGAGAAGACATCGTTGTCTTACACCCCTTTCTATTTTAACTACTTAACTTGAAAACTGAATTCAAGCCATTTAAGAATTCACTGTCAAATGCTACAATTTGGAAAACAAATCACTCATTTGATAGAAACTAAAGATAAAGTGAAAGCAAACAAGCACAACACAAATTGAATTTCCATCCAACAAAAGATTTGATAAGTGTTTGTGATTGCTAGTGTGATTCAATATTATGATTACAAAGAAATATAAGAAGTAGATATTAGAAGTCTAGTATAAACTCTAAACTTGGATATCTTTGTCTGATTAAAATTTGTTTTACTGACACTAGGAAATAACAATCAGATATAGTTATCCAAAATAGATATTTTAATCATTTCATCACAAGAAAGGGAATAATGCCACTAGTGCACATGGGATTACAGGAAGTGAAAGCAAAAAGAGTGAGTATAGGGAAGATTGATGAAAGGACAAAAGATAAATGGGATTCAAAAAGATAGAAGATGGCAATTGACATTGCATTTAAATTTTTGCAGATTGTAGCTATCAGGGAAGCAAGGAAATAGAAGAGAGTTCCACAGGTGAGAAGTGCAAGAAAATAAACTGTTGGAGTAGAAGTGGCAGTTGCATCTAACTATTTCAACATTAAAAGGGTGTGAACTAGATGCCAATCTAATAGCACACTTAAAGCACCAGACCAGATATGGCAACAGTATTCAATGCACAAATGAATGGTAGATTTGTAAAAGTATAAGATGGATTCTGACAAAAAAAAAAAAAAAATTTCTGGTACAACAATGACCCAACTTTCCTTGCAGTGGATGTGGCTATTGATTTGATGCAGTTGCACTTGATGTCAATGGAAATGGAAAATGTGACGCCAAGAAGGTGTAGTGTATTGCTCTCCAAGTGTCAGCCATGCTGATGATGGCTGCGGGTGAGAATTAACATTACTAGTCATTTTAGTCAAAATAATTAATTATGAGTTATTTTAGAGTTGCTCCACTGTATGTAACAATAAGTAAATAAAATTTGTGATACAAAATTTCTCACATGTGAATATGATAAATTTGTAAAAAGATATGCTGTTGATTAAGTGTTAGAAATATTTTAAAAATGCATGTATGTCGTGTATTTCTAAATTGTTATAGAGATTCACCAGAGGATTTTCAATTTTTTTTTCTGATTTCAACTAATCTCAGATATTCCACATGCTCAATCTTATAACATTATCACAATGACTCCACAAAATAAAACTAAGACATAAGATTGAATGCAAATAAATAAACAATTAACTATATATACATATGTACATATATATATATATATATATATATATATATATATATATATATATACACGCAGAGTTGGTAGCAAAAGTATTTTATAAATTTCACAATAAAAAAAGTGTTCAATTTCAATGATACTTACTTCAAATATTTTAATGAACATTGTCCAACTAAACAAAAGAAAATTAAGAAATATTGTTTTATGTATTTTTGTTGCCAATTTTTAAACTTGACTTTGTGCAAAAGTATTTAACACAATTTTCTATTATTTAGTAGGCTATCCTCTGTTCTGTCTTACTGTCTCGCGTCATTTTCTGTAGTTTTCAATGAGCTTCTTGCATGAAGATTTTGGCAGTTTCACTCATTCTTCTTCACAGACTTTTTTCAGTCCCTTGATATTTTTTTGATCTCTGGCATGTATTCTCAACTTCAATCTATACCATAATTTTTCTATTGCACATGTTTCTCCTGAAAAGCTCAATTTTCATTTCATTTAACCAGAACTTTCTTCTAGAATTCATTTGATTCAAGTTCATAATTTTTAACAAATTTCAAACAGTCTTGCACATGTTTACAAATTTGTTTTAGCTATTTTTATAGGCTTAGAAAGTGGGGTTGGTGGGCAGTCAATACTGTATCAGACTTGTTATCAATATTTGCAAGTTGAGTGACGTGCTTGGAGAAACATCCATATATATTGAAGACAATCTGTGATTGGTTGAAGTACAAACCATATCAAAATAACTGAAAATAGTTTTAAAATATCCTTTTACTGTATTAGGTGTTAAATACTTTTGCACAGTCAAATTCGAAAATTGGCAATAAAAGTATGTAAAAACAATGTTTTCCAATTTTCCTTTATGTTTTGTTATGTTCATTATTTGAAGTAAGTATCATTCAAATCAAATTGAACAAATTTTATAAAAAGCCGATGTGTCAAATTAAATTAAAAAAATACTTTTGCTATCCACTGTATTAAAATCAATTTAAAAAATTTCCAAATTCTTAAAAGGGTACTCATTCGTTTTAAATTTTTATTTTCAGAATGCATACTTTACAAAAAAAAAACAAGACAAAAGGGAAGTTCGATCGGAACCATGACAGAGGAAAGCGCGATCATAATGTTGTTACCTGTAATTCTGCGGTTGTTGGGCCTTATTGAGAGAATTAGGACTTCAACTTAAGTAAAAAAAAAAAAATAAATAAAAAATGGTGAAAGAGAAAAAGGGAAAAGCAAATATTTACTTTTTTCTCTCATTTTGATTAAAATTTAATTCTGTTTTACTTCAGTCTCTCAAACAAAAAACATAATTTAATCCTCAGTTTCTGTCAATAATCCATAAAATGAAAAAAAGAAATCGATCAATAAAGAAGTAAGGTTCATGTGAATTTTACATTGTAAAATATTTTTTTTAAAATAAATTTGAATAGTAAAAAACACATGGTGTGTACTAAACATAGAAAAAAAAATTAAAAATACTAAATTAGAAATAAAAATAATGATTGAATTTTTTTTTAAAGTTCTGAATTTTTTAAAATAAAAAATTTAAATAAAAGACATTTCCTTCTTAGCCAAAATATTTTATTATAAAATATTTTAGCTACTATTGAAATGAAATATCTTGTTTTCGGAATTTTTAACTGACCTTGCTTTGCGTGACGCTCTCTCTATGGTATGTAATACTACTTAAACTTCGAAACTTGTACTAAACAGCTAGTAAAAAAAAAAGCAAACAGACATTGCAAACGTTAAAAAAAAGAGCTCTAAATTCCGTTACATTTTTCACGTATTAGTTAAGTTACTGTTACATTTTTAATTTTAAATAATAATTTTTAAACTATCTTATTTGAGCTTTTTTTATATACTTATGTTGCTTTGCATTATTTATTTTAAAAAATAAATTTTAAAAAATAACAAGTGTTAGAGAGAAATATTATTTTGATTATTTTTAAGAAAATAAATGATTTGGTCACTCATGTACAAAATCTCTTTAGTTTTTCTAACATTGGTTGCTTTTTTAGTTTTCATCACACTATTAAGTTTAAACTTCTTATGGGCATTTTCTAGTTTATCTATTCCACTCAAATTAATTCGCCAATATTGCCTTTTTTTACACGTGCAATAAACACCAAAATCTTCTCATTTCTTAACACATTCATTTTAAATGGAATAAGGAGTTTCAAACATCTTAAAAACTTTTTAGCATGTGACATTTTTTCAATAATAATTACGCTGTTTTTTTTTATTGTTTGTTTTTAAATCTCATTCAAGAAATTTGGGTTTTTTTTTGCTTATCTAATGAATGCGTTTTAAAATCTCAGGTTCAAAGTATGAGAAAAAAATGTAATTTGAAGTCACACATACCAACATTTCTTTAACTTAGTTAAAATGTCATCAAAAATATAAATATGCTTGTAACAATGTAAAAAATGATCTCAGGATTGTGTTAGAATCGCTATATTTAAGTAAGAACTAAAATTGGTTATGCAAAACTAAAAGACCGCTTGTGTAAGTAAATCGCCATTAAGCAAACGAAACGTTTAGGAACACAGAAGAAAATATTTTGAAGCAAGTCAATCATTTTTTTTTTCACTTACAAAATAGCAAATTTAAAAACCCAACACTTGAAATCATATTTCCCGCCAGCTAATACGCATGCGTATTTTGTTTTATGAATGTATTTAGTTTGTTAAATACATTACGCAAACTACATCTGTTTGAGAGATACGATTTAAAATTTAAATAAACAAAAAATTATCTGGTTTACATGGCATTAAAAAGAAACAAATATTGACACACAATATGTTTATTTTTAAATTAAATCTTATATTTTTGTCATCATTTCAGAAGCGATTAAAGAAGAAAATAAAATATGTAAATAAAAGAAAAGAGATTGATGTACTTACCTTTTTGTAAGTTGTCTCCAAATCATGTCCTTAAGTTGATAAAAAAAAGCGTTTTCAATTTTTTCAAAGTTGAGTGTAGTTTGGCAGAAGACTACGCTAAACTAAAATTGAACTCAATTAATTTGTAATAATATGGTCTGTGACACCAGCTTATCTGAAAAAGCACAAGGCCGCAAATTTATAAATAAAAATATAACATCTTGTTACTTTTTTTAACTGTTACTAGAAAGTATGTGATCCGGTTTTAGACTTTACAAAAAACGTTTTTTTTATTTCTTTTTTTTTCGAAAGTATTATTACAAAAAATAACTTGAGAAGACTGGCTGATGCTTAGTGTAAGAACAAAAACAAAAGACTGGCTTGTGAAATAACTTTCTTTTTTTAGTCTGACAGTGAGAAAGAGAGAAGTGGAGAAAAGAAAAGATACTGAAAGGAAAGCACTAATAATGCCAGAGGATTATTTCCTTTCTGTAAAATTTACTATACAGCCTCTAAAAAGAATAAAACATGAAAACAAAGTTTATATTGATAAATGATTTTATAATAATTCTAATTAATATAAAATTAACTGACTTTAATTACGATAGCTAAGTAAATAAAAAAAAAAGTGCTACTTAGCAATTTTTTACAGTTCATAGTTCTCACTGGTATTTAAAAAGGAAAAAGAAGAAAACCTACGAAACGACTAAGGTTAACTAACTTTTAGTTTTAATTATCTTAGACGTTGGTACAGAACTTTTGTTCAAAGAATAATAAAAGTAAGTGACCCCACCTCTTACACAAAAAATGAATAAAGAAAAATCTTAAAACTAAAATATGTTATAGTCCAGAATGTTAATGATATTTTATAATTCTAAAAATAACCTTGCCATCTGTGATGATAAAAAAATAAGGATATTTCATCACCCTAACTCTCATCATTATAACAAATGACCCTTCCACCATAAGAGAGTCAGTAGATATACTACGGCATCTGTAGAAGTAGTCAGTGATGAGTAGACAAGTAGCAGTACATAAAACACATGGCTAGCCAGAGTTCCATGGAAATTAAAAACAGACGATTTCAAATGCCATCCTCACAAACGAAATTCCTGGAACCAAATCAAGTAAACACTACTTTTAAACAAAAGAGACACTGAGAACATTTTTACACACACCATATCAATACTCTGTAATTCACATAACAAAAAAAATACAAATTTTTGTTATTTATATCAACACGTCTCAAGTTTTTATTGTTGTTATCATTGTATTTTTTATGCATTTTTATTTCATGTCATTTACTCTGTTACAAATGCTAACATATGTCCTTTCATATTTTATGCCTCATTAAGACTTTATTTTTTTAAGGTATTTTTTAATACTTTTTAGTTTTATTGCGTCACAAGACCACAGTTATGGAACATTAACTTTGAGAACTGAACTGAGGGCAAATTTTTCATCTGATTCATTTTTATTTCTCTCTTAAAGAATAACAGCAACAGTAATTCACTTCTAATAGTAACAATTAATTAACAACTAGTAACACACTGCACCATAAGAAGTTATTCTTAGTATGATACAATAAGGGTGTATGGCATGAGTGGTTAGAATGTTTGCTTTCTGACTATGAAGCCATGGTTGATTTTTCAAGGGAAGTGATTCTAGGTGACATGAGGAGGTGATCATACTGTGTGGCACCATTGAAAAATACATGAAATCATAATACGGGTTGACTCAAGCATTGTGAGTGAAATTGTGTGACTGGGAAACTGTAACTGGTTATGCCAGCATGAAATCACAAGTCATCATGACTGAGGGTTTGAGTGATCTGGCCTTGTTTTTACAAAAATATTAAACTATATCTTATATTTAAACTAAGCTCCAATCATCTTTTATAAAAGTATTCAGGGTTTCTTGTATTTGAACTAATCCCAAATCAACTTTCATATGATAAAAATATTGGATAGTTTCTTATATTTGAACTAACTTCCAATCATCTTTCATGAAAACATTGGCTTGAAATGGTCACTAGATATCTTTGCACTCTGTAAAACCAATTAAAATTCTTCCATTGCTACTAATTAACTCTCTATTCCAGGCTATCTTTCTCTTTGCCAAAAAGATTCTTCAAATTCATATGCACAGTCTTGGTGTTTACATCTGAGATAATCTTCCAGTGGCAAGACAACTGTCACTCAAGTCCCCAGACAAATCTTTTGTGTGCTTTTCACTTTTGTTATTACACTCTGTTAGCTATCACCTTTTCTTTTATTGATCTCCCTTTTCTTGGGATTGCAATATATTAGATAACATTTCTGACAGTATAGAAATGGTGCTCTCTATTCATCCATCTGTGAACATTTTTGTGTTTGATGATTTTAATGTGCATCATAACAAATGTCTTGATGTTGCCAGTATTCAAACTTTTAATTTTTCCATTGATCAGTCACTTAATCAAATCATGAATTTCCCTATTTGTTTCCCTAATAAATCTGATCAACATGCTTCCTTACTTGATTTGTTTCTTACCTCCTCTACAAGCTCTTGTTTAGCTTAACAACTCTGATCATGCTGTAGTATCTATTGATATTTTGTTCCATTAGACAAAATCCTCCTATTCATAAGACCTCTTCTGTTATCAGCATGTGGATTGGTATTCACTTTGACTTCCTTTGAGACGCCTCTTGGATTGATTCCTTAACCCTCCTATTAAGAACTGTGCTAGTGAGATTTCTTCTTGGGTCAAAGCAAACATAGAAGTTTTTGTTGTAAATACCAGGTGAAACCTCAATCTACTCCATGGCTTGTTCTGCTGCTATATCCCACAGGAATCATTTTTATGGCTATACAGCATGACAATTCTGATCACAACTGATGCCTATTTGTGGCTACATGTAATAAATGTAAACATGTCTTTAAAGAAGCTAAGTCTTTGCTGATAGAATGAAGCACCATATTGCATCTAACAACTTTGGTTCTCATGACTCCTGGCTGCTCAGTAATAGTGTATTAAATAAGAGTAAGTTTTCTATTCCTCCTCTCTTCATTCAATTTGAGGTGTTAACATCTTCTACTGATAAAGCATAATATATCACTCATAAATTCTCTTCAAACTCTACTCTTAACTTATCTGGAGAATCCATGCCTGGCTTTCCACTTAGAACAGATTCTCTGTTGAGTGATATTCATATAACTCATTCCATGGTTTCTGCTATCATCTCTAATCTGGACCCTCTGGACAAAGCATGTGGACCTGATAGTATCTCTGTAATAGTTCTTAAGAAATGTGCACCTGAACTAGCTCCTGTTGTCTCTAAACTGTATCATAATACCTTGCTGCCTCGTACATTCCTGCTTGAAAAATTTCATCTGTTGTTCCAGTCTTTAAGAACTCAGGTGGACCATCCAACCCGTCTAACCTATCAGTCTATTAGCTTTCTAACTCTCTTTGGTAAATCAATAATGGCTATCAATGATGAATTAGGTAAGCATCTCACATTGCAAAGTCTTTTTTCAGACAAGCAATAAGGTTTTCACTTTTCTAGGTAAACTGTTGATGTAATAATGAATATTATGGAAAAAATCTATCAAGCTTTAGATAAGAATGGTGAAGCTAGGCCTATTGCTTTGCACATCTCAAAAGTATTTGACAAGGTTTGGCATACTGGTCTTCTTCACAAGTTGAAAGGTTATGGTGTCTCTGGACAAATTTTTGAACTGATTCAGTTTTTCTTATCAAATCACTAAATGAAAGTTGTCCTGAATGGCCACTCTTCTAGATCATTCTGTATTAATACTGATGTCTGTTAGGGCTCTATCCTTGGTCCTAATTTGTTCTTAATTTTCATCTATGACCTTTCTGATGACATCAGCTCTCAACTTGGTATTTATGCTGAGGACACAACTATTATTGTATTATGTATTGTTAACTGGGTCAAATGACTTGTTAATTTTTAATGCCTCCCCCCAAAAATGCTTTGTATTATTCATCTGAAAGAACCCTTTTTGCCTTCCATCAGCATGGTTGATATTAGTCTACAGGAGAGTAACTTGTACATCTCAGGCTAACACGGAAAGTGGAAAGACTATATTGAATCAATTTTTAAGTCTGCTGCTTCAAAAGTTGGTTCCCTGTGTTTTGCTGGTAAATTTTTCTTGCCAGAATCTATCTTACATATCTACTAATCACACATACTTTGAATATTTGTACTATATATGGTCTAGAGCACCTATTATATATTTAGAGATTCTTGATAAAATCCAAAGAAGGATCAGCAATATTATATACATGATGTCTCAGCTTCAGTCACTTTCCCACCACTGTAATGTATTCTCCCTGTGCCTTTTCTATAAATATATTCAAGATAATTCTTCAAATGTGCTCTTCACTATAGTATTTAGACTTTATGAATTTAAGCACAGTACTAGAATGGCAACAAGGTTTCATTGATATACATTTGAGTTGTCTAGATGTAACTATAACAGTTTTTTCTCGCACTTCTCTCTTGTGGAACACACTTCCAGCTCCAAGCCTTTCAGCCAACTTTGACCTTCAAAAATTTTAATGCAATGTCAATCATTATCTACTGTTTTCCTTATTAATCTTGTATTGTTCTCACTCCTTGATAATATTTCTATTTTCTAATTCTTTCCCACTCAGTAACCCCCTTGTGTCTTAGTAGCTTTACTGCCTTGCATGGGGTAAATTTGGTTAAATAAAAAAGAAAAAAGGTTTCTTATATTTGAATTAACACCCAATCACCTATCATAAAAATATTGATCTATTTCTTATCTATGAACTAAACTCCAGACATCTTTAATAAATGTATTGAACAGTTTTTTTTATATTTGAACTAATCTTCATCTTTCATAAAATTATTTGACTTTTTTTATTTGAACTAATCTCTAATCATTTTTCATAAAATTATTTGATTATTTCTTATATTTGAACAAATCATTAATCATATTTCATAAAATATTAGTCTGTTTCTTATATCTGAAGTAATCTCCAATGATCTTTCTTAAGAGTATTTTACTGTTTCTTATATTTGAATTAACCTCCTTTATCCATCTTTCATAAATGTATTGAACAATTTTCTTATTGGACTCTTCTTTATATTTGATCCAACTTCCAATTATCAGTTTTACAGGCATTCACCTTTTTTTAGCTAATGCTTTTAAAGGTAACTTTCTGAACTAAATTCAGACAATAACATTTTCAACTGACATAAAGTGGAAAAATTATATTGAATCAATTACTAGGCCTTCCACTAGGAAAGTTGATTTCCTGTGTTTTGCTGGTCAGTTGTTCTTACATAAGTCTACCATGTTAGAAATTTACACATCAAGTTAGATAGAAAACATAGCCGTTCCTTGTTTAGTGTGAATGCAGATATTCAACTTCATATTTCAAACAGGAGGATAACCTCAAGGAGGAAACAGACACATGCTGTACCATGTTAAAACATACAGTGACTTATTTTATTTATTAGAGACAACACAACAGTACAACCTCATAATGACAATAAGAACAAAGAAATTAAGGGTAGATAACTCTGAGCCCTTTATCTAACTGTAATTGTTCATCTGACTAGAGTGGAATTTTTAACACTCTTCCTCACACGTTCTCAGACTATTCTATTATTTCTCCAAACAGTTCTCTAAGCTCCACAAATTGTGGGCTAGTCAGTCCTTTTGTCAGCACATTTACAATCATGTGCTTACTTTGACAGTATTGTCATTCAACAGTTTTCATTGCAACTTGCTCTTGGATGTAATAAAACTTAATGGCAATATGTTTTGTTTGTCCATGAGACTGGAATTTTCACCGTAGAAATCATAGATTGGGTATTCTCATAGATGATTGTTGGGCCAATGTTGTGGTGTCCTCCCTCTAAAGAGTCTATGTTGGACTCTTCTGCCTACTATAAGATTAGTAGGGGAGAAGGCCTTGGGGAACAGTTGAATAGATTGAATACTGGTCAACCGACACGCACTCACTAGTCGTGTAATACTCTTCTGGTGTACTTACTGTTTAATATATGATATATCTGTAACCCTGGTTTTTGTTATTTCTTAACCGTTTTCTTGGCCACAACATATTGGTGATGAAGGATTCAAAGAAATGGACTTCACTTTAAATCATAAAAAAATTGTCAGTGTCTACAACAGTGGTGAAGGAAGGAATTTTAATCAAACTCTACAACAAAAGGGTATCCAGTGTTAATTACAACACTGACAGTGAAAAAAAGAAACTCTTCAAAACAATAGGATTTCTACAAGTTCAATTCAGTGGTTTTGGAAGAAAGTTGGTGGACCTTGTTATTTTTTCCATTCCAACATATCAGTAAAAGAACTGTACAAGTCAAACAGGCTTCTTGTTTTCGCTAATAGGGTAAAGTAAAAATTTACCCCCTCCCCCGCTTTTAAATTTTTCAGTAAAAGAATCGTACAAGTCAAACAGACTTATTGTTGGTTAAGAGGGTAAAGAGAAAAATTCCCCCCCTCTCATTTCTTAATTTTATGCAGTAAAATGGACGAATTTAAAAGTGCAATGCTAGAGTTGATGAAACACCAACAGGAACAACTACTGTTGGAACAGAAATATCAAGAAAGACAAGAGAAATTCCAACGAGAACAAGCAGAATACCAGAAGAAATTTGAGGAATTACATCTAGAAATTCATGTTCGACAACAGAAACTGGAAGAAATGTTATTTCAAACACAGAATGAGCAAAGGCACTTGTATAATATATCCATCAAAAGCCAAAATGAGGACAGCGAAAACGCGTTCTCTCAAAATGCTATACGGAGTGCTATTGAAAACTTCACGTTTGCACCTGAAGAAGACATTACATTCACTTCGTAATTTAAACGTTAGGAGGACTTATACAATACAGATTGTGCAAATTGGGCTGACCATAAAAAGTTTCGCCTACTCCTCAGGAAATTAGGGACAGCAGAATCTACTAAGTTTGTTAATTATATTTTGCCTAACAAAACCAGCGACTTGAAATTGAAAGAGGCGGTTCAATCATTAACAGAACTCTTCAGTCCAAAAAACATCACTGTCACACAAGCGTTGGAAATGAATGAATCTCACTCGCAAAGGAGATGAAGATTATACTGCTTTCGTGAGTGTAGTCAATAAACACTGCGATGACTTCAATTTGGCAGAGTTAAGCGCCAATAATTTTAAATGCCTGATTTTCGTCCAGGGTTTGATTTCAGCGAAAGACGCCAAAATACGTAGTAGGTTACTCAACAAGCTTGAAAACGAGCCCGACGTTACTTTACAGTAAGTTGCCGAAGATTGCCAACATTTAGTGAGCGTCAGAGAGGATCGGACAGGGTGGCGTGGCTCGCATTAAAAAATACGCCAAAGAAAAATTAAAAAGGGTCAACCAAAAAATAATAAAGTTACTTTGCCGTCAAGACCATGTTTCAGGTGTGGTCAGTTACATTGGTACAGAGATTGTCGTTTTAAAGATGAAAAAAAAATTTAATTGCGATAAATTGGGACACAAAAATTCCCACTGCAGGATTATGAACAAGACAAAAAAACGTTTTGTAAAAATGACCAAGTCTGATGAACCAGAAAGTCGTAACATCAGGAAATATATTGAAGTGCAAATATTTAACAAGCATATAAGGCTACAGCTTGATTCGGGTTTAGACTTATCCATAATTAATTATCAAACATGAAAAAAATTGGGTAAACTGACTTTGTTAAGAACGAACCGAATAGCTAAAAGTGTAACTGGCGACCCTATTAAGTTTATGGGCGAACTTATAATGAACGTGTCATTCAAAGGTGTATATTATGAAGAATACGGGTAATTTGTTCGGGACAGTTTCAACTTTGGGTTTATGCCTATTAACTAATTTATGTCAAAAAGTCGAAAATTTGACTAACAAAGTAGAAAAGGAGAACTTACAGAAAAAATTTCCGACGTTTTCAGTGGAGGACTAGAAAAATGCACAAAAATGCTAAGTTTGAGTTAAAGCCAGACGTAAACCCATTTTTTAAGAAAAAACGTAACGTTCCATTTGCCTCGTTAAATCAAATTGACGAGGAGTTGAATCGACTTGAGGAAATGGGAATTCTGGTAAAGGTTGAATATAGTGAATGGGCATCACCCACAGATTATATTTTTTAAAAAAAAAGAAGAGCAAATAAATTCGTGTATGTGCTGACTTCTCTACGGGGCTGAACAGCGCACTAAAGGATTACCATTATCTCCTTCCAAGTCCAGAGGAGATATTCGCTAAGCTCAGTGGAGGAAAATGTTTTTCTAAGCGACGCATGTCTACAAATACCCGTGGACTAGGAATGCTCGAAGCTCCTTTACATAAACACCCATAAGGGTTTATACAAATATTTAAGACTTCCGTTCAGGGTTAAGGTAGCTCCTTCCATCTTTCAACAGGTCATGGACACAATGTTAAATGGTCTGGATTTTGCAGTGGCCTATCTCTATGACGTCCTAATGAAAAGTGAGAGCATCGAGGAACACAATATAAGATAGGACAACGGCAATAAAGAATATGCCATCACCAAAAAATGTTTGTTTTCAAAGTTTTTTAGGTCTTGCCAATTATTACAACGTTTTTGTCCCAAGAATGCACAATTTGAGAGCTCCACTTAATGAATTATTGAGAAAAGATAAAGAGTGGAAATGAACAACCAAATGCCAGGAAGCATTTGAGAAAATAAAGGAGGTACTTACATCAGATCTGTTCTTGAATCATTACGATCCAAAACTTGACATCATTGTAGCCAGCGATGCTAGTTCCTACGGCATCGGGGCGTGCATTTTACACAAGTTAAAGTATGGATTGGAAAAAAACCATGCATCTAGGACGCTATTACCAGCTGAAAGGGGTTACTCGCAAATAGAAAAGGAAACCTTCGGAATCATTTTTGCGGTGACTAAACTTCATAGATTTATTCATGGAAGGTACTTTTTGTTGCAGACAGACCATCGTCCACTCCTTACTATGTTTGGATTAAAAAAGGGTCTGCCAACACATACAACAGACTGCAAAGATAGGGAACCATTCTCCTCAATTATAACTACAAAATGGAGTTTCTCCCATCCACTAAAATCTGTCATGCAGACGGGTTGTCTAGATTGATACCTAAGTATGCTGAACCCCTGGAAGACACAGTCATTGCTGCCATAAGAACAGAGGTCGAAATAAAAGTACCTTGTGCAATACTGTCATTGAGCTTCCTATAACAATGAACGAGATAATAGACAAAGCGTCTGATGATGAGTTCATAAAGGAAGTAAAGATAGTAATAGTAAAGACCAGAATATCTCAGAAGTTTACTCACTTTGTAATGATATACTAATGTACGGAGACAGTAGTAATACCATCTATACTACAGAAAAGAATATTAAAGGAAATCCATGTTGGCTATCTGGGAACTTCAAGAATGAAGGGTCTGATGAGGATCAACATGGACAAGGATATTGAAAACACTGTAAGATCGTGCAATGGTTGTGCTTTGGCTGCTAAAGCACTCCCTGATAAAATTCAGTCCCTGGCCTAAAACCGACTGTCCGTGGTCGCGGATACACAATGAGTTTGCTGGCCCACTTGATGGTTTTTACTACCTTGTAGTAATCGACAGTTATTCCAAGAAGCCGACCGCGTAGGTGACAGTAAAGTTTTTGCACAAACTATTTTTCTGTTTCGGAGTTGTTGACTGTATCGTAACAGAGAGTGCCACACAGTTCACATCCTGTGAATTTATGGATTTTTGTCAGTCATTCCTGATCGAATATATTACCATGGCGCCATATTACCCAAGAAGTAATGAACAGGCAGAGCATTTTGTGGACACTTTCAAGAGAGTGTGGAATCTTCCACATCAGCCAGTCACCCCTGCGTGGGTAAATAAACTATTCTCTGTAAGTGAATATATGACAAGCATTCATTGGTTAATCACCTACAATCTAGCTCGCTGATTGATCAGTTTCGACCAATCAAATCACCCCACGAGACAAATCTGTTTTCCCGCGTTTTCCATCTGAGCCTGTCACGTGGTACAACAAAATTATAAAAACAAAACACGTGTAAACTCTCTCTCTCTCTCTCTCGCTCGCGTCTCATTCCTTGCTGCCAAGATGTAATCTTCAAGAACTCCCGTCTTAACCTTTGCGGTCAGATGTTAAAGACCATTATCAACTTTCACGCAAGTACGAACTCTGAAATCTCTTCTGAATTTTTACCAACTTGTACAATACGCAACTCCAAATATGCAGCAACTCATTCTTCTACAGTTTAATAATCAACTTCTTCTTTATGAGCTTAGGTACAAATATTTCCAAGTCTAAGAGACACAACTCTGTCTAACTTTTCAGTTCACATGCATGTATATTAAATACTTAATAAATTCAATTGTTACGTTTTGAAACAATACGTTATGTTTTTGAATCATTATTCTCTGTCTTGTATTAATTGTTGTAAATGGAAGATTATTGAACACGTACAATTTTAAGCCTTCTGATCATTCAAACCTTCTGATAGCTCTTAACACCCATCTCACATCCTCAACAAGAACACTGAGGAAGGCGAGAGGTACTCCCACCGATACGGCTATACAGCAGTTTTGCAGGTCTATCATATAACCCCTAATAGCTACATCTGCCAAGACGCCAGCGGAGGTCATGTTTGCCAGGAAAATAAAATCGGCATTTGACAAAGTCCTTCCGAGTGAAACGAAAGCGGGCAAAATGAATAAAGTGCTTAAAAAGCACTTTAAGATTGGTGAAAATGTTTTTTTTTGTGTGTATTTGTGAATAATAAAGCTCACTGGGAGATAGGAACATTAGACAGACAAATTGGTAACATGATTTACATGGTTCAGGGACCGAAGTTTATATACAAATGTCATGTAAACCAAATTAGAAAATTGTATGAAATCGTAGTCAACAGGGATCCCATAGAAGATGACACTATGGACGTCATCTTTGACCTGTTTGAGTTTCCAGTACCGCAATCAGTGCTAGAGCTCAGAAGGCCCAAAAGAAAAAGGAAATTTATGGAACCTTTAGAAATTAACCTGAAAAGAAAAAGGTATTGAACATCTTTCGTTTCATACTATATCTACAGAAAAAGGAAAAGAATGAGTAAAAAACCTATCTCCTCACTTATGAACTTTGAATTACCAGAAAAGCACAATATGCATTGGATTATTGGAAATTATTAACATTATAATTTACGATTAAACTTATCCAATTTTTCATTATTTAGGAATAATGAATAGAGACCTTAATAAAAAGGGACTGTTGTTAACATGTAAAATGTTTGTCGTAAAACTAAAAAGAAAAATTGTGAACGTAATTCCTGTATATAACTTTTTCAATGTGGTTATTTCCGATTTTTTTTGTGAAAAAGGTTTTATTTTGTTGAATAAAAGTATTGTGTGGTAATTATAAAAAAAAAAAAGACTCCATACGGAGTCAGGGCGGGGGGGTGTCCTCCCTTAAAGAGTCTATGTTAGACTCTTCCACCTACTATAAGATTTGTAGGAGAGAAGGCCTTGGGGAACAGTCGAATAGATTGCAGAGTAGTCGAATAGATCTGTTCCAGCTGTGCTTGTCAAACTCTCTGCTTCCAGGCAGAGAGGATTCCCAGACAAGGCTTTGTCGAAAGGCAGAATCTCATTTCAGGAAACAGATACCTGACCCCATTTTATACAGGGTCTATGGGGAATCTTTGGCTAAGCCTACTGGCTCGGATTGCCCCACATTAAACTCGGCCTTGTGCCACATCCTACCTCATGTGGAGGCTGGTAAATATAACAATCGAATAGATTGAATGCTGGTCAACTGACACACACTCACTAGTCATATAATACTCTTCTGCTGTACTTACTGTTTAATATATGATATATCTGCAACTCTGGTTGAGGTTATTTCTTAATCATTTACTTGGCCACAACAGCCAACATGGGCTTAAGATTGTATTGTTGCCAAAAGCCATATATTCCACTTCAGCAACACAGGCTTGATTTTTACTTTTTCAACTGATGGCTGCCCCACTTAGTTTAAACAGGTATCCTGACATTGATTTACAGTCATTCAGATCACCAGCCCAATCTGCATCCAAATATTCCATTAGATTGCTAGTTTCATTTTTGTCATAGAATAGTCCATAGTTATGTGTGCCATTTAAGCAATGCATAATATGCTTTACAATCTTCCAGTGCTGGCAACAAAATCTTGCTACATTTTCCAACAGCATATCTGATATTGGGTCAAGTCCATATTGACAAATAAAGCAAACATCTAATTAAATGGCTCACTGTCCTTTTCATCATTTGTCAATTTTGTATTCAGCATCAATTGAAATTGCCACATACTTTGAGTTTTCCATTTGGAACTTCTATAGTGTATGCTGATTGACTGATCCATATTTTTCCTGAATCTGGATAAGTGATTTTAGCATCTAAAAAATAGTGTAATTTCTTCATGTCCTTGATATTACAACTTTGCAAGATTTGTTTGATGAATCCTTGGATATGTTTCAAAGACTTGCTAGCCAGGATGATGTCAGCCACTAAGAACATACCTCCTCCTGAGGACTGTGTATAAATACATGGGTCATTTTCCAGTTGCTTGAAGTTGCTTTTCAATTAACAGTCCAATGCTTTATTACAACATCTTGGAGACTGTTTGAGACCATAGGTGCCTTGCTTCAGTTTACAGACCAGGTGTGATTTGCCCCTCACCTTTAATCCTTCTGGCTGCATCCTCTTTCAGCTCACCATTTAGGAATGCAGTCTAACTGATGCAGCATTAGACATTTGTGTGTGTTAACTGTTAACAATTTTTTATATTTTTCATCCACTTCAGCCTGACAGATCAATTTTTGAAAAAACATCTTCCCCCCATTTAATTTAGAAAAGATTTATTCTGGGGATAGTAACATGTTGAGATAGTAACATGTTGGGATAGTAACATGTTGGGATATAGTAATGTGTGAAGTAGTAGACGCTGTTATAATAAGCGTTTGGTTGTGAGAGGAAAGGAATAACAAGGATTAGGTTTTTGAACATGTATTTATTTAATATATATAGTCTCTTACAAAGTCAGTGGAACATCAGTTTCATTTTTGATTGTCAGGATGGTGATCAGGTGTAATTGTAATGCCAGGAGTTGACATTTCTTATATTGGTTTGACTTGGGTCATGGGATATAATCAGTGCACATGTTGGTTGATTGAGGTCATGGTGGTGTGTTGATTTGTTGGCTGATAGGGTTGTTCTGTGAAACAGGGTTGTGGGAATGCCTGTAGTGAGTTGGGTATGCCAAGGTGACAATGTGGGCTGCCAAGTTGAGGAGGTGGTGTTGGATTGGCATGGGTAGTGTTTGCCTATATGACAGAATCAGAGTTGTAGCTGGGTGTTGTCAAAGCTGAATAGTTGGCTGCTTCATTGTGTTGGGTTTGCTGAGGTGATGGTGTTGGTGACGAGAAAAGCTTGGACCTGAGTGGTGTTAAAATTGAGGTGTTATCATGTCAAAGCTGGATAACCAAAGTGATTAGTCAAGCCTGTAACAGTTGTTGGGATATATATTGAGAGGCAGTGGTGACAGCAGCAGCACCCTGTGTGTTGGCTGGTGCCCTCCTGGGCCTTAACTGTTCTGGTCATTTTAAGTAGGCCCCAGGGGTATTGCCTTTTCCTGTGGGAATGTTCATGATTGGTCAGTGTCATTTTCATTGCCAGAGCTTGCTTTGTAGACTGGATGTGATGTTCAGAGCCTATACACAGAGAATGACTTTTTTTTTATTTTGTTCTCTGTCTTCATGGCATTCACATATGGAGAGTATGCAGGATGACCACTTCAATTGGTAGGTATGCATGGAAAAAATTTTCTCCCATTTAATTTAGAAAAGATTTATCCTGGGGACAGTAACAGATATGTGTGAGGTAGTAGACACTTGTTTAACCCTGTAGAAAAATTTGCACATACATGAATATTAGTATTTTTCTTTTTACATACACTGTTGGCACTGTCCACTTGGAATAATCACTGGGTGAAATAATTCCTAGAGATTCTAAACTATCAAGTTCTTTGTTATGGCTTCCACAATTGCAAAAGGTACACTACATTTAGATTTAAACACACAAACTATGTTTTCCTTCAATTGAAATCTTGCCTTCACCTTTGTACATTTCCCAAGACCTTTGTAGAACACTATAAAATTTTTTTTTTAACTCTTTTCAAAAACAGTGTCATCATATTTGTATTAGAGGAAGGATAATTCACTTCTTTACAGAACAAATTTATGGGTAAACGCCACAAATCGAACAGTTCCATCCACTCTATACCCAATAAGTTTATTGTGTTATTTTTTTAATATGAATGCTTTAGTTTTTAAAGTTATACTGGTACATTAGACATTACATGTGAGTTTGCCTCGAAAACAAATTTTTCCCTGAGATGCCACGTGCAACTTTTTTGGTTTTTGCTAATGTAGGCTAACTAATATTTTTCCATGTATTTTCATTAATTATCATAATATCACTGCCTGTGTCCAATTGAAAACTTCAACGTCATTCATCTAAACCTTTACATATTTTCTGTCTGGGCCTCTTTCAGATTTTGAGTTGTCAATTTTAACTCTATTAAAATGTTTTGCATTTTTCTTCTTTGATTTGATTTGCAGCAACTTTGTCTATGAGACATTTTTCTACATTGGAAATACTTTTTAATTTTGAGTGGGCAATTTGCCTTCAAATGAAGTCCTACACAACCATGACACGGGTTCAGTGCAATTATTTTTTTTCTTGTTTTGCCCTTTAGTCACACTGTCTGCATTTGTACAATATCTCTTTCTTCAGTGTTATATATGAATTCTCTAATGGAGTTTGCAACCATATCAGACATAAAATGAAACTGTAGAAGTAGTTTCATTTAATATTTTCAACAAGGCTTCAAGCATAATTGTTTGATGTTCCAATTTTTGTATTGTTAGTTGTTGTTGATGCTGTTGATGCTGTTTCAATCACTGTTTTAATACAATTATGTTATGTCCACCATATTATGCATTACTCAAATCCTTGGATGACAATGTCAGAATTATTATTTTTCCCAAAATGTCAGTTTTTAATACTCATTGCCATTATAATGCTCATATCAATTCATAGTTCAAGTTAATAATATTCTAAAGGAAAATGCTGGAACACAAGCTCAGTGAAAGAATGTATTTATTGCTCAAAATGAACAATTGTAGCACAAGGTTTAGGGGGATGTGGGGAGAGGCTGGTTGATACTAACTATCCTATACCTAGCTAACCAGAATCACAACCCTTTGCATTACAATTTGTCCATTCAACACAAGAACTCATTCCTCATCCTTCAATCCAACATGTTCCACAATACCACATATACACAGGGAACCTACAAAAACCCCATGATTAAAATGTCCAATTTTTTTTATTTTTAAACAATTTTTGTGTAAAAATACATAAAAAAATACATGATGAAGGAGGAAGGGGATGAACCCAAAAAACAAACTAAAATATAAGAAAAAGTACAAACTAAAATAAAATATGTTAGTAGGACCCATCCTCCCTACGAAAGTAAGAGTGGACACTGTATTCTGCTTATAGACTGAATCAAGAGGCTCACTCATTAAAGGAGAAAAAATGACAAAATAAATGGTGAGATGAGAAAGTCAAAAGACTGACTCAGCTGAGATCAAATGGGACAAAAACAGGAGGGAATCTCAATATGTATCATAACCAAAGAGAATGCTGGGAATAACAATTACTCACATTAACTAGGTACACAAAGAGAGTCTAGCTTAACCAAGGTTGTGACAAAGAGGACCTAAAAAAGAATATCAAGGCTGGCCCCATTCACGCCACTTCAAGCTCACCACATTTACTCACCTTTTGTTGAAATCTGTCAACACCAAATGTTTTCAATTAACATCTGATTTTCATCTTGAGCTGAGGCCCAAATAACCCAATCTGATTACAATAAGAATTGCGTAAAGATCAGTTAAAGAACTGTTTAACCACATGGATTAATATTACAATACTAGTGAATATTGTAGTCAATACAACTTCTTTGTGCCCTGCTTGCAACTACTTTCATAATCAATGGAAGAGTCCATGTTCAACACTTTCTACACAACACAAAGATATCACATTAATAGAATGATTCACCCTATCCTCAGATATTATTAATGATTATTGCTGAAAGATTCTGTCAATCTTTAAATAAGAATGGCTGTTGATTTGGATATCTCAAAGGCATTTGACAGGGTTTAGCATGGTTGTTGTCTTCACAAGCTGAATGGTCATGGTATTTGTGGATAAATTGTTGATTAGGTTCAATCTTTATCAAATCATGAAATGAAAGTAATCTTGAATGGCAGCTCTTCCAGGTCTTTTGCACTAATGCAGGTGTTCCCCAGGGTTCTTTCCTAAAACCTATATTGTTCCTGATTTTCATCAATGAAGTTCCTGATGTCAACAGTTCTCAACTCGGTATGACACAACTATTTACACTTGTTTTAATAGTAAGTCTGATTGTTTCAATAAGGTCAAATATGGCAGCTGATCTCTAAAATGACATATAATCTTTTTTTAATGAAGCAAGAATTGGCATTTAAATTTTAACACCTCCAAAATGAAACTTCTTTCTTTTAATCATCTTAGAAAACTTTTTAATCTTCCATCAACATGGGTGATACTAATCTTAAGGAGAGTTGTATATTCTTGGGCTAATGTTTCCTGCTTATATTGAATCAATTGATAGGTCGCTGCTAGGAAAGTTCATTCACTGTGTTGTGCTAGACAATTTTTCTTGCCAGAATCTATCTTAATATATTTATAAGCCATTCATCCATGCATTGAATATTGCTTCCATATACTTAAAATATTGCTGCCACTTATGGTCTAGTCCTCCTGTTATATATTTAGAGATTCTTGATAAAATCCAAAGAAGAATCATAAATATTATTGGTTTTGACCTGGCATCTCAGCTTTCCCACTGCCATAAAGTTGCATCCCTATGCCTTTTCTATAAATACTTTCATGGTAATTTGTCTGAAGAGCTTTCTTCATTGGTACCTTGACTTTATAAATTGGTAGCAAGGTCTCATTATTTTACAGTTGAAATGGCTAGTTGTAACCATAAGTTCTAAACTAACAATTTCTTCTCTTGTACCTCTTGCTTGTGGAACTCTCTTACACTTAAGTGGCTTTATTGTTTTGCTTGGGATGAAATGATTAAAAAAAAAAAGATATTAATCCAAGAGAAAATTAAAAAAGATGCATACAAGAAAGAAAAACAATATAAAGGCAAACATGATCTCTGGGATAAAATAAAATGTGTTTCATTTAGGTTGCATGAATAATCAAACCCTACAAAATCAATCAATATTTTTCGACATAGTCTTCCTTATAGTCCACACACTTTCATTGGTGTTGCAGTGCTTGAATCCTATTGGTGAAGAAACTTTCATCCTGTTAGTCAAAAGATTTGTTATCATCACTGTGATACTGGTTCCCAGCTAAGTGTTTTTTCATGTTGGGGAACAGATGATAGTCAGATGTGGCCAAAACAGGAGAATAGGGATGGTGATCAACCAGTTCAAAGCCACAATCATGCACAACAGCCATTAAAACCAAGGACTTATGTGCTGGAACATTGTCCTGATGAAACAAGACCCCTTTTGTTAGCTTTTCTGGTTGCTTGAGCTTGATGCCTTTTGTAGCTACCCAACAAGTTGGCATATTAGTCTCAATTGATGGTGTGGCCCTTATTTAGATAGACAATAAATACAATGCCTTTTGCATCACGAAAGACCTGAGTTCATCACTTTCCTTTGAGATGAAATGACCTTGACCTCCTTTAGAGAAGGTAAGTAGGGGTGTTTGAATTGTCTCTTTGTCTTTGGCTCAAAGTGATGAACCCAAAACTCATTCTGGGTTCAGAAACATTCAAGGAAACTATCTGCCTCAAACAATGTCAGATTTTTCTATAATGTGATCAGCCTGGTATGCTTTTGATCAAGGGTCAAAAAGATATGGCACCCACTGAGTGGAAACTTTTGTCATGCCAAGCTTATTGTGCAGAATATTCTCAACTCTCACACAGGATATGCTAATAGCATTTGCTATTTGATTTATAGTTAGTTACCTGTCATCCATCACCATCCAGTGAACATGGTCAATGTTTGCCTTGGATGTCCAGACCTTGGGTCATCTTCAAGACTTTCCCATCCCCTCCTAAATATATATATACTAGTAGCCATACCCAGCTGGTTGATCAGGAGAAGTGGTCAATTAGAATGGAGCAAAAACACCATCATGTTTCATTGTAATAGAGTCTATCTTTAATTACTTTAAAGTACTTTCATTAAAAAACATTTTGAATGAAATCATAGGAAAAAAAGTTGAATTTATCGATTTTTGATCAGCTTTATCAATTATCAATTTTTTAAAAATTATTGATTTTTTAAAAATTATTGATATTTTATGCTAACAACATTTCTCTTACATTGTACAATGTATGTGCCAAGTTTAGCTAAAGTCAGTTCGATGGATCTCAAGGGAAAGGTATCATACAGACAGACATCCTCTGTTTTATATATATACATATATATTTACACACACACACACACACACACTCACACATACATACACACACATTTATATATATAGTGTATTTAGGCAGAAATCCTTCATTTATGCATGTTTCATTAAAAACAACAGATAAGTTACTATGATTAAACTTTTTATTTAATTTTTCTTGTGCTTGAACAAGTGCTTTCTTTTTTGGACACAAAGTGTGTAGAAACTGTTCAAATGTTTTATAATTCTGACTGCTTTCAACTATACTTTTAGCCATTTTATTTTTTCAGTTTAATTGAATGTGTGCGTTATGCGTATGTTTTTAGTGTTATAGAGATGTTTTGTTTTCTGAACAAAGTTAGCACATTGTGGTCTTGTTCGTAGTTAATATTAAGTGTTGACTTTTTCTTTTTTATTATTAGGGTTTCCATTATTTTTAATCATTTTTAACAGGTGGATAAGGTTATTATGTTTGTTTTCTACTAGTATATTTCAAATGGAGTTTGGTAAGTTTATGTGTGTGTTTAAATGGTTTCTAATAGAACTGTGATCAGATAGGCGTAATGTAAGGTATCTGGATAGACATGTAGTTGTGTGACCAATGTAATTATTTATAAGTTCGGTTTCATCAAGAACACAGTTCCTCAAGGGGCATTTAAACTCATAGATAATGTTTGTTGTAATTTTGACTTAGCTGATGTGTTGCTATTTTTGAGGATAAGATTAGCTGTCTTAAATTTTTTATAGTTGATAATTAATTTGATTTTTTATTTGGGTTAATTGGGGTAGTGTATTTCTTTATAATATTTCTAAGTGAAGATTCATCTTGATGTAGTTAATGTGCATTTGGTTTTTGTAAAAAATATTTATGTAACTTTTGACTGTATATTCACTGTCATTGTTATTTTGGTGAGAAATAGTCTAATTTGGTAGTCTATAAGATGGTTAGGGAAGCCATTGTTAATTAGTGTCTGTTTTACATTAATGAATTCTTTAAGGAAGAATAGTCGAGAGGATGAATTCTGGTGTGCTCTTTTTAGGAAGTTTTTTATTACTGCTATTTTGTACCTGAGTGGGCATTCACTTTTAAATTTATGGTAGCAAGGGTTTCTGCTAGTGGGTTTTTTTTATATAATGAGGTGATAAAAGTGTTATTACTATATTCTATGAGAACATCTAAGAATGGTAGTTTATTTTTTTGACTAAGTTTGTAGGTAAAGTTAAGGACAAAGTTTTTTTCAAATGTGGTTTTAAGAGTATTTATTTCTTGCTAAAATAAAAATATTGTCTATATAGTGGACATATATTTTAGGTTTATAGACCTGTTTAAATATCATATTTTCTACGTAGGACATAGTTGGAAAAGCATGGACCAAGTGGATTTCCCATACTAACATCATTAGTTTGGGTGTAAATGTTACTATTGTGGTCATAAAATGGGACTTTATGCATGTGTGTAGTAATTTTTTGAGTATGAATGGTTTGATGGATGGTGGAGGGATAGAATTATTAGTATACACAGAATTGAGGATAAGGTCAATGGTTTGATCAATGGGGACGTTTGTAAAAAAGTTTTCGATGTCAAATGATGCTATGATACCTTGGTTTGGTTTAGTAGTTTTTAAAATTTGGAGAAATTCATGGGTGGATGGGATGCTGTAATTGGTAGGTACATATTGAGTGATGATGTTGTTCAGGAATTTTGATAGCTCGTTGGTAGATGTTGAGATCTGGGAAATGATTGGTCATAGTGAGTATCCAGGTTTATGGGTTTTTATATTTCCATATAAATATCCAGGTTGGTAGTCCCCAATGATTTTTTTTGATTTTCAGGGAATTGACTTCTGCATTGTGAGATGTTAACATTGTGCATGCATTGTGAATTTGTTAACATTGTGCATGCATTGTGAGATGTTAACATTGTGCATACATTGTGAGTTTGTTAACAGACCTTTTTAGGGTCTCTGTGGGGTTTCTGTTTAGTTTGGTCATTGATAATGTTTTGTAATTTTCTGTGGTAATCAACTTTATCCAAAGTTACATATGTATTAGCTTTATCAGCACGTCTGATGACAATGTTAGGGTTGTTTTTTAGTTCTTTTGTAGCATTTTTTAGTTTTGTTGTTAAGATATAATTGTGTTTGTTGCCAGGGGAGCAGTTTTTCAAGCCTTCAGCTTTGAGGAGGTCTCTCAGGCTTGTGTGAACTGCTATGTTTCCATATTGGGAATATTTCCTTGGTATAATTTAAAGAGATTTTTGGTGATTATTTGTCTGTGTGTAAGTTGATGTTCATTGATGCTAAGATGGTACAGTGCTTCATTATATTCTGGTTTGGTCAAGGTGTTTTTTAGTTTGTGGATTTCATTATTCAAATATTGGATGTCATTTTTACCTGATTTTATTTGTTGTAAGACAAGGTTTTTACTGAATGTAGTGGTGTTATTTTCCTTGTTGGCTGCTAGGTCATGTAATTTGATAATTGTGTATTTAGGTAGTAATCCTTCATTTATGCATGTTTCATTAAAAACGACATATATATATTGGTTTGTAGTATTTTTCAGTAGGTAACCAAAATTTATTTCAGCTTGTGTTTCTATATGATTCATATAATTCATTTATTTTTATAATAATATGATTCATTTATTTATATAATAAAAATGAAAATGGAAGAAAGTGATATGCCTTTACATCATTTATCTGCTTTTATTTCCACAAAAGAAAAATCACTATGAATAGCAAAAGGAATGTGTGCCATTTAAAGAGATGGTACACTTACTGAGAGTACTGCTTGTAAGTGGTTTGCTAAGTTCAAAAGTGGAAATTTTGATTTGGAAAACTGAGAATGTTCTAGTATACCTACAATCATCCATGATGACCAAATCAAAATTCCAATACATAACATGGGACAATGCAGAGATACTCCATATATCTGATATGAATATTGTAAGACATTAAAAATATTTGAATTGCATGAATCCCTATGATGCTTGGGTGCCTAGGGATTCAACAAAATATAGTTTAATGGACTACATATCCATCTGTGATTCTCTGTTAAATGTAATAAAAACAACTTATTTTTGAAAAGAATGATCACAGGTGATGGAAAATGGATCTGTAGGGAGTCAAGGACAATTACCTCTCTCTGGGTGAAATGAATGTATGAGGTTCACATGACAGCTGGTGAGTGATATCAGCTTGAGGAATGACAAACCCTAATTGATATGTAGACTGCTATGGTGATAAAGCAGTAAGGTGAACAGTAGAATTCACCTAGTGCCACCAAGAACATAGAGGACACCACTGGTGTGTTTGTTTTGACTTTGGGAAATATTACAAATAAACCCTCTTGTTTCTCCCCAGTTCACAATGCTTTTTGAATTCATATGTGTTATAGTTTCCAAACCTCATGTTTCTTTGAAAGTCAGTAGGAATTGATACAGCTTAATGGGCATGTCCTAGTATGCCCACCACACTCATCCATCCTTGCAGCTTTGGATAGTTACTTATTTAAATACCTACAAAATTCCCTTAATGGGAAAAACTTAAATTCTTGAGAAACCTGTAAAATCCACTTAAACCAACTCATCACCCAGAAATATGCCAAATTTTAGAAGAATGGAATGTACAAACATCTTTGAAATTTACTTAAAAACACTACATACTTGAGTTCTAAACCAATATATATATATATATATATATATATATATATATATATATATATATATATATATATATATATATATATATGCTTCACTGAATGTGACAGACAAGGAAAATCTAATCTTTTTCTAATGTTCTTAAAGTTTTCCTTTTTGAAAGGCTAACTGTCTGTAGAGATTGAACATCCCTGTCAATCAAGGAAACAATAAAAATTAAACTAGTAATTCTCTAGAAATTACTCCTTGCATTGTACAACAACACTGCTTCAATCACTATAAAGGAAACATCTACACCCAAAGCAATAGCCTTAGTATGGGCAACCATTTCAGTCCTAACTTTTTATCTGAAGAGCATATTGATCACAAACTGTTTAAAACAATAAACAAACCACAAATCTACACAACGTACATTGATGACATTTTTATGTTAGCAAGTAAAATAGTAAATAATTATAAACCTAAAGATAACTTTTGAAAAAAATCCAGTAAAATTCTTATTCGAATTCAGTGTTAACAATAAAATTCCATTCTTCGATGTTTACATAGAACTTGACTTTAATACCTACTTATATAAAAAACACTAATAAGAACTGCCTCTTAAAATAATGAATGTCCACAAGGATATAAAATAGCAGTGATAAAAACTTCCTAAATAGAGCACATCTAACTTCTTTTTCATGAAAATTATTTTTTAGCAAACTCAAATATTAAATCAAACATAGCTTTATAATAATTATCTCAACTACATTATTGATAATCAAATAAGATTATACATTATTGATAATCAAATAAGATTATTCCTATAGAAATTAAATGGTATCAACACTAAAAATATAGTACAACAAAACATTGATATCTTTCACTGAAATCAGATGTACAGATTCACAAGAATTATAAAAAGTTGAATTTGTCACAGGGCCAGTGCATCTTACCATCTGAACCCCAACCACGTTGGGGAACATTTTTTTGGGGCCCTGTTGTGGCCTCTGCCATTTTTTTTTCAGCACTGTTTTATGACCATCAGCCATTTTTTAAATTATTTTTAAACTGATACTGCACTGTCAGTCATCAACTAATAATATACATCATGTATATACATGGCCAGTGCAGTGCATACTATACAGGAAGCCCTGATGAGATCAGAGCTACAAAAGTGTTAGTTTCAGGAGCGTTTTTTTGCTTTTTGTATTTTTTAATTTTTTCTACCTAAGTTATATTGTCAATCATCAACTTATTGACAGGACTGGTGCTTACTACCCTGAAACTTTCAATCATGTGGGGACCCCATGCCTACTGGCGACAGGGAGTCAGAAATGCTAATTTCAGTAGCACTTATTTTTTTAAATTGTAATTTTCTTTCTCAAGAGTTATTTTAAATCAATTAAGAGAGTAATATATCTAAGTAAAATAATTTTTTATTCTAAGATCATCTACTAAGGAAGATCTCTGATTGTTTTTAACTAATAGTAATACTAATCAGAAGTCCATGGCTAGTAATTAAAATAAAATTTCTACTCCCTATTTTTTAAATTTCTAGAAAGATAAAACTGAGAAAATGATTGCTTAAAAATAAAAATGTTTAAAGATTGCAACACATGAAAAATTTTCCAGAAAACTGAAATACTGTTTTTAAAACAAATTTTTTAAGACAATCCCATTTGTGTTGTGTTGGAATCTTTATGGAAATGTAAAAATTTATGATTTTTTGAGTAAAATTTAATCATGAAAATATTGGTGGTTATTACAAAAAGAATAACATTTTCTCACTGCTCTGTACAAAACTGCCCTGCACAAGACTGCATCTGTTGTAATAAGCTGAATGACTACATAAGATATATATTGCTGACAGTAGGTTGATGGTTAAACCATTTAAGTCATCTCAGTACCATAAAAAAGCACATAGACACGCAAAAACAACTCCCTGACCCCATCATAAAAATATTTGTAGACAACACCATCATTCTAAAGAGATCTAATTGTAAAATACATATTAAAATAATTCAACCTTATAATATAAAATCATTTAAGCCAAGTCTCAATGTTAGCTTCTAAAGACAGACCCAACATGAATAACTTATCTCATGTAGTACAGATTAGAATTACTACTACTTCAATACAGTATGGCTTAGAATATAACCACAAGAAAACATACTAACAACAAACCCCATGAAAAGAGCTAATGGAATTGTCCAAAAGTAATGTTTAGGTGTTTTGTCTTGTTTGCGGTTTTTGTATTGTTTTCCCAGTAGCAAAAATGGTTGGTATTCATGTCCAGTGAAAAACTGGGATGTTGCCTTTTGATTTTCAAAACAGGTAGATTCTTCTATTATAAGACTGGTGCAGCACACTTTTCATCATTTCCTGTAGCCCTGTACCTGAATAAGATAAGTTCAGTAAATATGTAAAGGATCTGCTTAGACTTGGTGGTTGAGGTAGTTGAATATTCATACATACTTGACAGGAGGTTGAAATGCCAGAGTTTGATGTATGTGAAATCAGACTTAACCAACATTAACTTGTTTAAAAGTGGGTCACAGAGATGAGCCTAAGAGAAAGATATAGAGGAGGAGAGGAAAGAAGAGGAAAGAGAAGAAGCCAAAGGAGGAGAAAGAGAATGGAATGTGTGTCATTAAGAGGAAGAAATGAAGTATTGTATTAATGTTGGGTAATGAAAGAAATAATATGAGTGTAAGAAAGAGAGAACAAAAGATCTATGTATCTATCTATACTTCTTAAGCATTAATATTAAAATTGGTTTTAACTTCTAAGTGAGATAATAACTTCTTTATCTTTGTATTTCTTGTGTTATGATTCTTGCATATTGAATGTTATATATTCATGATCTATTAAGCTAAAAGTAATTTAAAAGTCAAAACTCTGTTCATATTTACTTCTAGAATCACTATTCTGTTCATCTTATCATTTAAATGGAATATTTAAAAAAAAATACAAATAACACAGTAATTACTACATTCCTTAACAAAAGAAGTATGGTTTCCTTTTTTAAATCATGACATTACTTACAAAATGCAGTCTACACTATAATATATATAGTGCAATATTTTCATAAATTATACATTTATATATATATATATATATATATATATATATATATATATATATATATATATATATATATATGATAGACATATTAACATGTTGATTGACAGAGGTCAATTACAAAATATGACTTCAAATGTTAACTTTATAACAATTATTTTATAACATACATTTAAATTTATAACAATTAATAAATAGCTTAGGCTGTAAACAATTTTAGTTGATTCAACTGAAGTCTTAACATTATTTTCACACTAAAAGTATCATTGTGAATAAATGAATTTTCTGTTTTTTCAATTTTATATTTTATACTGAAGATTTTTCACCCCAATTAATAATTAAAAATATTAATAATTCCTGTGATTTATATTTGCTTAAATATATTTCTTTTCTCTAATTTTTAGTTTTTAATTTCCACTATGTTTATCATTTCTTTTCATTAATTAAATATGAACTTATTGTGAATATTCAAAATGCATTTTATTGAATATAATAGACTGGTTAAAATTAATTTTTACAGAATAGAAAAAATTCAAATTAGTGACTGTGAACATTTTGGAAAAACATTAACTTTGGTTTCTTTTTTTTTTTTTTTTGTAATGTAAGGGAGATAAATATTTTATTTTTTATCTTGGTTAAGTTACTGTCACATGAAACAAAATTGTTGAACCATGTGACAACTGTGACAATTTATATTTATGTGTAGTGAATTCATGACTTGGGGAAGGTATGAATTCCCTACTCCTATCATCAGATATATTGAAAAATACCTTGTCACTAATTGTTGACAGTGAAAATGGGGTTAAGTGAGGACAATTTGGACAAACCACTCACTTTCTCAGGTAGTAGAAGCAGACATCTCATCATTGCAAAAGTTTGTAGCCAATTAAAAAATTAAAAGCAAAATTTTACAGACTCACAAAAAATTTTTGAATTTAGTATGTAGTCTCCATTGTTTTTAAAAACTTTTTCTCATCATTCTACAAACTTTTCGATGACATGTTTTATAGAAACTTTGAGATTTTTTTTGGAAGAATGTTGTGAGGTAGTTTTCAGCTGACTGCACAAAGTCAACTTTTTTGTCATTTAAATTGTTTTGTAAAAAATGGAACAAATGAAAATCCAAAGAAGCCAAGTCAGGAGAATAAGGTGGGTGCTGGAGGGTGGGGTTCCATTTGAACTCTTTAAGGTTTCTGTTGCAAGGAATGTTTTGCAACATGCTGTCTTGCATCGTCATGGTGGAAAATGACACCTTTTTGATTAATCATATAGTCACACATTTTTTTTAACCCAAGTGTGATGTATTGAGTAAATACAAACCTCATTATCTCCCTTTGATCATTCTGTTACTAAACAATCAGAATCACAATAAAGGTTCACTGCAGGTCAGTCACCCTTCTATTTATCATGGCACCTGGCAGATTTAAATGTTAATCATGTTCTACTTATTCCTTTAGACATGTACATGATGTCAGAACAGCACAACCAACCAACAAATACCAAAAAATAAATAAAAATGGGCTAAAACAGACCCCCACGTTGGAAATAACAATACATAAAATAAATAAAGTATTCTTTGGTTGTAAACGATGTTGCATTGCTTGTATGAACACAACATACACTCATGCGGATATCCAGAAAAATACCCTTCAAGAGAAAAAATAAAAAATAAAAATAAAACTTAAATTTCAAAGAAAACTTGAACAAAAAATTACAAAGTATGGGAGCAACAATATGATTTTTATTTCTTCATTACTGAAGCTAATACAAATCACAACATTCCTACATGTAGCTGGACCACAAGATCAACAAATTTTCAATTCATTCCCATTTGAAAATCCAGACAATAAAAATAAAATACAATGTGTAAAAAAATAAATTCTGGGAATACTGCCAACCAAGAAAAAATAAAACATACATCAAATACTTATTTTTCATCAGAAAACAGTTATCATCTGAAACATTTGACCCATTCCTATATAGAATTGAAAGCTAAAGATTGTAAATTTGGCAAAATCTCTATGATGACTTTTATTAAATGATAGATTGTATATGGAATCCTAAACATAGATACATACAAGTTATTACATCTGGATACTCAGTTATGTTAAAAACAGCAATAGACAAATATCAAGTAATTGAATTCAGAGTAACCCAAGCAAAAAACATAAATGGAATAAAATGCCAATAGAGATCAAGAAATCAAAAAATGGGGAAATTTAAAAACCCATCATCCCAACATCAGAACACCTGTCTGAAATCTCACATTTTGTGTGGTAAATGTGGAAAAAAGCACCCAACAAAACAATGCCCTGACACAACAAATTTGCTAGTGCATGTGCCACAAGGTGTGTCTTCTCATTGATATTTATTTCTTGATGGCATCATGTTAGAAACAAACATGATGACATTCAACTGCGCACAAAAGATCAAAGGTAAAATGACTCTATAACTAATTAAATTCAAGCTGGACACTGCAGCACAGGCCAACATAATATGCACAACTATACTGTTACATTTTGTACTAATGCATTACAGACGATCAACATCCAACTGAAGAGTTACAATCAACACATCATCCAACCTGCCGGTAAAACTGAAATGCTCTATCATCAATAAGGTAAGACACCTGATATTTCAAGTTATTAACCTGGAAAAAATCATTGGAAAAAATGTATGTGTAGATTTAGGATTACTGAAAAGACTGGAGAAAAATGCTATGAGCCTATCACTAAACTATCCACAGTTATGTGATGGCTTGGGAAGTTACCTGGTCAGTATACAATCAAACTAAAACCAGATGCTACACTCATAATACACCCACAAAGGATTGCTTATGCAATCAGGGACAAAGTGAAAGAAGAGCTTGACTGCATGGAACAACTTGATATCATAATCAAATATTGGGAACCAATTGCATCTGTCAACTCTATGGTCACTGTACAAAAAGGTGACACAAATTTGTATTGATCATATGGACCTCAACAAAGCCATCAGGTGTGGGTATCACCCAACAGCCATGGTTGAGGAAGTTTCTATACAAACAGGAAATGCAAATTAGTATACTAAACTTGATGCATGACACAGCTACCGACACATAGAGCTAGATGATGAGAGCTCAAAATTATCTATCATAAATACTATATTTGACAGGTATTTCATCTATCGTGATGTCATTCATCTATTAAAATAATAAATACGTTAACTTTATATCATATTATTTATTAATGTTATTTTTTCTTTAATTTTAATAAATAAATCATTACAGTTCACTCAATAACAAAAATAAAATGTGGTAAAAAGACCATACTTTTAACTTTTAGAAACAAATATACAGGGCATTAAAAAGAATTCATTTTTGAAGAGGCCTAACTGTTTGCATTTTTTTCAAGAACATTGAATAAACTTTTAACAGAAAAATATTGAATAATAAACTTAAACTTTTAACAGGAAAATTTTGAGTCAGTGACTTATTTACCTAAATTTTTTACAATACTTCTTAAAATCTTTAGAAGACCCTGGAAAATTGACTGGGCAGCGGGATTAATTTCGTTCACACTCATGTTTTTTACAATATCAAAAATAAATACTGAATTACATATTTAGAATTTAATTATAATTAAGTAACCATATGTTACGGTCTGGTTCCTTGTACCACGGTGATAGTCCAAGGTAGAACCAATAAAGAAGAACTTGAACACAGGTATGGAATAACACAGATATATTACAAACAGGAATATATACAGAGAAGTAGAAGTGTTAGTATGAACAATCAGGTTTAGTAGAGAGAACAATGTTGTCTCGACCAGTATCACTATTCCAATGTCTTGCAGTAATTGTCTGAACGCCACTCTGTTTCGGACTGCCTCTGACTCGACTCTTGACTCGACTTGAACTACTGACTCCTTGCCTACTCCTGAGGTGCAGTATTTAAGTATGGAATAGTCCATTATTATTATTATTGTGGGTAAGATCCCATAACACCATATATAATTATCATTAAATTTATGAAAAAATATTCTTATATGTTTTTGATTCATTTTTGTAAAACAAAAATATTACATTTGCTTCTTTTTTACGTGTAAAGGTAGATTTTTTAAACTATAGTTTAATGTTAAAACAAAAACCCAAATTACTCACAAAAATAACATAGGAACTCAAAATAAATACCTAATTACTTCAATTAAATAAGGTAAATGATATTGCAGTGTCATATGCAAATGAGATAGGACAAGCATAAAAGGAAAGCAACTGATGAATAAAACCATATTACTCAGTGAACCTATTTGCTTAGCATAACACAGAGAACTGTGCTAAGACTGCTACTACAGAGAGTTATGCTCAACATAACAATGGCATTGCTGATAGGATCCTTAAATGTGCTGGAAGACCCAGAACACGTGGAAATGTGGATAAGAACTTTTGCAGTATTTGCAAGAGTAAAAAAATTATGAGACACCAAGACAGAAGAACGAGAGAATGAGATAACAGATTTATTTCTTGCTACTGCTGGGTGTGAAGTGGTAAAGAAAATTTTGACAATGTGTTACTTGAGTAAATTAGAAGAAATGACATTTGAAGAAATTGTCAAAGTTTTAAAAAATAACATAAAACCAAATTAAAGATTGGCCATTGCTGAAAGAACCAAGGTTTTAGAAACAAGACAAGCACCCAATAAGTCCATTATGAAGTACTTACATAGATTAAAAGAACGTGCCAAGTATTGTGAATTTGAAAAGGTGAGAAATCAGGAAATAACTTAGAAAATGAGTTAATTCTTAGAATAATTGAAGACTTGCAAGACCAAAACCACAAACGAAAAATACTGGAAAGTTTACAAGGTAGTGGCATGAGTTTGGAAGCTAGCGTTGTGTTTTTACAACAGTTAGAGTTGATTAGAGAACTTAATCAACCATGAGAGGAATTTGAGGCATACAGGACGAACACGACCAAGTTCATAATTAAATTCAGATACTGTGGAAAAAATTATGAGAGAGATAAGTACAAATGTCCTGCTTTAGGAAAAGTATGCACAAATTGCAAAAAAAGAGATCATTTTCAGAACGTATGTAAATACAAAAGGAAAATAGAAAGAGTACAAAAAGTACAAACCTCCTCTGAAGAAGAGGCTGAAATATTCAAAGAAGGAGAGAAAAAATAAGGATAAATGGCCAGATATTTAACATGCAAGTTGATACAGACAGTGAAGTCACGTTGATACCAAAACAATTATGGATCAAATTGGGATGACCTAAATTAAAAAAAGCAACATCCAATTAAAGCAATTTGACAACTATAAAAATAATGGGTACATTTCAAGGCAGTTTTAAAACTGACAAGAGTTTTGAAATAATTCGTTGTTGTAGAATGTGAAAAAGATCATATGGATTACTGAGAATTGATGTATTAAAAGTAGATACAGCGAGGTTAATCAATTCCATGGAGGCACAAGAAAATGAAATTGGATTATTGAAAGGCTATAAAGCATGTATTCAACTAAAAGAAAATTATCACCCAAAATATATAGAGCCAAGAAAAGTTCCAATTCATATCCTACCTTTGGTAGTGGCCAAATTAAACAAAAAGATACAAGAAGGCATACTAGAAAGAGTAACTCAAGGTGATGGCAATTGGGTGTCACCAATAGTAGCGATAAAGAAACCTGACAGGGATTTAAGGATTTGTGGTGATTACAAGATAGGGATAAATCACTAGATATGTTCAGATTCTTTTACTTTGCCAAATATCGAAACTGCGAGCCACGAGTTAGCAAAAATGGAACACTTTGCAAAAATTGATCTCAAGGCAACATACAACCAAATAGAAATTGATGAGAAATTCAAATAAGTCATCACAATAAACACCTCTATAGGCTTACTAAGGTGGACTCATCTACCGTTTGGGGTAAAGACTTAGAGTCATATTTTTCAGAAAGCAATTGAGAGAGTCTTATTATGAAAAATAAGAAATATGATAATATACCAGGACAATATATGTATAACAGCAAGAACTAAAGAAGAATTAAAATATAAAACAGAGCAAATTTTAGTGAGATTAAAAAAGGCAGGCATGACTGTAAACAAAGACAAATGTAATTTTGACTGTAAGAAGATATCATATTTAGGATCAAAAGAAGACATATCACCCAATGATAGACTAACAAAGAAAATAACAGAAATAGCTCCTCCAACAAATAAAAAAAGGAATTAGAATCCATTTTGGGACTTATAAATATTTATAGTTAGTACATGCCAAGATGTAGTGACGTAATAGAGCCCTTTACAGAATTACGCAAAAAAAAAAAATGAATTTAAGTGGTCACAAAATCAAACTAGTTCTTTTGAAACACTAAAGAAAATACTGAGGAACAAACTGATAGTAAAAGTTTTGATCCATAAAAAGAAGTAACGTTAGCCACAGACGTGAGTGAAAAGGCAATTGCTGCTATTATATTGCAAGAAGAACATCCAATCATGTACATATCAAGAAGGTTAATGTCAGCAGAAATTCAAATTTTGAAAAAGAAGCACTAATTATTGTATGGCACATGGAAAGGGCACAAAACTTTTTGATAGGAAAAACCGGAAAATGCTGAAGACAAAATAATACACTGGGTAGAAATGAACGTTCTTCCTCTAACTTGACTCAAAATAAAAACAAAGCAAGACCCAATATTAAGCAAAATAGTAGAGAGAATAAAAAATAATGTATAGAGCAATTATTATAGACTTGCAAAACATGTCTCTAAGCAAGATCAATAAATTACCTGCACAACTCCTTGTGAATCAGTGATTAAAATCAACACTACTGACTTCACAACAGTTGCTACATCTACAGGCAGAAAATCTGAAAGATATTCCAAAGGGACATGTGTAACTCCAGGTATACAAAAAAGATATGATCTACACACAGGAAAAGCACTCAGGTCATTACCATCTGGTAACCATGTATGAGTACAGGTAAATGATAAAATCTGGACACCAGCAACCATCACAAAAAAAGTATATTAGCCAAAAATGTACATCATGGAAACGTCAGCTGGTAATAAATATAGAAGGAACCAAAGGCATATACGATCATTGAGAGAGGCTGATCATCAATTCCAACCCAGAACAACACCAATGCATTGGGAACCAAACCAAAAAGAACCAATTGCAGCTGAGCAGCCACTATCAAATGCACCATGACCAGCTTCTAATAGAACTGTGACCAGAAGTTGTTATGTAATCAACAAACCAGCACATTGCATAAACACATAAGTATATGGCCAGAATAATGCCAAACGACCATGAGTGTAGTCTACTCCTGTGATTGATGAAATAGCAACTTTTCATCGTCCATCTTTAAGGCTGTAGGGACATTATTATTATAAATAAATAGAAATAAAATATTAATACCAATGAAAATTATAAATAAATTAAAACAATAATATTTAAAAATTGTTTAAAATAGATTAAATAAAAATAAAAATACTTCCAGCTTGCAGCAAAAACTGTTCCTGCTGGAAATATGGACATCCTGCCAAAAGACATTCAATTAGATTTCTCCCTTTTATTGCATGTATCCTAAATGATTGTAACTTAAAAAATACATATGCCAATACACATAAAAATATAAATAAATTGTATGAAATCAACATACAATTTACCATGCCTTTATTGTTATTTCTGTATATTTTATTTCCTGTCAAGTATGCTTTTTATCTCTGTGAACACGAGGCTAATTTTTGCTGCTTTGATGTGTGAGACCCCCACAAGGCATTCATTTATGGACAAAATATCAACATTCAACAAAGTCTGGCTCATAACTGAATGATTCAAAGTTTCAATCTAGAATACACTAGAAATTGGCATCTAAATAAATTCCAGTGTCAAGTTGCATTCATTTTGTATTAACAATAAATATTGGGCAGAAACTTTTTCAATCATGTTTGGAGTTACCCCACTTACTTTCCTAAAAAAAGATGTCACTAGGGAATGCTCCTTAAGCCAATAAATAGGAAGTAACATTCTCTGTCATCCTCTTTTTTCTATTTCACCCAGGGCCGGTAAGATGTAGGCTGAATGAGGAAAACACTTTCACCTCTAGGGAAAACACACATGCGTACACACACAATTAAAGCTAAAATGAAAGCTCCAAGGTATAATAAATTAATGGAGGTACCTAATCTGATAGTTAACCTTGGTTCAATTGTTTCTGTGTTAATTGCATGCTATAATTGTGGATACTGAATCAGATATGAATGACATTTCTTCATAAACAAATTGGATTAGCATCCTAATCTTTGTTGTCAATATTATTCTATTTGGTTAAATGACATAATTCTAATATTGATTGTATAGTCATTATTCCCTGTTTAAAATGTTAATGATCAAAACAACAAAGGTAAATACAATAAGCGAAATAATTAATTTATAAATAAAAATATTTCAACATTCGTGTCAGTCAGCTGTTGACTCTCACGCTGGCCAATAGAATCTTCCTGCCTATTCGTGGCAGCCAGCTATTGGCTCTCACTCTGGCCAGTAGAAAATGGCCGCAAACTACATGGAAACTGCCGTAGAAGCATGAAAAAATCGATTATTTCCACTATCGATGGGAGTTGGGAAATGCAAAGTCAGTCTTGGCCTTTCCGCTAACTTGGAGCATGTGCATGGAAATTTTGGTGCAAATCCATCGAAAATTGCGGTCGTGCATTCGTTACACACACACACACACATCCTGCCTTTTATAGATAGAGATAATTTAACTCAGAGCATCAAAAAACTGTATAAAAACCAAAATGTTTTGTTTGAAATATGATCAAAGCAACAAAGGTAAGAATAATACATTTATAAATAAAAATATTTCAACATCTCAAACCATCAAAATAGTTTATGAAAACCAGCATATTTAAAACATAATGATCAAAACAACAAAGGTGAGGATAATAATCGAATAATAAATTTATAAAGAATAATATTTCATAACAGATCAAACAACTGTATGAAAACCATAATCAGCTCAATAAGATAATAATGAAATTCATTCATTGTGTACTTTTGTAAATTTCAATTTAATTTTAAGGAGTAAAAAATACATTTTTTGTGTATGTAAGATTTTAAAAATAAATACTCATTATGTATTTCTTTTTTAAAAATTTCTTTTTTAACAAAATATAATTTAGATTGATTTTTTTAAAATCAACTTATTTAATCTATATTTCAGTTCACAGAAGATTAAGGAATAATAAAAACAAACCTTAAGCAACGGTTTATTGACCATGAATTTCCTTTTTATTCTCTATAAATTAATAAAATGTTCTCATTACTATCAAGGGAGATAAGTTAGTTTTAAAGTTATCTCCCTTTTCATGATTATATTTCTTGAAACACGAGTTATTATTTGTTAATATTGCACTAAGACATGTTAAACTTTTACATGAAGAAAAAAATTAATAATTATTTATTAAGAATTCGCTAAAAGTAATAAAAGCTAAAAATGCCAGCGTTAATAACAGCAGAAATGAGTTTTTTTATTGTTTAAAAAAAAAAATGCTATGTCACTTCAGGATGTAGGTGATCACAGTTTTTAACAAATTCTTATTTCTTTATAATCTGTGAATTGGCATGCATTCTTAAGAAAAGACAGTAGAGTGTTTTCCTGCTGCCTTCTTTACAGTTTCGGAAATCAGAGTTTTCTTCTCTCAGACAAGTTGCAAGCTTTGTGACTTGCCCAAGATTGATCTATGTAAAGGAAAATTGTGATATATTGCTGTATGACGACTAGAGGAACAAGGTGGTAGCAAGGATATATATATATGCTGGATGAATATTAAAAGCTAATACTCAGTCGTAATGGACATGTAGAGGTTGAAATACTAGATTTTGATATTTGTGAATATAGAATATGTCATTCATATATAAAATGGGAGAATATATATAATATATATATATATAATGGAAGGAAAATGCAACCAACAAGTGCCAGTTACAGTTTAACCATTCCTAGCTTCAGAATTAGATGATATATTCCTACAGATGACTGTTTATATAAGTAATAAAAAAACTCAATAAAATTCGTGGTTACTTTGAAGAATTCTCTAAAATCTTTAAAGGCTTTGATTAGTAACTGTTGCATTACCCCTTTTTTCACTTTTGTAAGTCTATTATCCCGCTTACTAATTCTTTACTTTTTTTGTGTCCATAAAAAATAATAAATAAAAATTAATTATAATGTCAAAAAAATAATTATAATAAAATAATCATAACAATTATAATTATCATTAATTTACTTATTCTAAACCAATGAGAATCGATCCCACCTTTCTGCTCTACCCATACAAACACGTGACATTCTCACTATCGAACAAACAATTCACACAGGAAAGTTGTTAACACGTGTGTCAACGGAAATTTAATCTCTTTTTTCTTTTTCAGGTCATAATAGTAACATTTTTCTTTTAGCAATAATCCAAAATTGGAGGTAAGAAATCCCAGACACGTCTTTTATTTTCTAACTAAATGATCTGGACACTCATTACACACATCTTATCATTCTGTCGAATTACGATCCATATTTGATCTACATTTGACCCTAAACTCACAATTTTACTCAATATTACTGTCTCTCGTGTCCCCAACACCACATAACAACCAGATAAGGAATAATACTCATTTCCACGTCTTGCTGTTTCTCATTTTTACGAGTATTTTTGTATATATAAAGTTAGAGGGCTTATAATTATTTACTCAGAGTTATAACTCTCCGATAACTTGTCCACTTAAAATTATCATTTGTACTTATGAAGTTTTTAGTAGTATTTGTTGTATTCGTTGACGCCTTTATTTCGTATACAAACTTCCGTTATGATGATAACATTAATGACTAAATAGACTAATTCTTGTTCTTGTATGGAACAGACGATGGTATTGACTGTATGTATGATAATGTTGGTGGAGGTCGAGGTTGATTTTTTTAAGCCTTTCTCTCGTTTTGTTTGGCTTCTTCCTTTTTTCTTCTTGTGGTTTCGAAGATTTTAGTTCCGACAGTGATGGAACATCGCCACGCTATCAAAGGCCTTTTCTAAGTCATAAAAAACGAAAAAAGGTTGTTTTTTTTGTTTTTTGCTGTTCCATGCACTTCTCTTGCAATTGCCTTGTACAGAAAATCATGTCGATTGATTCAGATAGGATCTAGAGCTGATTTAGAAGGATCCTTGCTAGTATTTAGAGCTGATTTAGAAGGATCCTTGCTAGCATTTAGAGCTGATTTAGAAGGATCAAGCCAAAGACTTTTCCAGTGATAGAGTTGTAGCGGAACCCCGAGCGCCCCAGTATCACACAATGGTGAATGAAGACGTTAAATCTGACGGTGAAACAACACGGACGACAGAACGAGGATATATATGATATATGCTAATTTATTCTAGAAAAGAAAATAAGGAGGTCGGAGCGGTGGAGGTGCATAAGTTCTAGTGCAGGCATTGATGGTTGAGGTTGGTGTTGGTAGTTGCCAGGATCATCGTTGTTGGTTGTTGGGGTTGAAGCTGATGTGGGTTGTTGCCAGGATCATCGCTGTTGATTGTTGAAATTGATTGTTGCCGGGATGATCGCTGTTGGTTGTTGCGGGGATGATCGTTGTTGGTTGTTGCGGGGATGATCGCTGTTGGTTGTTGCGGGGATGATCGCTGTTGGTTGTTGCGGGGATGATCGTTGTTGGTTGTTGAAGTTGATTGTTGTTACTGGTTGCTGGCAGGATCGTCGTTGTTGATTGTTGAAGTTGATCGTTGCCGGGATGATCGCTGTTGGTTGTTGCAGTTGGTTGTTGGCAGGATCATCGCTGTTGATTGTTGCAGTTAATGTTGGTTGTTGGCAGGATCATCGCTGTTGATTGTTGCAGTTAATGTTGGTTGTTGTAGTTGGTCGTTGCCGGGTTGCCAACTTGGCGTGTTGGGAAGGAAAGAAGAGCTGGCGTTGTTCGGGCATGTCACAGGTCCAGTGCAGGCATTGCGTGTTTGCCGGTCGAGTCCGATATTTGTAACCTCCCGTATTAATTACTAACATAGTGTACGGGAAAGGTTAAGGACGACGTGCAGGCAGCCAGTAGGGACGGAATGCCGAGAGTTGAACAGGAGCCAGGAGTAGTAGGCGAAGGAGAGAGAGAGAAAGGAAAGTTTCCAACTATCGTCAAGTTGTCAGACAAAAAAAAATGGGAGCGTAACTTAATACGCAGCCCGGTGATCGACGTTCCAGGCCGCGAAGGCCCGGGGCCTGCGTATCCGACCGTTCCAGGCGCCCGACCCGGATTTAGTGAGAAGCCACTGTCTTGTGGTAAGGGAGGCCAGCAAGTGAATTGGATAAGCTAACAATAAAGTCTCTATAATAAAATACGTCGAGGTTAGCTAAAGGGAACTATGGCCTAAAAATGTCTAGCAGTATATTACAACTAGGTTTGTAATATAACTTAACTAAAAAGGGGATTTGCTAGTCTCTCCCACGGGTTAACAGTGTATAGGGGGCACAAATGAGCGGTCATGGTCGAAATGACCTGTTCCCCTAGTTCAAGGAGCGAAGGAGGAGGTAACTCCGACAGAGTAATGATATTCCTTTAATTCCCACAAGCCTTACGGTCACCGTTTTTGAAGCTTCTTTCATTTTTTTAAGAACTTGATGGAATCCCCGCATCTTCAGAATGAGTGTGAAAATGTGGGTTTGCAAGTTTAAAGTTCCATGTTGAATCAGTTCAAAAGACGTGTTGTCTCTGCCTTGTGACTTCCTTATATATATATATATATATATATATATATATATATATATAATATATAATATATATATATGTGTGTGTGTGTGTGTGTTAGTTGAAGATCAAATGTAGATCAAATACTTGTGACTTAAGGAAATAAACAAACCATTTCTTCTATTCTCCAACAGGTTGTATTCAATACTTTCCGAAGTATCCTCACTGTTCTAAAAAGAAAGCTTTTTGCAATGACTCTATTTCCAAATCCCAATAAAATATTTACAGATTTCTTTCCATGTTTTTGTGCAATGCTCAATAATCATTGATAGTGTTGTGGATCTAGGAAGGCTGCGTGAATATTTAAAGTTGTGCTGCAAATAAAACATGCAATATCCACAAACATAAATTATAAAAAAGGGTCAAATGGTAACGATATTTAATTATAACAAAAAGGATAGCTTTGATGCAACATATATATTTTTTATATGCAGGTTATTACAATTTTGTTTTGCAGAGATGTGTGCGAAAGCTTGATCAGAGTATTTTTAAAGAGAAAAGTTCTTGTTGTCTGTTTGGAAATGTTTCGTATGTTTGTAATGTAGTTTGGAAAATTTCGTACGTACCTGAATATGTTTTCATGAGCGTCTGACTGCACATGGTCAATATGCGAATCTTTTAAGGTTATATTTTTGTAGGCGAATGACATCAATGATTGCAACGCCCACTTATGTGTTTATTGACCAATTAAAAGCTGAAATTTCCTGAAAATATGTATGAAGCTGGGTAAGCTCTTTGATCCACTTTTTGCACAGATTTGTACAAAATTCAGCATTGATAAGAAAGTGGTATCGGGATGCTAAAATAGCACAAGTATTTTCTTTGTCAGTCCTCCCCAAACTTTCAGAATTTCATACTTTAAATCATTGTAGTTGTCAATCTTCATTTCTTTTCTCATGTAAAAAGCACTTCTACCAGATATCAAATATTTTTTTCTGTTTATCCAGCAGGACAAAATGGCGACCGCGACAACATGTTCAAATTAACTACACCAGAGACGTTCGACTTAACAAATCCGAGAAATTGGCAGAAAAGGTCGCAGAGATTTCAACGCTTTGGGGAAAAATCAAACATTAACTCAGTACTTTGATATTAAAGACAAATGTCCATTTAAAAATTCCGAATGTCTTTGTCAGAAGACAGGGTGCATTTATGCAGATGTATAGAGAACAAAAAATAGATATATATAAAAAACTAATCATGTTAATGTTGTTCTGACAAAATAAAGACAGCCCAAGTTTAACCGAAAATATGTAAAAGTGAAAATGAAGGAAGATTTCTAAAACTATAATTAGACGAGGGATCCAATATAATGGTTATAAGTGAAAAAAAAATATGGAAGGATATTGGCGCCCAAAAATTGAAAAAATAATTATTGAAGTACGTCGGGGTCGAAATTAAATATAATGGGAACAAATTGTAATGTTTCTTTCCGAGGGCAGAACTAAAAGCTATGCTCCACGTTGTGAAAGAAATACTCTTGAACGTTTTTGGAGTTGACCTGCTATGAAGTTAAATTTATTGAACGAATCCGCAACTTCCATTTATGACTCCGTTCAATTCGCAGATATATTGCTAGGCGAAGATTGTAAAGGCCGCATAAAGTTTCCCTGACCTTTTTTTTTCGGGAAGTTTATGAAAATGCACAAAAAAGGCCAAAGCAAGTTTACCTCTAAAGGAGTCATTCCTGTTTTTAGACCAAAACGCTATGTTCCATATGACGCGATAGATGTGATACACCGTGAACTAGATCGGCTAGAAATTTTGGAAATCATTACCCCTATCTGAATGGGCAGCTCTAACAGTTTATGTAACCCCCACTGTCTACCACTACCACCACCACCACCACCACAAAAAAAAAAAAACATAAAATTCCAGTTTGCAACAGAACTGATTGTTTATTACCTCATTCCTATTGTAGAGGTATGTTAATAAGAATAGACCATTTGTAGATGTCTGTTTATTAACATGACCACACGATTTATATTTAACGTAAAATATCACAAAATATGAAATACACTATCCTTTGTCAACACCAGAATAAATTTTAATTAAATTGAGTGGTGGAATTTTTTTAAAAACTATATCTACAGATAGTACAAAAGTCCCGACACTTGAGTATAAATACCCATAAGGGAATGTACACATTTTAATAGACTTGCTTCCGGTGTCAAGGTGGCACCTGGAATTTTTTCGACAATGGACACCATGTTTTCAGGTCTAGATTTTTTCTTGCGCTTATTTAAATGACTTTTCAATAAAAAGTGAGACAAGTCAATAGTTTGACCATATACAAAGTCTTCAAACGAATTGAAGATTTTGAATTTAGACTGAGTGACGAAAAATGCGAGTTTTTAGTAGTTACTATAAAAATATTGGGCAAGAACGGATCCCCAAAACTTCAGTCTTATCAACGATATGCCTTCTCTGACGAGCGTTCGAGAACTACAATCTTTCTTGGGCTTCGTAAAATTGCTACAATTCTTATATACCCAATATGCATGAATTTCATAGACCATTAAAATACATTATTAAAAAAAGATACTGGTTGAAATTAGTTTTCAGAATGCCTAAAAGCTTTTGAAAAAATAAAATATTTTAACTTCGATTTATCACTGACACATTTCTATCCCAAGTTAGAAATTATTGTTGCGTCAGATGCTAGTAACTAGGAAGTCAGTGATTTTATTTTGAACAAATTAAAAGATGGGAGAAAAAGCCTTCTAATTCCAGTAGGAAAAAAGAGCTATATAGTCAAATAGAAAATGAAGCATTAGCAATTATCTTTTGCCATGAAAAATTCCATAAATTTATCCACGGTAGAAGATTCATGCTATAAACAAACCATCGTCTACTCCAAACCATTTTTTGATTGAAAAAAAGAATTTCAGTGCATACCGCTAACAAACTACGACGTTGGGCTAACATTTTATTATAACTTCAAAATGGAATTTTTACCTTAAAAAAAATTAATATATGCAGATGTTTGGTCAAGACTAATACCAAACTTCTGTACCCACCTCGAAGATACAGTGATTGCTACAATGAAATTCGATAAAAATCTTATGCAACACCGTCAGGACTACCAGTCAAGTTAAGCAAAATAAAAGAAAAAGGCAAATACGATGAGTAAATTGAAAACATGAAAGACTAATTAACTAAAAAGTATACAAAAATGTCTTGTCAAGTGGTGCAAATGACTTCTTTTTTTCATTTGTGATAGTGTATTATTAATGTACTCAGACGGAGTAGTAATTCCTAATTCATTACAGAAACAGTTATTAAACCAATTCCACAATGGCAATCCAGGAATTTCTAGGCTGAAATCCTTGATGCGAAACTATGTTTATTGGAAGAATATGGGACAAGTCCAGCCTGTCCGTTCGATGTTCGATCCCTGCAGCTGACTATTGAATGGATCACTTCGATCCAAGCCTTGCTTTGTCCCACGGTGTGTTTGATTTCGATCACAAGGCTGGTGAGTATCAATTGTCGACAGGAATAGTTCAATTGGTTTGGTACGGACAAAGTGAAGCCACAAGTCATAGGATAAATTGTAATAAGGAAAATGTTTTATATAACGTTTCTTGTACAGTGCTGATGGTACAATATCAGTTCTTCAGGTAGGAATATATGTTCTTCATGCAGGAATATATTTGTCATGCAAAGTTATTCAACGCTTCCCTCTTCGAATATTTTGTTACACTTTGTTCATCATGACTAAGTCTAGACAAGGTTTCTGGAACACAGCTCAAAGTCAGAGGTCTTCTTCAGTAGCAAGAAGTCAAATGAGATCAGTGAAGCAGTCATCCCTTGCCTACCGCCTTCTCCTTTCAATCATTTCGGTTCACTGTTTATATGGACCTCCATCCAAAACTGGCATGGGGTCTGATATGGGTTGAGATTTCAGCCATTCCCTTAATTTCCACAGAGAGTTCTTTGCTTGTTTGACTATGGGAAATTAATTGCATGCCCAATTTTGGAGTTGCTGGTAATTAATAATAAGGGCTTTGAATATCAAATAAAAACGAGGTATTGATAAATAAACAACCAAGAAAAGTGTTAAATGGCCATCAAGGACGATAGACTGATAACAATTCGTTCCCAGAGAATCGAAAATTCTAAAAAAAACCAAGTGGCTGGCTAAGAACAATATTTAATTTGTACGACGGGCGAGGTGTTAACAATTGATAGATAAGGCCACCATGAGCGTGTCCGTGGAATCGACATGAGGAGAATTGAATAAAATTTTAAATACCAGTTAGAGGTAAAAAGGTTATTTAAGGAATGTTTCTAAAGCGAACCAAAGGACATGAGAGCCAGGTGTCCAGTGTCTGATTTAGGACAGGAAGGAAATAAAATCTTTCTGCAGAGATGTCAGGATTGAAAACAATAACTATCTGATTTAATTTTTTTTGTTTATTCAACTTTTAGACCAGGAAAAAGAAATCAACACTGATGTCAATTCACTTATGAGGTGATAGCATTTTGAACAATAGTTTTTTAAAAATTAGTCTTCGCTGAATGGTGAAGAAGAGCGATCAATGAAGTAGGAGGAGCATCTTGTATCCACAGAAGGGTAGCAGGCACAGACGAGACACCAAGGAGGGTGAAGAAACTGCCCATGCCCACTGAGGAGCATTAATGAGAGATGCTAAGAGGAGGAAGAAGCTGTGGGCGGAATAATGCTTAGAGCCGTTACCCGAGAAAAGTAGGGAATTTCAGAAATTGATTTGTTAGGACTAAAAACAATGAAGGTGGATGAAATACCAATTCCCCAACTACATTACACCACTCTCTGCCCCAGTTTTTGGTAGACATCAATAAATACGAATGCTCGAATTCAGAGAGACAGAAAAAGAGACGAGAAAGAGATTGCCCCGAGACTCCGTTCCAGTTGCCGAGCGCGAGACAAAGCACGTGACTATCTGCCGACGCGAATTTCCAACATCAGGCTTGAGCCAAACTTACCAAACCAGCTAAACAAACTTCGCTAACTCCGAAAGCCAAATCTTACCAGCTTAACCAAGTGTTGCGTCCGATTTAGGAACGGGTTGGCTCGACAAACACCTGTATGCTATCACCTACACCCTAACAACTATTAACAAACCATTGTACGTAGTACTCGCTATAAAAATAGTAAATTTTTTTTTAATATTATTTTGAGTGTCGTTTTTCTCCTTTTTTACTGTACGACTTCGCTCTGCTTGGACCAGCCCAACACGAGGATACCTGCGACGAATCGATCTTAGCCTCCGTATTGACAAGTGATAATAAAAACATTTCTCCAACTCTACCATGTTTCCAGAACACCCTAAATTTTATCTCACGACTTGGCCCGCAGACTATTACTTAATTTTGATTTAAAAAACAATAATGTCTCCATTTCATAGTCGGTTGTCAACTTCGGCCATATGATTTTTTGTAGGGAAAATCAGATTTCTGTCCTTACCCTCTGCTATCGAACTATCTCTTCAACACTTAAAGTGTCACATCTCTCTTAGCATAGCTATTGAGCTTTCCTTTCAATCCTTAAGGTATCACAGGTTTAATCAGACTTGTCAGTCCGCTTAATTACTGCCTACCTTAACACACGGTAGGTCCTGTGGTAAGGACTCCAGTAGGTCTGCAACTTCTACAGCCACTTCCGTGGGTAGTTTTTTTTAATTACATAGCAGTATCGCAATCGCTGGGAAGTAATTTTCTTTGCGTTAAAAATCGCTCGCTGTTGCAAAAACCAAACATTAACGTTGTTTACGCTGAAAGGAATGTTTAAGGTTATCGCCGATTCCATTTGCTGTCTCATTACACTTTGTCCTGCGATCAATAAAATGAGTTTCACGTTAAAAGGGTTAGGATTGTCTGTAATCCATAATTTGTAGAGAAAAAATATAACGAACTGCTTTTTAAAAGTTTCTCTCACGTCGGTATGTCACCATTTGTTTGGGGACGAGGGTTGTTCGTGATATGTTGTTGGTGCACAATCTAATTTAGGTAACTGTGATCACAAGTTATTCCGGGTGCTGTCTGGAATAAGACAATCTTGATCTTACGTACATTGAAAAAGACGTAACACCGTAGTGGTTATGCAAAAATTAAACAAGTGAAATTTAAATGAAACTCAAGATAAAGAATTTTTAATAACATATAACAATTTATTTGGATGTTTTCTACATCGTGTGGCGTGTTTAATAAAACCTTTGCGAAGAATGGAAAAGTTCACTTACACACATGGAAGTGTGTTTAATAGTTTAATAAAACACTTGAGGAAAACGGAAAAGTTCGTACTTAAGTTTGAATAGAATAGTTGAGTTTAGCATGTTTCGAGTCGTCTGTGTTGCTTCAGTTTTTCAACGATCAATCTCATATACCTTATCTTGCCAGCCTAAGCACAGCGGGGCCCTTTATAGCCAGTCTTTGAAATTTTTTTTCAATATTTTCCATCAATGACATCTGTGTATGTGGTTGTATGAATTCCATTTTTATCTTCCTTTTAGTTTTTCACTTCTAATACCATGTATTATTCTTATCGGGATGGAATTAGGGATTAGCGACAAGGAAAGAATGTTGGACGGATCTTTATTACATGTCAATTCAAAAGGTGGTTACAAGTCCGTGTCTCACAGGAAGGTCCCATTAAAGTCTTTTATGTTTCGTACTAAAGAGTTTCTGATCAAGAGAAATAACTCAAGGGTACTACAGTCATCGATTTTTTTTGTTTTTCTGTCTATATTTCACAGATTATTTTAGATCTAATCAATAACTTCAACTCCTGTTGGAATTGATTGCAAAAACAGTTATCTGCAATCAAGCCGAATCCTAATATTTTCTTTAACCCGTGGAAATATTCTATTTTTTAATTCATTTTGACATTATTGTTCTTTGTAATTTATTTGTCTGCATACTCTACATTTATAATATTTTGTGTTTTGTTTACTTTGGCATTACCTTTTTTTCTTATTTTTTTCATTCTTTTTCTTTCTCCTTATTATTGTAGTACTGATTACATTTGTTGTAAGAAAAACTTAAAGGCAAAATAGGCAAAACAAGACCAATATCAAGCAATAGAAATTATTAAAAATTAAAAATTGTAGCTTTTCATGTTATTGACATTGGGAAAAGCATCAAGACGGTTCTCTTCCACACTTTTGATTTCCTATCACTTATTTTTAATTACTTCATTTGCAATATGAATACTGATGCACACTTATCATTCAACATTAATAAAAAAAAAGAAGGATTTTCAGTAAAGCAGCTTAAATGGAGAATGCGTAAGTAATGATTTAAGTTTACTTTGAAAAAAATATTGGCAACACTTTTTAGCTAATAATAATTCATAGATAACTAGGAAAATGAATTTCAGCTGTTTACATAGTAGTGTCCTATTATTGTATTAATAGCTGCCTATCCTCTTTCATAACCTTCAAGGTGACATTCATCCTTTTTTTTTATTTTAAAAAATGTCTCTCAAACTAAAAACACCTAACTCTCCCAAGTGCAGTAGAAAGAAACATTTTGATGAAATAATATTTGATGTCCCACTCTTTTTAAATAGTCAATTAATTATCACAATAACTGATAACAACAGGTTTAATAAATCAAGGTACTATTTTTCAGGGTTGTATCTTAAATAATGTATATCTATAAAACAGAAGAGGTCTGTCTGTATGCCTGTTTGTGTGTGTCTGTGTGTGTATGCTATTTATGCACGTCAATATTTCTCGACCGATTTCAATGAAATTGTACAAACGTGTTGTAAATTTAGTAAAAGAGGTTAAAACTAAATTTTCAATCTCCCCCCACCCCCGGGTTCGGCAGAAAAGTCGATAAAACTGAAGGTGGGCACTACTTTTTGCAAAAACCAATGCAAAGTTACACGTGAACAAATTTTTTTACTTGATGAGCTGATGTTCTTTGCACTTAATGCAAGACATAGCTCATATTATGAGGTTTATGTAGAATGCTTGAGAGTTTCATGAGACATTGGCTTCACACAAAAAATTGCAAAAAAACATGAAAAAAAATCGGGTTATTCATACAATTTAAAATAAAAACTTGAAAAACTTTCACATTTTTTATCCCATTTTCTTCAAACATGTCGCAAAACATTTGCCACCATGCAAGAAATAAGATAGTGCGGTTTCAGTCCTGCTCGCTTCACTGCGTATAATGAGAAACCACGAAAAACTGTTCAGAAATCCAGTTTTTCGGCCATAAATCCCTGGTTTTTCATCCGATGTTTTCCAAATTTTCCATGTAAATTATATATGACACACAAATTGTCTTGCCTGAATGTTTGGTTTAGATTATTTCTGTTAAGTCGACGAAATCTGCGTCAAACTAAGTCCAAAACGGCTTTTGCCATTTAGCCAATAGATTGATCATATGATTTTATCTTAAATTGGCATTCGAATAACTTTTGATGCAAAGATTATTTGAGAAGGATTATTGAAGCGTTAAAAGTGAAAAATTCCCAAAAAACCTCTTATTAACAACAGCTTTACAGTAAACGTGTGAAGAAGGAGGGTCGTTCATGCAGTTGAATCAAGCTCTGAGCGTCATCCCTGTTTTTGTTATATTATTAGACTTGTGAACAATACCATACTATTTGAAAGTTATTACGGCAATAGGAAATTTACTGAATATCTAAAGCATTGAAACAATTTAATCACGAGCAATGACCACACAAGAAGTTTTTATCGATGGAATTCCTTTATTAAGAATAATCATAAACTTGCGAAGGACATACCGCAAAAAATGAGTGGGAGGTAGCTTTGTATACCAACGGATAATGCATGCAAGCGGGGATGCAGGCAGACATTTCTAGACAGGAGGGGTGTTGGTATACAGGGTGTGTGCGCTTATACAATTGCAGCCATGTACAGCCTGGCAAAGCCGGGTACCTCAGCTAGTGTTGGATATAATATGAAGAGCCAAATTGATGATACTCCATGATTTGTTATTAACAAGATGAATTTAAGTAGAACTATAATGCATATTATTTTATTTGCTATTATTACTCTTAATTTTGTAAGAGAGTAGTACATGAAACTTTGAATTGAATACTGTGATTAGTTTAGTACTATTTTAAGTAAATACATTTACTATTGTTAGTCAGACTATTCTGCTGCTGCTACTGGTTTTTTGTTCTTATTGCTTATCATAAATTTTTATTTAATGTGTGATATGATATGCAAATAATTCATGTACGTATTTTAGATTTTATATAAACTAGAGAATAAGATTGTGATTTGCATTATTTACATTATTCGCACTGTTATCTTTATCTTCATTGCCATATTCACAACGTTTCGACCGTTGTACGCTCTGGCCTTCTTCATGTGATTGGAATTTTGAACTGAACCATTTATTTCGTCCACTGGAGTAGATTGTTCTAGTTCCACGTGCCATAACTCTTCCGGATGTCTAAGTTATTTCCCTTTAAATCTGCTCTGCAAGTTTTGGTTCATCACTGCTGTGGCCTGGTATTGAAGTCACAATTCTTTGGGTATAGTCTCTAGATCAGTGGTTTTCAACCAGGGTTCCGCGGAACCTTAGGGTTCCGCCAGTACAGTCCAGGGGTTCCGCAATTTCTAAATTAGAACACGAACAAATAAACAACATGTTAAATTCAAATTCGAAAATCTATTTTATTAACCCACAAACTGTCAGACGGCCGATTAACTGTTGTTATTTTTTTCAATTTCCAAATCATCGAAACTCTTTTACAGATTTTACAACCATGGATAGATTTGTGAAAAAACACAAGACATATGCGGATGAAGAGACACAGGATCTGAGGCACTCTTTTGAAGCCGAAACTACTACCAGCAATGCTGCCTCATCGAAATCAAGAAATGGTGGAATTAACCTACAACTAAAAGTTCGTCAATATTGTGAAAACTACATAGCTCTGGGATTTACTTGGACTGGAAACCCAGAGTGCCCTTCCTGCCTTTGTGTATTATTTGTGGGGAGAAGCTGGCTAACAGTGCTATGGCACCAGCCAAACTGAAACGACATTTAGTAACTAAACATCCAGAGTTGTCGAGCAAAGATGAACAATATTTTCAACGACAAATGAAATGTAATAAAAGGCAGGTTTCTATGTTTGCCAAAAAGTTCAAGTTGAGTGACAAAGCACAAGAAGCAAGTTATGCTGTGGCGGAGATAGTTGCAAGAAAAATGAAATCTCATACCATCGCTGAAACTGTAATTTTACCTGCATGCCAAGAAATAGTGAGGATAATGTTTGGAGAGGATGCTGTATCAGAAGTAAATGAAATTCCACTTTCTGACAACACAATAAGTAGGCGCATTCAAGACATGTCAGGAGACATTGAATGCAATCTTAAATCAGAAATACTGAAACATAACTTTTTGCACTTCAAGTTGATGAGAGTACGGACATTAGTGGTAAAGCACAACTCCTTGTATTTGTTCGATTTATTGATGATGAAGCTATTGTACAAGACTTCCTGTGTCTCAAAGAATTGCCAGGGACAACGAAAGGACAAGATGTATTTGATGTTTTGAATTCATATTTAGAGTATTGTGGATTAAACTTGAAAAACTGTGCTGGTATTTGTACAGATGGTGCCCCTGCAATGACAGGATGTCTTAAAGGCTTTGTCTCAATCGCACAAAAACAAAATCCAAATATTATCCATACTCATTGTTTCATTCATAGAAAGCACTAGTAGCTAAAACTCTTGGATCTGAACTAAAATCTGCATTGGATATGGTAGTTAAAATAGTTAATTACATCAAGATGAGGCCATAAATGTCGACAGTTTGAGAAACTTTGTGTGGGTATGGAAGCAGAACATTCCACCTTAATCCAGCACACAGAAATACGATGGTTGTCAAGGGGGAAAAATATTGTCTCGTTTTTACGAATTAAGAGAAGAGTTATTGACCTTTTGTTTGCAAGAAAACCTGAAAGACTTTGTAGAATGTTTAAGTAATGGCCATTGGTGTTCGAAGTTAGCATATCTTGCCGATATATTTCATGAACTAAACCTCTTGAACAATAGCATGCAGGGCAGGAACGAAAATATCTTGTCTTCTACTGACAAAATAAATGCTTTTCAGAAGAAATTGACAATATGGAAGAAACGCATAGCTGCAGGAAATTTGGAAATGTTTCCATGTGTTTTTTTAAAAGTAATTGTCAAGAAATTAGGCTACTGATTTTGAACCATTTGGACACTTTGTTAACAAATCTTGACAAATATTTTCCATCAATATCTGTTGAGCAGTATGACTGGATTAGAAACCCATTTGTAGAATTTGAGCCGCCTGAAGAACAGTTCATATTAACAGAAGAAGAAGAACTTGCCAGTGTTCTAAATGACAGGACATTAAAGCTGAAGCATTCTGAACTTAACCTGAATGCATTTTGGTTGCTGGTTGAAAAGGAATATCCTGCAATTGCCCAGAAAGCGCTACGACTTCTGGTGCAATTTTCAACCTCCTACTTGTGTGAATTTGGATTTTCAGCTCTGAGAACCATCAAGCACAAGAAACGAGCTCAATTGCGGTCTGTGGAAGATGAACTTCGTGTGTGTCTGTCAAAAACACGACCCAATCTTAAAGAGTTGTGCAAGAAACACCAGGCTCAAGTTTCCCATTGACTTTTTTCATAAGAATAAATGTAATCTATTCAAACATGTACACTTTTGTTTTCATTTCATTTACAATACTCTGAACATGAATATTTTCATTTTATTACAAATTGCATTTTTTTGTATAATTAATTAAATGCTGTTTTTTGCATAAGACAACCAAATTATTGCACAGGGGTTCCTCGAGCCAGTGGAATGTTTCCATGGGGTTCCACTCCAGCAAAAAGGTTGAAAAGCACTGCTCTAGATCTAACTAATGTCTTTATCCAGTGGGCCATGTGTCCTTGAGGACTTCAATATGTTGACCTTTTGCATAAAGGAAAGAATGCAAACAATGTCTGCTACCAAACACATTTAAAACAAATTCTAACTAATATACATTACTACGCAAAAATGTTAATATATATATATATATATATATATATATATATATAACGTAAGATGATAAAAAAGATTGTTAAAAAAAGATTGTTAAAAATATTGAACCGTTTTGTAAATGCTTTGTGTACGAGGTTGCACTATGTACAAAAATGTAAATAAAAACAAAATTTTTAGAATACAATTTTTTCTTAAATGTTTTCAGAATTTATGTTATTATGACTCAACTTTTACTTACAATATATTAATTTTAACATTTCTTTAACTTATAGCCAAGTCATCTTTTAAAAAAATAATTGTTAGTGAGGTAAAGCAATTTCCACCTATGCCTTTCAATATATTGACCTTTTGCATAATGACTTAATTGTAATTTATACTGGGTGTACTCGGTAAATGCTATTCTTGTTTGTGAAGTAAATAGTCATCTCAATGGATTACATGAACCATTTTAATGTAATGAAGTTTTTGTTACTTTTCTTCTTAACTGGGTCTGGTTTTGATGTCAAAACAGTAAAATATTTTGATGAGGTAATCAATGTTAATGAAGTAATGAAGAGAGGAAAAAATTAACAGTATTCTTAAAATTATACCTGTGTAGCCCATAAAATATGAAATAATGATACATTTAAAAAGAAATGATTCTTCTATAGAAATATGTATATATATATATATATATAATATGTTCTTTGGTCATCTGACCTGTTTACCTGATCTAGTGACTCACTGAGTCTGATTATTAGTTTTGGTAGGTGTGGTTACAAGTAATTTGTGTTGCTATGTTTGGCTGAACTTCCTCTAGATACGCTGGTTTCAATTTGTCTATGGAGATGTTCAGTTTCTTGGTGTATACATCTACAGAAACATTTTTGATATTTTTAATGACCTTATAAGTCTCTCTTTATGGAGATTGTAGTGTTAGTTCTGGTAAGATCTCTAGTGAAAATATGTGTGCAAATCCTCAGTAAACTGTTTATTACATCTGGTCTGATTTGTATTCTCTCAATTCGTCTGTCACTGTGGCTCTTTATCCAAGTAGAACCAGTGGAAGATGTCTCAGCTATCCCTCATGATGCAAATTAGTTTTCAATGCCTGCTTGAACGTATGATGGTATCATTCTATCAGACCATTAAAATTCATGGCATATGGGTCTTCTAATAATCAAGAAGTTTGAATAAAAAAATTCCCTATTCAAATTACCTACCACAAGCTGTCGTAATTATGGTAGGGACTCCAAATCACGAGATTTATCCCGACAGAAAGGTTTTTGTTGTGATACTGGTTGAAATGTAGGACCACAAGCTAATGTGAAAATCTGTCTACACATGTATGAAAACCCTTCACAATATGGAAGAGGTCCTGTTATATCCTAATGGACTTGATTGAAACTTTCGTTAGCTGGCTGAAACTGTTCAGTTGACATATGTGTGTGGCAACTCGTCTTTACTTTCTGGCAAGGCATGCTAGTTTTCACCCACAATCTTATGTTGGATCTCATGCTGGGTCACACAAAACAGTCGAGTATAAGTCACATCAAAGCATTTGATTCAGACTGAGATCAAGCAACCGATTGAAGAGTCTACTACGCATTAATTTCGGGATGTATGGTCGCAGACTTCCTGTTGTGTCATCACATATGATGTATATAAAAGAGCACTAATCCTATAAACTGACACAACTGTCACATAGTCGTCGGGATTGGGGAATCCTGTATATATTAAACTTTGTTCGAAGATAGATAAATACTATTAGCTGATATGTAATGTCCTAAGGAGACGATCTCCAGTTGAACACATTTCTGAGGGTTTATTGCATACTGTTTAAGACGTTCAAATACCTACCGAACATGATTAATATGATCCTTCACAGTGGAAGTGGCAATAAGTACATTTTATAAGCGCGGACAAATGGTAAATCGCGTAAAATTTGAAGATAGGTTAATTCTATAGCATGTCATTTCAAATACTTTGATTATTTACTGTAATTATGCTGTTAATATCCAAGATGAATAGGCGTAAAAAAGATTAAGAAGGCCAATGTATGCAACAGAATCTGATCTTTGATTTTAGCCGGATGTTCTTGTCTTTTCAGATGACTTTTAACTTTGCGACAGCTACCATTATTTATGTTGCTCTTGAGATTATTTATATTCTAGAGCCTTCTTCACTGATAATCGAGCTACGATATTTCAATTTTCTTAATACTTTACGTTCCTAATGATCAACGTTTATCTTACTTGAAAGCTCTTTCTCATTTTTTGGCATTGATCTCTGTGCCGTGAATGATATTGCATCCAGATTCTAACTGATGAGTTTCTCTTTCTTGCCAGCAAAATGTTTTCATTGCAATTTCGTGGATATACCACAAGACAAAATAGCAGATCTGATCAATTTGATACATGAAAGAGTAGTAACATTCCTATCTGATAAAAGTAATTCTACGATATTTTAAGTTGAATAAGAAAATATTCTTGAATTATTTAGATTGTTCATTAAAATTCTTGTTTGAAAACAGATAACATTTTGCTTTTGATATGAACTCTTTAGATAAATAGATACAAGTTCAAAGGGGCGTTGCAACCTTGCCACATCTCATACTCATTACAGTGCAGCATAAATTCAATGTTTGTAGCACGAAGCGTTTTAAACTCTAGGGCTTTTATTCCAGTACACATCGAGAACGGTGTAGAGTCAACGCTGTTGAAAGTATTCGACGATGCCTAGGTAACATGTATATGACCATGGATTAAGTTCCATATAGAAGAGTAGACAGCACACTAACTCTATAGGCGCTTATACAGAAAAACAAATTTATTAATACATTAACACTAAATCCCATAACTTAAAATGTAATGCTTTATTGGATGAAATTTAAAAGAAAAAAGTTGTAAGGTTTCTCTAAGAAAAATTTATTTTCCTTTTATTATTATTATTGGAGTTGTTGTTAAAATATTTGAATGGTAAATAATCCAAAAATTGAATATTTTGAAAGTTATGACTCGAAACGCTTTTCCTCCGAGAAAAATTGACAATAACACCTGCTGAGTCTTGATGACTATTTCCACGAAGGAATCGCCTTCCACTCCAGCCATCAGATCCATTATGAAAAATACAACTAAGAAATCATTTTTCCTGTACTACTTCGCCAAATTTACATGTTTCTCTTTGTGATATGTACTTAAATGTGATAGTTTGATTATTTTAAGACAATGTACTTAATATTTTAAATCTTTTATTTCTTTTTGTACTTACAACACCAGCTTCTCCAAATATAGCATTGCCATTTTAATTTTTCTCAAATCTTTTTTGAGAGTTTTGAGGTAGTTTTTGTTTTGCCCGTTGCTGGTATTTTTCATTTCATTTTTTTTTTTAATTTATCGATGATCAGCATTTTGGCAATTTCCAACAATGTGTCCCTATCACTCAAAATTTTTACTATATATTATTTTCCTTATGAGTTTATATCATTCTTATGACCAATGACAATCTTCGTATATGTAAAATTGAAAAAGTTATTATCTATATAGCTATTATATATATTTTATTTTGAATCTAATGAACAATCCTAAAGTTGCATAATAAAATCTGACACCATCAAATAACTTATAGAAACTGTGTCTAATAACACATATACATGTTAAAATTCTTTTGATATATTTGTGGAATAATTATACGCTGTAAATATTACTTACATAGAAAATATATTAAAATAACTGTCGGACTTTGTTCATTTCATAATATATGTTGTCATTTGTTCATCTTAAGATACGCTACGAGCAGATATGATCGTTCGAGAAAAATCATGGGAAATTTGTTGTTTAAAAACAGTAATTTGACTTTGCTAAACAGACGCTTCCTCTGTAGCTAAATAGTATAGCACATCAAGTCAAATGACGGTTCCGTGTAGGATACACGTTCGATTCCAGTTGGGGGACATATTTTCTACGACGTTTCTCGGACATTCATGCCGGTAAATATAGTTAATACAGACTATGATAAAGAGAGCATTTACTTAAATATTTGTATCTATAAAAAAAAGTTTGAACAGAAAATGTATTCAAATAATTGTCGGACTTAGTTATTTCATTCACACACACACACACACACACACACACACACACACACACACACACACACATATATATATATATATATATACATAAAGAAATAGTGAGTTTATTAATTCTACATTATTATCACATTTAGTGGTTATCCACACTAGAGTAGACGCTCCGTTTATTTTTTTAAAACAGTATATGTTTATTTTCGTCAAATATGACTCACTACTAAAAATAATGCTTAAACCGATAAAAATATGTCAAGTTGATAAATTAAAAAAATCCATTATTCTTTATAATTTGCTTTCTTTACGCTTCGATGACGAAAATGAACGGTTATGAACTTTCGAGAGAGCTGGGCATATAGAACCTTGCTTAATCAACGAGTCGGTTAAAAGCACGTCGGATTTAACGATGGTTTCACCTGCAAAGGAGGCTGCTCGTTCGATTCCTGTCAGAAGGCGCATTTTTTTAATAAGATTTCTCGAATATTCAGGCCGGTAGACGAAAATAAATATACTCTTTAAAAATAAATGGCGGGTTATATATATATTATTCTGTGTTTATGTGTGCGTATGTTTAACGTTCAAAGCGCACTGCTAAAGCCAAATAATGAAGGAAGCGAACAATATCACCTGTGGATCATAAGATTCATAGAAAACGAACGAGAAAATTTCTTATAGTTAACACTAACAGTCTACTTCTTTGTAAGAGAAAGGAGAATAACAAGTTTAATGGCCTAGGATGTTTAGTCAACAGTGATGTTTTGGGCAATGCAGAAAATTTTGGCAGCATATCAGACAATAGTTTGGGCAGAAATCAGATTATGCCAAAGATACATTATGAAAACTTCGAACTTATTTGTTCTTTAAAATGTCATACACAGCGAAGATGACATAGTAACAAACCTTTTAAATGCAGAAGAATTTCAAAAAGATTAACTACAACTATTTATCTACTGAAAAGAAAGATACCATTTACTTCATTAAAAAAAGTCTCGGAATTATAATCCTTTTTTAATACACCATGTCTCCTTACGAAATAGTCGATCACGACTCTACAAATTCTCTGTCTTTATTATCTGCGAATTGCCATGACTTCTTGGAAATTATAGTGAAATGGTTTTCCATTGCATTCTCCACTTTTTTGCATTGAGTTGTCCCTCTTTTAGATTGCCTGTTAGAAGTTATGGTTAGAGAGGCCAATCTATCATGCTATTTAACTGATAGCTGTGAGCGAGGTAGAAGATAAATTCATGTCATTCTCAAAGCATTAGTGTAGAAACGAACTTAACAAACCGGTCGCGAATTTGAACGTTGCTATTCGATTTCACTTTCCGCGCTGATAACCGAAACGATATTTTATACAAAAGGAGACAAGAATGATGTTAGCAACTATCGGCTTATCACATTACTATTGAATACATACAAATTATTAACAAAAAGATAGCCTAAATGAAAATTAGTCAAGCGAACAGGCACTTTTAGAAGTGGTTACTCAGCAATAGGACATCTATAAACAATAGATTAACTTACAGGGAGAAAACAGTATAATGTAAACAACCACTTCTTTTTAGCTTTTAGATTCATTTCATTTTTTAGTTTTGACTCGGTTAACAGGCAGAAGTACAAGAACATGTTATTAATAAAAATTACAGTGAGTCACCCGTATTTGCGGGAGTTAGGGACCAGGACAAGCCACAAATAATTAGAATCCGTAAATACTTGTAACCTCACTAAAAGTGGGATTACAAGTATTTATTATAATTTGATTATAAGTACCTATTTATTATAATTTGATTATAAGTACCTATTTTGATTGTTAAAACTCCATATGCCTTAAACTTTTATCCTAACCACTTTAGTGTAGCGGACCGTGGGTTTACGTGTTGTTAAATTAGGAGCATGTGTGTACATTCCTGCTAGAAGAAGGTCCACTACAAGAACATAGCTCACTCAGAGATTGAATCCATCATAAAGAAGTATAAAGAAAACAAACAAGACCGATATATATAAATATAAAAACAAGTATATGTATTAAACAACAAAATTTACAACGGACAAAGACATCAACATTTGTGTTTATGTGTGAGCGTAAATAGTTTGTATTTTGGTGAATGTTCGTAGGTACTTGTATATGTGTATAATGTTCATGGCGTCTCCCACAAATGGGAAGACGCAATCTTCTGCGAGAGCTTACATTGTGGATGTGTTCACTGAAAATGAAGAAATGAAAAAGAGAACGAGGAAAGAAATCGCCCAGTACGTCCCCTAGTGAACAATTTGGACAATTAAGGAGGAGTTAACTCCGAAAATACACCCCACTCAGATTGAAAGTTGCAGGAACGAAAACTTTTAATATATAAAAAGTTATAAACTGAATAGAGAAAGTGTCCAAAATGGTTGACGCATGTTGAAGATGACGTGATTTCTGAAATGTTATCAGATGAAAAAGTCGTGAAAGTATGTGCATTGTCTGGGTGCTGAAATTATATTCGGAGTGAATGCATAGCACAGTCTGAATGAATATGTGTCGAAGAAGTGTACATGTGTCTGCAGGGTGAATTGCTGTTAGCCGACGCTGTTGTGTTTAAATGCCTGCTTTAATTCCAATGCTCCGCGTAAATTCAGTAAGTCGAGATGCGTATTTGAGTAGTGTACTATAGAATGCATGCGGATTCATGTTGGAGTGAGAGCGTCGTGGCGAAGTTGAAAAATTTGCTTATTAGTGATAACTAAGTAATATTTAGTGAATATCGTCAGCAAATTTTTATGTGAAAGTTGTATCTCGTAGAATGTATTTCAGGACAGTATGTCGTCCGAAGATTGCGTCGCGTAGAATTTAATTCTGGACAGTAAATCATCCAAAGAATATTTCACACTTAATCTCTTCAGCGTAGAAAACTTTCGTGGTATGCATGGTAAGCAATGTTGATAAGCAGTGGTGTGAAATGTCACACGTGGTGTAGAATATATGAAAAGTTCATATTGTTGAATATTGTCCTTATGAACTGAAAAGAAAAGGTGTTGTAAGTGTGATATAATGAAAAACACCCTGACAATATGCTTAAAATGATATAAATATATAATGTCAGATATTACGTACCTTTGGGAAACATGGAAATCGCGTGAAAAAAAAAGAAAGATTAAAGCTATGCGTAAATATTAGAGATAAAATCCGTTATAGGTACCTAAAAGATCGCTAAAAAGAGTATAGCATGACAAAAAGACGCCAAACTTGACGCAAACAAAACTTTATCATCTAAATGTTTATGTTATTATTAAGAGGAAAGATCAAAGTATTTTGGGTGTATTTTTTTACATTTTTTAATCGTTCCTAGCACGTCCAAAATTTTCGTTAAAAATCTTGTTATTTTAGTCAGCAAAATTGACAGATAATCGATCATGTCACCCATTTTTTCCAATTTATAAAAAAATGAAAATCTTAGTTTGAAATTCTTTCAAAAATCGATTATAATTTTTTCAAAACTTATTTCAAGAAAATCAGAAATTATAATGTTTATTTAAAATATTTTGAACCAAGCTTAACTTAGTTTCTGCGCCGAAAAGACGTAGTTTGAAAATAAGACAAAGCAAGTCATAACCTGTCGCGTCACTTGACAGGTGACGAAAGACATTTATGACGTTTTGATAGCTTACGTGGGGATAATTCCTGCTACGGAAGGAGAGAAGTGAAGTTATTTAGATTTAAGTGAACAAATTATTTACCTCGTTATTTTTAAGGAAAACTTTCAGCGTTCTATTTTTTAAAATTTTTTTGTACTTAGCTTTCACCTTTTCGTTTACGATAAATTATGGAAATATATTATAAAGAAATGAAAATAAGACTGTTGAGAGTGAGATTAAATTTCATAAGAAAGTTATCTAATTAATTTAGGTACCTTTCTTATGAAATTTTATCAGAAGTGTACATAAAATACACATTTAAATTTCATAAGTTGATACTGATACTTGTAGGTACCCTTCTCAGTTGAAATTGAAAAATCAAATTAACTTCTCCACGCGTGTTTCGAAAAAATAAATCTATATCTCAAAAGGACGTTTACGAAACTGAATGCGGCTTTTAACTAATTTTTAAATATAAAAATCTATTATAATTAAAGAAATAACAAATAATTGTATTAAAAATTCAGTATGTAAGTTAAATACTAGACAAAAAATCAATCCACGTGGCCTTTTTTTATTGCACGCATGATACTTCCGGTCTTCCGTGGATTTGATTTACAGTGTCATTATTAGCACAAATTATATTTTTTATATACTGTTGTTCATTAGTTTGTAAAAAGCATTGGAAATTATAATCTGTAAATATATATCTACTTAATAACAACATTTGTTAAATTCTACAAACTTTTCCCTAATTTTAGAAGAATTAACAACATAATGTAAAAATAATAAAATATTTCAGAAATAACAAATAATTGCTTTAAAAATTCATTTTTCATCGAAATATCTTTTTGCTTTCAAACAATATTGTCCATGTTCATTAAAATAAATAAAAGCAATTAAAAGCTTTTGAAATTAAATAATATTTTTGTTTTATTGAGTTTTGTATGTTATAATTCAGATATGATTTTCAGGTAGGGGTGGTCCAACCAAAAAAACAAAAAACAAAAAAACAAAAAAAACATGATTTGGTTTCCTCAAAGCCTTGTGCTTTTAACTAATATAATCACTAATCTTCCCAAAATTGAAATTATAGTTTTCGTGCAATTAGTTAGGTGTGTGTGTGTGTGTGGGGGGGGGAATACATACGAAAAAATTTTTTTTAATGACTTTAAAAAAAGAAAACATATTTATAATAAGTTCTATCATTTGTGAATAGTTTCTGAAAGTTTCATTAAAATCTAACAATTATTTTTATTTTTGCAAGATTTTCAAAATTAATGTCTGTCATACAGAAAAAACGCGCTAAAATTTTATGTTATTTTACTAGTAGCGGTGACACAAAGAGAAACAAGGTTTTTTTAATCAAAATTTAGAATGTTCTAAAAAGAAGGAAAAATTAAAAAAAATAATGAAAAAATACTTTGATCTTTCCTCTTAATAATAACATAAACATTTAGACGCTAAATTTTTTTTGTCAAGTTTGGCGTCTTTTTCATCAAGCTATGTTTTGTTTTTGGCGATCTCATGAAGGTACCAAAGTTAAAGATAATAGGGAGCAGATCAAAATAAAAGATGAATAAATTATTTAAAGACAGAAATAGAGGTGGGTGAGACATATAACTAGAAGTGATAATAGATGTAACAAAATGTAACTCGATTGGTGTCCAATACTTAGCAAACAAATCTGTAAAATACTACATTGAAGATACAGTGATAAATTTATTGATAAGAAATGAGAATGAATAGTACAGGAAGGATTTTAAAAAAGATCATTGCCCTACATGAGACTAGCAATGTTTTTGCTACTGCTCTTGCTGGTGAAAAAAAAAACGCAGAAAAAATAAATAAACCAACAAAAGACAAATAAGCACCCTGGTTTACTCCTGGATGTATTGCAGTCATGCTCCACCTTGTCGGATAAGGCTAAGTTCTTTGCTATGAAATTTTCCTCTAACTCTACATTATACAACAAAGAGCATCCCTTAACAGGATTCCGCCACCTCACGGATCAGAAAATTTGTGATATCTGTATCGGATCGAGAGGTTTCCAGACTTATCAAAAGCCTTGACTCTACGAAGGCTACTGGCCGGATAAAATCTTGTAGTTGTTCTCAAGAACCTTAACCCAGAACAGTTTCCCATCTCGCCAAAACGGTTTAACTGCTGCCTTAAAAAGAAATGTTTCCCAAAGCCCATCGAAGGTGTTAGTGTATGTTCTTTGTACAAGAACGAAGGTGAACCCTAATCTCTATCACATTATCGCCTTATTAGCCCCCTTAGCGTCAATAGCATATATTTTAAAGCTTCATCAACAAGTTGTTGAACATATTAACATAAACAAACTCTTGAGCGATAAACAGTATAGTTCTCACTCTTATAGGTCCACTGCTGATGTCTTAATCATCCCGTCTAAAATAAATAAAGCAATTTATAATAAAAAAAAAACATATCGAAAATGATCACCCGAGATATCTTGAAAGTCTTTGATAAGGTGTGGCACAGGGGATTGCTATACAAACTTGACAGCTGTGAAATCTCTGGAAAAGTCTTCTCAGTTATCAAGTCTTACTTGTTAACTATGTTTATGAAGGTCGTCCTTAATGGCCAGTTCTCTGAGGCCCATACTAGCGGCCCCCGAGACTCGCTTCTCGGCCCTACACTTTTATCATTATATTAACAACCAGCCCAATAACATTCTCAGACCCTTAGTAAATATATATGCAGATGATACTACGGTGTATGAGTTCACCTCTTAATATCTTGATGACCAATGACCTAACTCTCACAGCTAAATGGAGGAAAACTTGACTGGTTTCATACAATACATCCAAAACAAACCTAGTAACATTGCATCAACATCGAACAGACCGTAAACCTTCATTAATTAAATTCCAGACGACTTTGGAATATCCTAAAATTCTTTTGGACGGTCTCCTCGTTTAAGTTGGTGAATGCTGCCATAATCCTTGCCTTCAGCTCATCTTTGGTGTTACAAGGAGTTTTGTTGGTCGTTTACTCAACTGCGCTCAACACATAATAATCAAGGGGGTTGCAGTGTGGCAAGTTAGGTGGCCAGATGTAAGGGTGATGTGGTCGCAGAATTTATCTGACAGCTATGACTGGTTTCTCCTGCTTGTGTGGCATGGTGCAGAGCCCTGTTGTCAGACATAGGGTTTTCCAGCAGCTACCATCTTGACCCAGGGCAGCACCATCTCCTCAAGGCACTTGATGTAGGCCGTATTGAGTCTGAGGCCCTCACCAATAAATTCAGGAGTCCTTTTCTTATCAGAATGATCAGTGAGTTTTCTGAGCTGCCACACCCTCGTATTCACAATAAGACACATCCAACTCTTTACAAATTCTCTGCACTGTCCTCAGATTGACACTCAAACACTCTGAAATGTTCGTATTGGAGATTCCGGCGAGAATGCCAAGCAGCAGAGCATGCCGTTTCCAAACTTTTGCCGGAGTGAGTTGCTTCATGGTGCTTTTTTTCTCACAAATGGTGCCCAAATGACCCTACTATACTGTGTAGTCGACAAAAATAAAAAAAAAAACAATGTGCATGCACGAAATTAAAAATATAAAATGTCGACAATTTACCCATCGCACCCTGTATTTGTACCATCACAAAAGATGCTTGAAGAATTTTTATTTACTTGTATCGCCCCAGAAAATACATAACTCCTGCTTCTTTATTTTTACAAGAATCAGATCGAACTAAAAATGGAATACTGTTGCCATATCTGGGCTGCTGTTGCTCATTCCTCTCTGTGCAGCCTCAAGTTCAAAGGGGCTTACGCGGCCTTACGAGTAATAAATTATTCCCCATCCTGCACCCCTTATTCCACAGACGAAGCATAGATAGCCTTTCATTGCCTTATCGCTGTTACTATGGCATTTTTTTTAGAATTTTAGAAATAAGTAGATAGCACTCACGCAATTAGACACAATAACAATTACGAAAACTCACACTCGAAAACGAAAGACATCCCAGTGTTTAACCAGAGAATTGCAATCCCTGTCACCTAAATGGGGAGGAGAATAAACCAAAGAAAAAATAAAAATTGGCGGACAAAAAGTGATGGACTATCCGTACCCTAGCTAAACAACTTGAATAAAAGGAAAACGAGTTACACTAAATGACATGTTTAATCCAGGCGACATATATCGTTAATCCTATGTCACCTCCAGATGCCATCCTAAATTAGCCCCTCTCAAGCGAACCAAACGCGAATCATTCAACCATCTTTCGCCGAATTTTAATGAAGAGAGTCACCTCCTTTCTGCTCTAATTTTGACTTTAAGCTGCTACTTAAAAAACAAAATTAGTTGAGAAGTGGTAAACTTCTCCCCCCATAAAACTCCTATCACGTCGTCCAATCACGACTTGCATAATGCCAAGTAAACTCAAGAACACATAATGTTCATACCTCTTCAGTTTTGGCACAACATTGCTACCAACGGAACTGGCCTCGAGGATAAAGAACTTTACGCCCAGGATTCGAACCGTGTAACCTTCAATCAGTTCGCACAACGGCTATACGACACTACAGTCAAAGATGTATCCTAAGAATTCAACCACCCCACCGCAACGCACGCACTTTGACGTAACTGCCAGCCACGCTGCACAGAGCCTTTGCCGACCCAGAGGGCATTCCGCAACACCAACCGAGTGAGTGATGCCTCATCGTTATTGAGACACCGTCACCCGGGCGTCCAAACTTAGCTCATCCTTCAGAGTATTCGAGGCCACAGACGAACTGCAGCCTCGGCCTTTTCTGGGACCGCCAACCAATTCTTCTCGAACTGGAGGTCGGAGCCAAACGATACAAAGAGTATCTTGAGAGTCCGGGAAGAGAGAATCTCTTCCATGCACCCAACCGCAAGCCCACAGACTTGTCGCGGTTGATTCTTGGCTCCTGTCACCTACTCATACCTGCTGATTTTCTTGCCAACTTCGTCAATCTTGGCGTTTCTTTTCACGAAAGCGGTGACGTCATCGGCACATGGAGAATACCTGCCCGGGGAGGGTAATTCCATGTAGGGTAATTTCATTCGCCTTTAACTTGCGCAAGAAGGTCTCCAACGCGATTGGCGAAAGAGGGCAATCTTGAGGAATTGATCTGGATAACCTGAAAGATTTCGACCTCTCACCATTCACTTCCACCATCGCAAAGGGGGAGCGATACAAGAGACGGATCCAGGATCGAAAGTTCGGCTCGACAGCCCCGTGAAATCGATGGTAAACCTTATCAAATGCCTTTGACTGATCTAAATTGATCAGTGCGGTCCCATTGTCGACTTGTTCTACGACCAAGCGTGCCATAATAAGGTTGCCCTGAATAGTCCGAACCGTCACAGCACAAGTCTGCTCAGAGCCAATCAGACTAGGCAGGACAGCCTGCAAACGGTTGTCTAAGACCTTGGACAAAATCTTTAACTCTGTATTTAACATAGTTAAGGACCGGTAATTATTAATCCCATCTCCTCCGTGTTTATTCTTGCGAAACAACTTGATTACACCTCTGGTGAAGCGTTCTGAAATACTCCTGTTCTTCATCCATTAGTTAAAGACCAGTGCCAGCAGAGGGACAAACACGTGCGACTGCCTCAAGTACACCTCATCAATATCAGGAGGCTTATCTCGGGCAACATGCTTCAATGCATCCTAGATTTCCTCCTCTGTTATCAGACCCTTGCGCGCAGCCGCCCCAGTCGCCTTGAGCCGAGGAAAGTCGGACAAATGTGTACCGAACTGAGTCGGGCTCAAACCGGGCTCCTTGGTAAAATGACCCGGAAAATAAGATCGGAAAACCTCACATATGTCATCGTTTGTATGCCCATATCCTTAATCCTTTTTAATCTAGCCCTTCTCGATAAGCCAATCGGCCAACTCTGTCCCAGCTGCAGCTATTTCCCCACTATCTCCTGATTTTATAGAATAGAAATACTCTAGATTCTTGTGTCGTTTGCTCTACTAATCTATCTCGGTTGAGTCGCTTACTATAATGAACAGCTTACGACCTAATAGTAAACTTAAGGTGATCTCACCACTTATCCCGATATCCCACGAAAAAGTTAGCTTAAGTGCTTTGTATAAGGAGAGGTGAACAAAAAACAGGAACCTCCCTGAGCAGAATTGCCTCAGCTTCTTTGCTTCCTCATTCTCCCAAATTCCTAAAGGGGGCGTAATATCAAGGCCTTTGACAGCTTCTTTCACCATTACTCACATCTACCGTTACCCCGAGCCAGTTCTAATAACGGTAAGGATCCGCTTAGCGTCCGGAAAATTCCACGTGTCATCCATGTCTTTTCTCCAAACGACTGCATGGACAGCAGGTATTTCAAGGCATGAATTCTGTTGCCATAATTTCCTGCTCTTTCTATTTGGCTTGGTGATTCCCTCTCGCTCTACATATGACCAGCCATTCCTGCATATCTTCTGTCTTCTTTTTGGCAGGGAATGTAGGCTCTGGAAGAAACCCAGCCGGGGCTTTTTGACCACCGGTACCAGCTGCAGTCTGGCCGCTCCTACACCGATGACTTTGTCCGCCGCCATGCTAATGCTAGTGACTTTTTCAATTTGTTTTTCTTTAGGTTTTCTATAACGGCAGTGGGTAACTCATCCTTTCCCTTATAGGGCTCACATTTATAGGAATTTTCCTTTTGTTTTGTCTGTGTACAGCCTCCTTTTCTTCATCTGTTAGTTTTGCCTTAGTGGCAGATATAAATGAATTTTTGATGGTCCGACTATGATCATAACAAAATAAAAATTAAAGGAAAATAAAACAGACAGAAAAATTCGATGGAAAAAAAAAAAGAATTCGACATAAAAAGAAAAAATACGAAAATAAAAATAAACTATAATGTCAACAAAAATTAAAACAAATTCGGCCGCAGCTTAAAGTAACAAAACTTAAAACGATAAATATAATCGACAAATAAAGAAACCAAATTTGACAAAAACAAAAAACTGAGTTAGACTGTTCTAGTTCCACATGCAATGTTTAATGGATGTCAGTTATCTCCTGTTAATTCCTCTCTCCAAGTTATGCACTGCCTTAACCGGGTATTGAACACTCTTTGAGTCATGTCACTGGATCTAACTAACGCCTTTATCCACTGTGCCATGTGTCCTTGAAAACACTTGTGTATGAATTTCTGAGTATTATAAACCTAATGTCTTCAGCAATCATTTTTTTACCAGTGCTCATATTGCAATTTTTGCTGTTATCAATTCATTTTTTTTTTACCAGAGCTCATATTGCAATTTTTGTTATTATTATCGCTTTTCTCTGGCACTCCTTATTACTGGTTCCCCTATTGTATTCATTTCTATGCTTTGTCGGCTCAGGAGATTTTTGTTGCCTAGCATATGTCCTGATTCCTTAATTTTACGAATTTAAGGCATCAGCACATATGCTAGAAATAAAGGGTTCAGTTCGACATTCCAACCACCTAAAGAAGGCCGGAGCGTACAACGGCCGAAACGTTGTTATAAATATGACGACAAAGATGAGGACAATAGTCCGAATAATGTAAATAGTGTACATAATTCCTCATCTCAGAAATATAGACAGAAACAGAAATAAAAAAAAAAACTCAACAGGAAAATGTCCACAAAATGTCCTCGAAAGAAAACAACAGAAACCTGCGTCAGCAGTCCTCTGAAATCGTTGACTCCTCTCCTTCAGTAAGAGAGTGTGGTGTTTAAATAGTCTTAGACCACTCTATCTTGTGGGAGTATTCAGCTACTCCACAACAGTGCTGCTTTCTTTCGGTTTCCTTTTTGTTATCGGCGGTGGCGTGGTTGGTTTTTAGTTTTTCTTTTTTCTTCTTTTTAGTTGTTGGCAATGGTGCAGTTGGCTTTTAGTTTACAAGTTTATTCTTTTTCGTTTTCGGCGGCGGTGCTCGGGTCTTCGTTTTTTTTTTTTTTTTGTTTTGTTTTGTTTTTTCTTCCTTTTCGTCGTCGTAGAAGTGGATGCCGTAAGTATTGTGAATGCCGAAACCTTTCTATCTTATGCTCTCCTAAGGGCTGCTATTGACTTTCGCATCTTTTCCGGTCTCTGCTTCCCTGCAACCAGCCGGTTACCTTTGCGTGTGGAATCTAAGTCCACTTCTGTTATTGACTGCTGACTCGTATTCGTATATACTCTCGAAAGAGGCTCAAACGGAAATTAACTTTAATTTTACGTTGCTGGAAGTCACCCCTCTTGATGGGACAAAAATACAGAGAGTAAATATTTTTTTAAATTAAAAAAAAAATGACTCACCAATAGTCCGCCTTGACCGTTTTTTTTTCTGGCTGTCCATTTTAGGGCCAATTCTAAACATAGAAACTTTTACAGAAAGCACATAAAATATAATCTTTTATAAACGATTTGGCTTTCATTTAAATACAATTTCCCCAAATAAGTGCATTAGACAAATCTAGGCTCTTGTAATATTATTTTATATGCACTTTTTATTAATTATCATTCTATATTACTAACTAATATTATATTACTAACTAATAAAAACATTTTTATGAAAGGTAAATAAATTGCTTGTTATGTCTGAAAGAATAAACGGAAAAGTTTATCAATTAAAAAGATAAACTGGCTTATTAACACAACGGAAAAAACAGACAGATTTAACCAATGCAAGAAGATTGACTTAGTTGCATAATGCAAAGAACATATTCATTTAGACAATACAGAAGACAGACTTACTTACATACACAATGGAAAGAACATCTATAAACAATACAAAATATAGATTAGTTACGCAATATGAAGATTGGGTGGATTTGCTTACGCTACAAAGAACAGACGGACTTCGTTAAGAATAGATAAAATCAGAAAACAAATGTTAAATCGACAGTATTTGTCCAATAGTAACAATCAACATAATTACACAAAATAGAATTAGTTCTAAAGAATAGAGTGACTTAGTTACAATCGAAAATCTTACGTAAAAATAGATACAAAAATAAACAAACTAGTTACAAACTAAAATGATACTTACCTAGAATAGATAAGAGAATAGACAGATTTATTACAAAATAAAAACTTACATAGAATACATACAAGCTTAAACAGATTTAGTTACAAAGTAAAAACTTACATAGAGTCGATACAAGTAAAGAGATTAGTTAAAAAATAAAATGCAAAAATATACTGACTTAATTACCTAGTGATATCGTTACAAAATAAAATCAGACATAGAATAGATACAGAAATAAAGTAACTTTGTTACAAAATAAAATCTTACATACATGGAATAGATACAAGAATTGACAAACGTAGGTACAATATATAATCTCACGTAGAATAGATGCAAGAATAGACAGACTTACAAAATAAAATCGCTTGGATACTTTTTCATTGGTACTAAGTTTAATTAACAAAAGACATGCACATTTTTTATAAACATTTCTATGCCTACCATACACACAAGCTGTTAGTCTCCCACTGGCGGGCCACCGATAGCAACGCCAGCGGTCCTCTGGTAGGCCTCTAGGGGTCCGCCAGTGGTAACACTGCCGAGACGAATACGCTGGCGGCAAACGCCAGTGGCATTCCACCCAGTCGCAGATTGACAGCTTGCGTGTAGGGAAGTTTGATCTCGGAGGTGAGTATGAAATATAGACGATTCTATAAATACCCCCTCGAGATTAATGGTCAACGTAGTATGGACATTAATATGTATAGAATGTTGTGTATTTCGCAGTAGGTGGGTTGGTTTGTGTTTCAGGTGTTGAGGATGGATGTACGTGTGAGGATTCTGAAACAGGTGATTGTTGAGTAGTCAAAGATCTGTCGTCGTCACTGATGTAAGTTGGTTTCAATCGGTCGATACTGACCGTAGTGTGTTTTCCGGCTAGATCTAATGCAAAGTACTTCGACGCACAAGAAATAATTTGGTGCGGTCCTGTGTAATTAGGGGTTAGCGGTTTGCGAACCATATCTCTGCGGAGAAAAACGAAATTGGCTCGATGTAGATCAACTGGAACACAATATGGCTTATGGTAAGCTCTGGTCGGCGTATAAATTGTTTCAGACATTTTTCGCTGAAGGTCACTGACAAACTGGCTAGTAGGTAGGTTGTCTGATACAGGGCCGAAAATTTGTCCTGGCAAGGTTAGGGAAGTCCCCAAAACAATTCAACACTGGTACAGTTCAAGTCCTGCTTGACAGTATTTCTTAAAGCCAGCATAATCAGGGGAAGTTTATCAACCCAAGTTTGGCCGTTGGTTGAAGCAGTAATTGCATATTTAAGCTGTCGGTGAAATCTCTCTACAAGGCCGTTAGAAGAAGGGTGATACGCTGTAGTGGAAATTCCTAGTAGATTAGTGAATTCAGCAAAAAGTGCCGATTGAAACTGTGGACCTCTATCGGTAGTGATTACCGAAGGGCATCCGAAAATTGTAATCCAATGGTTGAAAATAGCATTAGCCACTGATTCAGCTGTAGTTGATTCCAAGGGAATAGCAACTGGCCATCGCGTAAAGCGATCAATTATTGTTAAAATGTACTCAAATCCATTCACACGTGGACCCACTAAATACGCATGCAGGTGAGTGAAACGTCCGCCAGGGTTGGCAAATGTTGATGCAGGTGCTCTTGTATGTCTGCCAACTTTGGTGGCTTGGCAACGTAGACACGTGCGGGACTACTGTTTAATGTCAGCTGCCGTACCAGGCCAGATAAATCTGTCTGATATGGTCCGCAACGTTGCCTTGCCTCCTGGATGTGCTCGCGAGTGGAAATGATCAAAAATGAGACGGCACATAGACAGTGGTATATATGGACGCGGGTTACCCGTATTGGTATCACAGTAGACCGATCTGCTCGTAAATGGCAGCGGTCGTTTCTCAATATTTAAAGAAGTATCCGACCGGACGGCTTGTAACGTTTCAGCTTTCATCTGTTCGTCTGCTAAGTTGTCAAAATTAAGTGTTGTGTTTTGAATTGCACTAAGTGTTGTTCGAGAAAGTGTAGCTGGTTCCACTAATGTAGCAAATGTCAGATGAGAATTGTGATATATATAGTCCATGCAACGAATATCTCGCGGACTGTGTTTATCCGACTTGGTGTGCAGGGCGTACGTTAGTGGTTTATGGTCAGTAAAGATGGAAAAGTCACGTCCTTCCAAAATATGCCGGTAATGTCTGATGACTAAATAAATCGCCAACAGTTCACGGGAGAAGGTACTATATTTCCGTTGGGCCGTATTAAGTTTGACAGAGAAAAACGGTAACGTTTTTTCCACACCATTAACGACTTGGTGTAGCACTGCACCGACTGTATTTGACGACGCATCAGTGGTTAGTGTCAGCTTTGCGTCGGCCGAAGATGTGACATATGAGAGTTAGGTACAGTCCTGCAGCGCTTGCTTAGCTCGATGAAAAGAATCTAGCTCGTCCGCAGATAATGTAATTTTCGGGTTCTTCCGCTTGTGCTTGGATAGAAGATTTGTTAGTGGGAGGAGTATGATAGCGCAGTTGTTAATAAACTGTCGATAATAGTTAACCATCCCTAAAAATCGTCGTAGCTGTCGTAAGGTGGATGGTAGTGGGAAATCTTTGATAACCTTGACCTTTTCGTCCAAGGGAGTTAACCCATTCTCATCAAGGACGTGACCAAGGAAAGTTAATTTCGGGACTGCGAATAAGCATTTATCGACGTTCAATTTTAGTCCGTAATGTTGTAATCTTTTAACCACTGATTGAAGATGATCGCGATGTTCTTCGGGCGTTTTGCTTGCTATTAGCACGTCATCAATGTACACATAAGCATACGTCAGACCACGAAGGACCTCATCTATGAGACGCTTGAAAGATTGCGCTGCATTACGGAGTCCGAAAGGCATTCGGGTAAATTCGTATAAACCGAATGGTGTCGTTATCGCTGCCTTATGGATATCAGACGGTTCGATAGGTATCTGATAAAAGGTTTTTCTCAGGTCTAGCTTAGTGAAGACAGTAGCGCCTTCCAGAGATAAAGCAAAGTCCTTGATATGGGGGATTAGATACTTGTCTGGCACAGTCTGAGCGTTTAGAAGTCTGTAGTCTCCACACGGTCGCCAACTATTAGCATCGTTCTTGGGGACCATATGTAGCGGTGTGGCATAAGGACTAGAAGATGGTCTTATTATTCTCAGCTTGAGCATATTCTCAAACTCATCTTTAGCCACCCGGAGCTTAGTTGGGTGTAAACGACGAAGTGACGCGTGGACTGGGGATCCGGTTGTTTTGATTGCATGTGTTGTATTGTGTTTCACGGGTTCCGCATGCGTGAAAGGTGATAAGAGAGACTTGTACTGCTTCAGCAAGTCTTCGCAACCGTTTGCACTAGTCCAACTTTGCATTTAGTCCAACTTTAGAAAGTCTTGATAATACTTCGCGTCGTCGTATATCCGTGCGCATATCTGTAAGTGTATGAGACGATAATTCAACAGACAAATCGAAGTGTGCAAGGAAATCTGCCCCTAAAATGGGCATCTCGACATCGGCTATCGTGAAGATCTATGTGAATTCTCTCCGTAGGCCGATGCTTAGAGACATAACACGCTCGCCATACGTGTTTATAGATGTGCCGTTCGCAGCCTGTAATTTTAGGTGAGTTTGGGTATCGTTGATAACTTGTTACAATAGCTCAGCGGTATAACGCTGATCTGAGCTCCTGTGTCGACTAGAAATTTTAACTTGCTGTTACTGTCGAATACATAGAACAGGTGATTTCCATTATCCGCCCTGGCAGCCAACGCCTTCAATGGGTGCCAGGCTGGCCGTTTCCCGCGCTTTGATAAGCACATGGTGACTGACATTTCTTAACACGGGTGCCAAACACTTCATGGTACCAGCAATAGCCTTTCTGGCGGTGACAAGGTTGTCTTGACACTGATCGTCGTTGGTTAGCGTTGTGCCGGTTAGTTAAATTACTGCGACTCCTTCTGGGTATATTTTGGATATTGTCGAGGCGTAAGGAAAGCTTCCTTAGCTCTGTGGTCAAGAATTGGAGTTGCTGGTTAACATCAGGAATTGGGTCATCTGATGGCACGACAGAGGAAATTTGGTGAGTTGGTTTTGTCGTGTCGACTGCGGTGTTCAGAACAATGTGGTAATCAATTTGTTATAATACAAACGTCGGCGTTATCAATTTTGTTGGTCGTTGTTAATTTGAACGTCGGCGTTATCAATTTTGTTGCTTGTTTGTTATTTGAACGTTGGAATGATCAATTTTGTTGTTGTTGTTGTTATAAACGTCGGTATCACCAATTTTTTTGTTGGTATAAACGTTGTGGCCACCAATCTTTTTGTTGTTATCAATTATCGTCAGGGTTATCAATTTTGTTGGGATCGCTATGAGTTTGAATTTGTTATCAGAAGGTTCTTATATTAAGATGGTTAGTTTACGGACATGTTCACCATATTAATCCACAACAATATAGAATATAGGCATTCAAAAACGAATCAATCACAAGGCAATTGAGTAAAAAACACCGGTAATTAGGATTCAATATAAACAACATGCATTTATGTACAATTTATATACAATTTGAAAACTTGTGGTTTGATAATGCAAGAAATTGACCATATATAAATTGGGTGTCTGATTGATTTACAGTTCAAAATTGTTCAAGTGTTAAAGAACTGGTCAAACAGAGTAAAATGGAAAATATTATTTATACAGAATTTTGTGTTGTTTGTATGCGTGAATAAAGTAGAGTATAATTGTCTAAATTTTCCAGAGTTGTTTACCTTGGATTGTTCTGTGTTTGTCTTTTGTTAAAATACAATTTCTATATTAGTAGTGTGTAAGAACACTTTTCTTAGAAAGTTGTGAGTGAAATGTGAAAGATTAATGTTGATGTTTGAGTTAGCAGTTGACGCACGAAAAGTATCTTAAGTCAAAGTAGTGACACGCGTGGATTCGTGTGGCATCTCTCTGAAGTTTAGTGACTGACTGGTGAATTGGGTTGAGATGGTCCTTTTTATTTGTTTCTGGAAACCAAGATAGGCTCCAGCGAACTGGGCGCGAAAACAGTTTTTCGACAATTGCTACATGTCTCGACCAACAGAAAGTCGAGATTTGCAATGCGAGGTGTTGGTTGGTTAAAACTGATTCTGGTGGAAGAGTGTATTTTATCTTGGAGGTGAGTATGAAATATGGACGATTCTATACTACTTGTTAATGTAAAAGAAAAAACATTGCAGTACATATTAAAAATACAAAACAAATACAATATTTTCAAAATATTAGCTGTTACAGAAATTCCCCTTTTCAAAAAACTAAGGCTGCGTAACAATTCAAACAATATGCTAGATTTAAAGAAAGGTTAAAGTTTAGGAAAATGAAAAAAAAAATTGAGAAGACAAAGAAAAAATATGATAAGGCAGAAAATACAAAAGTTTCACCCACCTAATTGTAAGATCAAAAGGAATGTTTTAGTACGAAAGCTTAGATAAATTTAAAAAGACCGGTACGTATATTTTTTTTCTTTTATAGAAAAGTTCAGTTTAAGGCTTCAGTTCCTTTAAAAAATTATCTCAGTGGATTTACCTCCTTGGTCCATAATCTGCCTTCTGGTTGAAATTTTAGTGTCCGTTCGTCTTGTCGGTTCCTTTCCTATTGAGTAATTTGAATGACTCCCTTCTGCCTTGAAATCTGATCGCTTTCTGATCTTATTAGTTGGCTCGACTTTTTATGTAAGAAAACAGGAGACTTCAGAGATAGACCTTAATTTCAAAATTTATGAGAGCCTGAGCCCACGTGTCAGCAAATAAATAGTACATATTTTTTTCGAATTCAAAAATGAAACAATTCATATAGAAAAATAATTTTGGCTGTCCTTTAACGGCTAATTCAAAAAATAGATATTTTCATATAACAAATTTAACAATTTTTTTTAACAAACCGTCTGGCTTTCTTTACACTTAAGTACGTGTAGGTGCCTCCACTAATCCGCTGAAAAAAGATCATGATAAAAAATGCCCGAAACGTAATAAGTTTTATCGTCAAAATGTTTCTGTTACTATAAGAGGAAAGACCAAAGTATTTTTGTTTTATTATTTTATTAAATTTTTTAACGCTTTCTTTCGTTGGCAAGGGAAGCAAAGATTAGTTTTGGAAATTTAAGCGTCTTTTTTATGGTCAAAAACACTGATTTGGAAATTCTTGCAAAAATCAAATAATTTTCAGACTTTAATGAAACTTTCAGGACTTATTCACAAATGAATTAAATTATTTTAGAAATTTAAAAAAATTAGAAGAATACTCTTTTTTTTTTACATCTGTTACGCCACACTTAATTTTATGAAATTTCGAGAATTATGTTGTGTTAATAAATTTGTCAATATGGACTATTTTAGCATTTTTACTGATAAAAACAAACTCTAATCAATTTAAATTCAGTTTGAAATACAGCAAAGTATTTTTCTTATTGGAAGTAGTAAATTTAATCTATTGAAATTAAAACTAAAATAAAAGCTTCAAGAAAGATTTTTCATTTAAAAATAATCATTTTAAACCTTAGGTATAGCGAATCTGGAGTTACCTATGTAAAAGATAAAACCAGGCGATTCTAATATTTGATTATTTAAGCCTTTGAATCAATTATTAATTTTAGTTATTCTAATAACCACTAATATTTTGTTTATAATATACTACTGCTACTCATTAGTTAATGTACTCAACATATATTATGAAGTAATTAGTTCTGTTGATTTAAGTATTTAACAAGAGGCCATGAATCTTAGAATAAACGCTCTCAGGGAGAATAATACTTGTGATCTAATTCCCTTAACAGAGGGTATACTAACGGATTTAAGCTCAATTAAACCCATAAAAATGGCGAAGAACCATCTGAAGTTTCTTATAGGGCAAAAGAATATTCGTCGATCAGTGGATGATTGGTTATTTGTTCCCCACCAGCAGGCATTGTATCCATCCGAATACTGTTTGGTATGATTTTTCACTTGGTGGATGTCAAAATCGCTTTACGGTTAATGTGAAATGGTGAAAAACTGATGTGACGTCCCCCCCCGGTGTCGCCGCTCCAAACGTGACGTTCGCCTGTCTGCGTCAGTCGTGCTATCCTGTCTTGTGACGACCAACTGGCTTGGTATTGGTCGCGGCACCAAATGTGACGTTCTAACCTTTTGGTGATTCGGATGGGAATCTGGTTAGATTCGGTATCAGCCTCGTCGTTCCCAGCTCGCTTCCAACGTCTGGTTACCGAAGTAACTGCTTTGATTTCTAGTCTAACCTACCCACGTTGTGAATTGATCTAGGCAGACGAAATCAATCAGTCGCTGGGCCGTACTGCAAGTCGAGTTCGAACAAGGGCGATATCGCACAATTATGTGTTAAAGAAAATAAAATAATAACTCGAAAAGTTCAAATGTGTTAAAAAAGGATAACAATACTTTATATCTGGTTTCTGAGTACAGGACTGAGTCTTCTTCCCAAACCCGCTATATGGATTCGTGACACTTTGTGTTTGTTAGGCGAGTCTTAACATCTCAAGTCATTTGTTCTTTTAAGAAACTGGTTCTTGGTGTGTCTTAAGGCGAAATTCGTAAAACATGTTTTGGTGGTGTGAGTCTAAGTCGTTCTTCAAAAATAAATTGTTCTTGATTAGAAGATGAGTTCGGAATTTGCGTGGAATCTTTGTCAGCTCTGCGAGGCTGGTGCAACTTCAACTGCGAACTTAACTCAACTGCCTCTCAACTGGAACTGGAACTGGAACTGAACTGAACTGGAACTGATTTTCGCTCGCTGCAACTTTACTTATATGGACGCCGACCAAAACCGGGGTGGGTTTGTCGGGGTTTGAGGTTCCTTGATAATTCCAAACCCACAAGCAACTTCTTTGTTTTCGGTCAGGAAAATTTTATTAATTTCCATTTTTGGAAGTCTCTTCGTCCTCCCACCTTCTTCTGTTCTCATATTGGTATCTCACCATGCCCTCAGAGGGTGTCAACAGGTTTCCCCTCTCTCTCACAGTGGCATCTCACACCTTTCCCCTCAATGGGTGCCAGCAGGCCTCCCCTCCTGCCTCACATGATTACCTCCGCCCAATACTCCTGCCACCGCTCAGCCAATGGGCGCTCAGCAGCGTGGGTGTGGCTAGACTAGCCTCGGTTTAAAAAAAAATCTTGCTCAAAGAAAAAAATTATCTTCCTTTCTCTTTTTTTTTCTTTTTCTTTTCTCTCTCTTTCTTTCCTTCTGCCCGACAACGAACCCTTGGTCTCTTATCTTAGCCAAATGTCACTTGGACTTTATCACTCGGGGCCTTCGCCAAACAAGTGGGTGATCAATTAGACGTATTTGCATTCTTGGTGCCAATTTCTGATCCGATAAATTAGTTTCGCACCTTAAAATCCAGAATAAGTTAAATGAAATATCACTGTTGTCCCTACAAAGTAATATAACCAGTAAACACGAAAACATGTGTCATGTTTAAGGATAAATACACGGAGGCATTTTCTAGTGAAAAGAAGAGATAACTTGTTTATGAGTTTTTTTTTATTTCTTTAGTATCAAAAAATTAAAAACAATTTCACATTACATTAAAACAAGCAGTACTAAATTCTGAGATACTTATTTTAAATTTGACATATAAATGAATTAACCCAATTGCTTGTTATAATTTTTAAAATTCATATTTTTCAACTTCTATACTTTGTTATATGTTGATGTAAGTTTAAATACAATGTAACCAATTGTTCTGTGTATTGCTGTGTTTTTATTTGTGTGTAATTGTGTTACACACATATAATACAATATCAAATTTCTGTTTTTCCTCTGGTTGTTTTTTAACAATGGTTGGTCAAATTGACACAATTGATAAGAAATTTAGTTTTAGCTAACTTTCCAGTTAATGGCTACCGACCAAAATTGTTTTATATACCTAGAAACAGGTATATATATATATGTGTGTGTGTGTGTGTGTGTGTGTGTGTGTGTGCATATGTGTGTGTGTGCATATGTGTGTATATATATATATGTGTGTATATATATATATGTGTGTATATATATATATATGTGTGTGTGCGTATATGCGCATACATATGTGCGTGTGTGTATATGTGTGTGTGCATATATGTGTGTGTGTATATATGTGTGTTTGTGTATATATATATATGCGTTTGTATATATATATATAGCGTGTATATATATATATATATGTGTATATATATATGTGTATATATATATATATATATTTGCGTGTACACACACACACACATATATATATATATATTGTGTGTATGCATGTACAATAAAACAATATAAGTTTTCCGCTGCAACGTTCTTCCTTCTTTTAAGACGCACATTTTAGTTGTTATGTGGACTTGATAGTAGAAACCTAATAATAGCGTTAGAAAATACTTAAGGTGAAAGAAGTTTGTGACAGATAATAGGTTTCAGTCTCGCCTATTCTAAGTCCTTTGATTTTGTTCTACAGGTACGATATACTTGAGGAGATGAAACAAAAATAAAAGATTAAAGATTACACTAATCCTAAAAATTAGTAGCGATATATCTCTGACAAAGACAAAATACTGTGTTAATAAAATAAAGACAATAGCCAATAAGTACAAGTTGCAACTCAGTGTCACTTACTAACCATTAACTTTGTGCATCGTTTGTATTTAATCGGAACAAAAGTTTTTGCGTCATTTAAGTGAACTTCAAAGACTATATATAGATACTTGTAGATAGATTTATTCAACCACATATCTTCCATTTGATTCCATTACATTTCGCCATCTTTGAGGCAGGTCCATAGTTTACCCTCCTAGAATTTAAGGAATTTTATAGGCATCGAAATAAGTGGTAATCGGAAGGTGCAAGGTCTGTTGAGTACAGCGGATGTAATAGAACATCACGGTCAAGCTGTATCAATTCCTACTATGTCTGCAAAAAGACGAGAGGCATTATCCTTTTGGAAGACACGTCACTGTTCTAATGGTCTAATTCCAGACGCTTTTCAACGATTGCTGTCTTAACTCAGTACAGTTGGGAACAGTACTGAACGTCTGAATACAGAAAGTTCTTCCAATCCCACCAGATATCACCTTTTTTCGGATGCAAGCCGGCTTTTGAAATGGTGGCAGTAATAGGGAGTGGCATATCTATGCATGTATATTGTTTCACTTATTTATACTTGTTATTAAGTTTTAACTTAGTATATGTCACGGTACCTCTTATTAGCATGAGAGGAGAAAAAGAAAAGAACCATCAAGTAGAAGAAGACAGAATGCATGATTATTAGCAAAAGTTGCAGAGATACCAAAATCAAACAATTATGGAAATTTAAATATCTGGGAAGTGTTTTAACAGAAGACGGAAAGTGTGACACTGAAATCCGAAGACGTATTGGGATAAAGATGCATTCCAAAAGCTAAACAGAGTATTAGAAATAGAAATACCTCGTTAGAAACAAGAAAAAGAATACTAAACTTTTACGTGATATCTGTCCTCCTGTATGGCAGTGAGTACTGGACAATCTTCTCAAAGATGAAGAAGAGACTTGAAACAACAGAAATGCGGTTCTACAGAAGGATGCTGAGGATGCCACGGACCGAACATCTGAGTAACGACGAAATCTTAGAGAAAATAGGAACAAAAAGGAAACATAGCAGCATCAAAAGAAGGTTGAAGTTTCTGGTGGGGGCATAACGAGGTAAGAGTGATTTGGAAATTTGATACTCACAGGGCAGATTGAAGACAAAAGAGACAGGAAAATAAAGCAAAACATAGTGAGCTTGAGTAAATGGATGGTGGAACAGGCTTTAGGAGAAATAACAGAAAGCCAAAATTTAATATGAGATGCAAGGGATATGAAGTGGAAAGACATGATCACCTACATCCTACACATAAGAAGAATGATGGCTCATTAAATATTCTACAGGACCTATGTCACTTCCCATTGTTGTAAACAATACATTTTTCATCGCCTCTGGCAGTCCTTTTAAAAAATGGGCAGTTTTCGTTGCGTTTGACCAGGGAAATTCGCAAATGAAAATTGCGCTTTATTAATTTTTTGTCGTTAAATTTTGATGTACCTAAACATTGTAGGGATTCATGTACTTTAATGCTTATAAGGTTCATGTCTTATAAAGTTCATATGAATGTGATGTCCTGTGACGTCTGACCGGGATTATTCAATAATCAGTATTTCAATGTCAGGACTGCCAGGACGTTCTGTCAGATTATTATGCTCACCCCTAAAACTAATAATTCATTTATGAACAGTGCATTCAGATAATACAATCTCCATAAACGGCACACATCTTTTTTTGCAGTTTGTACAGCGTTTCGTTTTGCTTTCCTTTCCAGAAATAAACGAGCATCAAATGATGAAAATGCATTTCATTTTCCGTCAGTTGTCACTTTTAACGTAAAAACATTTAAAATTCACAATCCATATACAAATTGTATATAAAGAATGCATCGAAATATCTCCTTTCAGTATATATATATATATATATTATGAAATGGACAAAGTCCGACAATGATTTAAGACATTTTTATGTTTATACATTCTTTTTTATATATATAAATATTTAAGTAAATGCTCTGTTTATAATAAACAGTATTAAACATTTACCGGTCTGAATGCCCGAGAAATTTTCATAGGATTCGAACCTGTATCCTATACGGAACCGTCATTTAGCCTGACGTGCTCTTAACCGATCGAGCCACAGAGAATCGTTCGATTAGCAAGGTCGAATTTACTGCCTTTAAACTTCAATCTTCCATTATTCTCTCACGTACATTCATATCGGCTCATGGCGTATCCAAATGTAAACAAATGATATCCCACATTATGAAATTCGACCTTGCTAATCGAACGATTCTCTGTGGCTCAATCGGTTAAGAGCACGTCAGGCTAAATGACGGTTCCGTGTAGGATACAGGTTTGAATCATGTCGGAGAACGAATATTTTCTATGAAAATTTCTCGGACATTCAGGCCGGTAAATGTTTAATACTGTTTAAACAGAGCATTTACTTAAATATTTGTGTGTATAAAAAGAATGTATAAACATAAAAATGTCTTTTATATATATATATATATATATATATATATATATATATATATATATATATATATATATATATATACACACACAATAAATTTTAATCATACGTGAAACAAAATCACGCTTTCAAACGCCACCTACTGAAAAAGGCGATTCCAAATGGGATACTGCAATCTTAAGTTCAAGTCTAGAATTAACCGTTATCTTTCCCACACACCCTCATAAACTGCGCTTTTTGTTCTTACCACTTACCACAACAACTTATTCCAGCAGCATTGAGTTGTTCTTGGACCTTGTATAGGGTAAACGTTAGTAAAAAAAAAACAACTTTTGGCTAAAAACCCAATACAATGCCTTTTACTGCCACTACTTTAAATGACATCCTAGAATTTCCGGTTTTCTATTAATTAAAATTACCAGTTTTATCGGTTATCATAAATAACAATGTACCTTTTAAATATAAAACAAGGTATTACATTTCATAATTATCTAAAATATTCTCGCATCAGATTTCTCTAGCAACCTGACAAAATAAAAATTGTTTTCTTGAGAAAATGTAGCATTTACTTCGCCTTTCGTTTCTTTCTTTTTTACTTTTTTTTGCGCATGTACGCAGATACAACGAGAGTGTCTGCTAACATTTTGTAAAACATATCAAGAAGAAAAAAAAAATTTCTAAAATTCATTTCAACATGTCGAAGAAGAAAAAAAAATTTTGTAAAATTCATTTCAACATGTCGAAAAAGAAAAAAAAAATTTCTAAAATTCATTTCAACATGTCGAAGAAGAAAAAAAAATTTCTAAAATTCATTTCAACATGTCGAAGAAGAAAAATCACGCCGTGCTGTTTTGTAGTTTTAGCTTTGTTTTAAAAGCAGGTTTTTCTCTTTAAAACAAAGTGTCGAATTTGGAAAATTAAGTAGAAAATGGAAACGTATCTATTAAAGTCAATCCAGAATCACTTGTTCATCGATAATATAATCATGCTAACATTTTACAAGAGTTTTTGTTCATAGTGTAATGGTCAACAAGCTAGAATAAGATACAACATAGAATTAGAAAACACATCCTTGAAATATAATAATTATTTTTATCATAGCTCATATCATTTTTATATGAATCAGAAAACAATCTCTGTCACTTTTCTTACAGTGAAGATCATTACATTTCCTTTTGAAGTCTTACATTTCTAAACAAACAGACATTAGCAAAACACATTTTTAGCTGGTCTATCTAGCGCGTTTCTTATGCTTTGGTTTAAAATGCAAATGCTTTATTATTTTTACAAACTTGATTTACTGGATACTATTCACGTGATATAGATCTGATTAAATTCATCCACCTATCTATTTCGTTATTATTTTTATTAGGTACCTCCGATAAAAATTAGTACGCCATGATGAAAAAAAAATACCACAAACTTAAAAATAAAGTTTTATCGTCAAAACTCAAAACCGAAGGATTTCTTTATATTTTTCAGCCTTTTTTACGACGTTCCAAATTATGTTAAAAATATTGTTTTTCTGAGGGAGTGGGATAGAGAATAATAGGAAATTTTAGCGTCTTTTTTGCGGTGAAAAATATTGATTGGAAATTCTTGAAAAAGATCAAACAATTATCAGATTTTAATGAAACTTTCATGGTTTATTCACAAATTAATAAAATTATTTTAAAAATGTTTTTTTTATTTTTATTTTTTTTTATAGAAAATATTGTTAAAATATTTCTTTTACATTTGTTGCCCCTCCACTTATTTAATCTTATGAAATTTCGAGAACATTTTGTATTTCAAAGCTGAAAACCCTGGAGAGTTTTAATCATCAATTTTTTTATATTTTTTTCTAAAACAGGATTCTCCAATTAACAAAAATCTGCTCTGAACCGCGAAATAAAAAAAAAAATGCAATAAAACAAAGAAATTATTTAATTAGAAATGCTTTTAATTGCTTATATGAATAAACTATATTATGGACACTATTGTCTTGAGAAAAAATTACATGTATAATGAATTTATGCAAGTTTAATTTTTTTAATTTTAATTTTAATAATTTATAAAATTTTAAATCTATTAAAATTCTGTCTTACTTTGCAGAGGTTAGGTGACGTTATTAATTAAGTAAAAACTATATTTACTAATCATAAATGAAAAAGCTTATTACGATTTAGCGACAAACAATACTTAAAAAAGAATTTTTATTTTTATTTTGGATGTGCATAAACTTGCCGATTTTTGTAAATACACGACATTATCAGAAAACAAGAGCGATAACTATGATAAATTTAAGACCAAATATCTAAAAATTCAATAAGACATTAGACTACACAGAATATTTTCCTAATTTTTTAAGATTACTGAGCAGGCCAAGATTATATAAAAGAGGCGCTTACGCTATAGTCCTCAAGTAATTTTTACAGATATATATCCATCTTAGAAAAAAATTAGATAAACTTCTCTCTGTCAGTCAAGCTGTGAAATTTTCAACATCTTAAATAAACAGCTAGCGCCGTGTTAAAAAATGCATTTCTATGATATTTTAAACGTAAAGTAAGTAATATTTGTTTCAAATCAGATTAATGAAACTTTAAATAAGCTAATATTGCTCAAATAAAGTTTCAGAGAAGTATATTTATTTTTAAAAGATTTTTTTAAATAAAGATAACTACGTCATGATAAGGGATGGTTATCGCTTGTCCAATTTTTTTAAAACTGTCGCTTGACCAATAACATTTTTGCAATACATATAGGTAAATCCCGCAGTTCAAATAATTCCATCCAGTCAGTACCGAATATGTTTGTAGTATTTTTTAACACATAAGACAGCTTTTACTCACTTGATTCGAAATGAACCGTTACAAATCATTTCACCAATAAAAAATAATTTCTTACCCGATACGCTACGAGCGATTTTCGAAGTTCTTTTTAATGTAGGTCTTCCGTTTGTTTTCCATTTGTCTTTGTTGATTATTGTGATATCATTTGTTACGGAATGAGAAGTTACAAGTCATTTCGCTAATAAGAAATAATTTTTCACCCGACACGCCATCTGCTATTTTCGAAGATGTTTTTAATATAGGTTTTCCGGTTGCTTTCCATACAGCTTCGTTGATTATTGCAATATCACTCCTAGTGTCTAGTTACATTTTTACATCCACATTATTAATTTTCACATGCACAAATTTTCTTTGGTTTTCTGTAATTATTTTTCCGTCGCAACGCTGTGTACGAAATTTTTTGCCGTGAGACCTTTTCCTTGCTTTAGTTTTACAATATGACTTTTTATATACTAATTTTCCACACTTGTAGCACTTATAGTTCTTAAAGGGACAGTCGACTCAAGATGTAACATTCCACATCTGAAGTATGGATTGATTTTTCTTTTCCCATATTTTTCTTTAGCTTGTATGCATGCACATTCTTTTGCTTCACTTTTTTTGGTGTCGTGTTAGTATTCTCTGACATTCGTTGGACATTTCTTGTAGTGTTAGTGTTTGATTTTGTTCACATTTCGTTACAATTCTCGCACGTATTTCTGCGTCTTTTCTCTCCGTTAACCCATGAACGAAAATTAAGAGTTTAAATATGCCTGAAGTCAGTTCTTTTAATTTGAATCTTTCACACACCCTGTTAACGATTCCAGCATATGTGATAAAATCTTAGTCTTTTCTTTTCGTCAGATTCATACACTTCCATTGAGTATTGAATAACGATCTTTTCTCGCTAAAATTTTTAGTAGGATATTTATTATTTGTTCAAAGCAAATTTTTCTCGTTTTTTTTTTTTCGGTAGTACAAAATTACAGTATTTTTCATGTTCTCAACAAATGTCTTGTTTTTTTCTCGTCTTCTCAGTCGCTGCATTCTTCTCTGAAAACATGCTCTCATATCTTAATGTATCTCAAATCAAAATAAGCAGAAAAGGTAATTCCATCATCTGAATTGTATGTGAATTCAGATAAGACTTTGCCACCGCGTTGGGAGTGAAAGAATTTGGGGGATTTTCTGTTTTCTTCCATATTATTTCAATTAAATTAATTTCTGGAGTTCCAACAACTGCAGTTGTTGCTGTTGTATTTTTAACACTTGGGCTAATAATTCTTCCATATTTAAAGAATTTTTTTTCTATTTCTCAAGTTTTTTTTTTACACATGTCAAAGAGAAAAAAATAACCAATGCAGTTCTAATTTCTCGTCGTCACTGTTATCATATGCGCTGAAGCAAAAAAAAAGTACTTTTTTCTACTCGTATAAGTTTCGATCCCTCGTTGCCACTGATATAACTCAGTTCTAGCGGTTATAATATTATGTCTTGCTTAGGCTACTCCTGGCTTTTACGGATTTCTTTATTGAAGGCGTCTTGTCTGGGGTGTGTTATTTACTCCACAACACCTTTCTTTACAAGAAATCATTGATAATATTTGCTTCAATCGTTGACAAGTAATGTTTACTTACATATTACTGGCTAATACGGAAAACCATATATACAAGCATAAGCTGCATCGAAAACTGTAAAACTCAAATTCTGTCATTGCAAATTTCAAAGTCGACTTTAGAATCCCTCAGAAAATATATTACTGTTCCTGTCAACAAGTTGTCAATGCGTTTTCAGTTTGACACAACTTTAAATATTACTTTGATCCCACGATCATCGTGGGAAAAAATTGGAAAGCCTGATTTGTTGAAAACAAATCACGTCGCGAGGTGGTAATCTGGTAACGAAATTCTACTCATCGGTGAGTTAAACTGCACTGTTTCATTTAATGAAAGACTCTTTTCTGGTACATGTTACATTACGGATCTAATTTAAATTTAATTGGTTTTGACTGGATGGATAAGTTTGATCTCTTCACTGTTCTACTAAATTCTGTTTTTAACACATTTTCACTTTCCTCCCGAAACAGAAAATCACAAACACGCACACACGCGCAATAATTCCATTGATTTTTTTCAAGAGAATCTTCGGTGCTGTTCGAAGGTCACAGCCATCCTAAAATTAAAACTAGTTGTTAAGCCGATCTTTAAGCTGAAACACCCTGTCCCTGATGCTGCTCTTGATATAATAGAAAAAGAATTGGATCACCTTCACCAAGCTGGAGTAATTCAGCCAAGAAATACTTTGAATGGACAGCTCCCATTGTCGTTGTTAAGAAGACAAATGGAAAAATCCGTATATGTGCAGATTATTCGACTGGGTTAAACAAATTTTTAGATTCACATCAATATCCATTAACAATAACAGAAGAACTTCATTTTTTCATGAAATTAAGTAAGTGGGTGATAACATATGCAAAAAAAAAAAAAAAATTTGTCAAGATTTTCAAAAAAATTTCAAAAATATTTTCATTCATTTCTGAATATGTCCTGAAAGTTTCATTAAAATCCGACAAATATTTGATTTTTGCAAGAATTTTCAAATTAATCTGTGTTTCACCGGAAAAAGGAAGAAAAAGAAACTAACCTTTATCATTGGCTCGGCCGACAAAACAAGATTTCTAACCAAAATTTCGAACGTGATAGAAATGATTCAAAACTTTCAAAAAATAATTAAAAAAATACTTTGGTCTTTCCTTTTAATAGTAACATAAACATTTTGATGACAAAACCTTGTTTTTATTGAGTTTGGGACCTTTTTTCATCATACTATGCTGATTTTTTTTCGCGAAAAAGTAGAGGTACCTAGATAAGATTGTAATAGTGATGCTACCAGGCTTAGACGATTGGGATATAGAACATCAAAATAATAAATGAAATATATACAACAGCGAAACACCAGAATTAGATTTATCTTCATAAGCGATGCAAAAGAAACCAAGTACAATTGTATGCGATTATATCGGGCAACTAGGTTAATGAGCTACATAACTAAACTTGTCATTAGGATTCTAATGAATAGAGCTTATAATAGAATTAGACTGGAAATAGAACAAGAACAGTGTGAACAAGATATTGATCAGAATGCTATAATAGCGAGCAATAAAAAATAAATATCACTATATTTCATAAGTTATGCAATGGCATTTGACAGGTGATGATACCAAGATGATACCTACTTGATATAAAAGAAAAGTTTGATTTACATAGGAAAGATATTTAGGTAATCCATAACTTTGATTGAGAACAAATATCCTGCATACAAATAGCGAATGGGTTCGGTGAATACACAAAAAATAAAAAGAAGAGTAAGAATGCATTTTCTCATTGCAATTACCTAACCTATACAGCAAGAGGATCCTAATGGAACTATAGTACCTAACAGGATTTATTATCAGCAGACATAATCTTAACAACTCGGTAGGGGAGTTATAACTGAGTAAATAATTATAAACCACTTAACATTTATATATACAAAAATACGTGTATGTTTTTTGTCTTTTTAATCATTTCACCCCCAAGTAAGGCGGAAGTGCAACTAGTGCGCAGGGGGGGGGTTGTACAGAGAGTGAAAGTGAGAGAAAAGACTGAGTATGGGGGGGTGAGGAAAGGATAAAAAGTGAAAGGAGTTCAAGACAACAGAAGATGGAGATTGGCGTTGCGTTTAAATGTTTGAAGATTGTAGTTATCAGGGAAGCAACTAATTGGAAGGGAATTTCACTGTCAGGAAGTGCCAGAAAAGAAACTGTTGGAGTAGAAGTGGCGGTTATATTTAACCTTTTCACCAGTAAAGGGGTAGGACCTAGATGCCAATCTAGTAGCGCGCTTAAATTTATGTAGTTGGGGCAGTTGCCATGAAAATATTTGTAGAAATGACAGAGGGAAGCCATATCACGTCTGTGAAAAAATAACTGAAGTTGAGATGCCAAGTCAGGACTGATTACATTGCAGATCCTTCTTTAGATTTTGTCAGGAACCTCGAGATGAACAGCAGAGGCACAAGACCAGATATAGCAACAGTATTCAATGCACGAACAAATGGTAGATTTGTAAATGTGAAAGATGCACTCTGACGAGAAAAATTTTCTGGCAGAACACAATGAACCAACATTTCTTGCAGTAGATGCAGCTATTGATTAAATACAGTCGTTCCACTTCAAGTCAATTGAAAACGTGAGGCCAAGAAGGTGCAGTGAGACGCTCTTCTAGAGCCGAATATCAACTATGTTGATTAACTGAGAGCAGTTTAGTTTTGGAGGCATTAAAATTTACAAGCCAACCACTGATTAGAGGCCCTTTTCAAGAGCAGCGGCCAGGTTAACTTTGTCAGCTCTGAAGCATTTGCTATTGTCACAGAAGTAAATAGTAGTGTCATCTGCATAAATGCCTACTTTGGAACTGATGACATCAGGAAGATCATTGATGAAGTTTAGAAACATCGATAAAGCTTGGGGGACACCTGCGTTCGTGTGAGAAGATCTGGAAGCGAGACCATTCAGAACGACCTTCATTTCACGATTTTATTGGAATGATTGGATTAAATCAAACAATCATCATGTAATACCGTATCTCTTAAATTTACGTAGAAGACCATCATGCCAAACCTTATCAAACGCCTTTGAGATATCTAGATCCACAACTCGAGTTTGATATACATATTCAGTGATAGCCGTAAACACATCAACGGTAGACCTGGAATAACGGAATCCATATTTGTGGATATATCCAGTTTGTCAGAGAATAGGTCGTGAGAGATAAGACGCTTAACCCTTCAGCATTGATTAAAACCTCTAATAATTTGCTGAAAAACGGTAGGAGACTAATAAGGCGATAGTTAGAACGGTAAGAAGGTTCTCCAAAGTTCTTAAAAGCAGGAACTACAGAGGAAGACTTCCAACAAGCTGGAAAGCGGGAAGCAGCGATGCAATAGTTGTAGAGTTTGGAGAAAATTGAAGTCAGCTAGGGAGCACATGTTTTAGGACGACGGCTGGTATCCTGTCACCTCCACTTGCCTTGTGGGAGTCTAATTTAGAAATGATGTCTGAGAGCACTGACGGGGTTATGCGCATATCACTCAGTAGAGCCTCTATTCTAGGGGAAAATCTAGGTGGGGGTACTTCAGATGAATCGAGTTTTGAGTTGAAAGGGAATTTCTGAATAAAGCATTCAACCTTATCTGCCGTAGATGTCAGAACTTCGAATTGATTGAATAGAAAAGGGATTGAGGATTTGCTGTTGTTCAACAAGCTATTGCGCACCGCCAATCATCTTTGGAACCGAACTTGCGAGACGCTATACATTGTTTCATTCTGTCAGCAAACAATAACTTCGCTTTATTGACGATACGCTTACGCCCGTTACGAGCAGAGTAAAAGGGGCGTCTATTGCAATCAGACGTGTCGCTCTGGTATAGCCAGAAGAAGTGATTTCTGTAGGCATGCAGGTGAGAACCAAGGCAGACGAGCATACAGGCGAGAACCAAAGAGATGAATGCAGCTTAACTCGGTATTTCCTTGCTAGAATGAAAGCATCGATGCCGGTATTCACCCAGGAGGAAATCTCAGACGCGCATTTTTGAACAGGAGGATTAAAACCTTCTTTCCATTGGGACGTCACGAAGGAAATTACTGAACGAATCCCAATCTGCTCGTTGAAAGATATTCTGTTGATAGGAGTTTCTTGGCTGGTGGGGAGGCGGATAGAGATGTTTACATACACTACTGCATGATCAGAGTTGTCAAGAGGGCAAAGCCGCGACAAGAGTTATGGATGAGGTAAAAAAGAGATCGAGAAGAGAAGCGTGTCCGTCAAGGTTACTGGAGAAACGTGTAGGAAAGTCAACCACTTACGTGAGAGTTATTGAGAAGTTAAGGGTTTGGATGCCAGTGAGGTCAGTAACAGAGTGTTTAAGCCACCTGGTATGGTGGGCATTAAAATTCACCGAACACGATTGCAAACGGGTGTAGGGAGGAGATGGCCTTCTCTATATTATCGGAAATACTATCTAGCACGCAACGTTCTGGGGGGGGGGGGGAGCGGTAGAGAAAGAAGAGATAGCTGACTTAGTTAAGTAGAGAGAGACGGAGACACATGTAAGAATGGTCTGGAGATTCAAGAGAGAGTTCCCTAGCCAGCAGGAGATGTTCTCAGACATAAACTTCCAGGCAATGCATGTAGACTCTATTGTCCTTTTATAAGGAGCAGAAGGCAGCTAGAAATCGAGAAATCAGAGGAGGGGATTGAAGAGTTAAGATTAGTTTCACAGAGAGCTAGGATGTCTGGAGACTTTTCGAAGAAGAAAGATTCCACACTGCAGACGTTGGTACGAATACCACTAATGTTGGAGAAAGAAGGGTTATGGTATTTAGGTGTTTTTTTTAGCTGCTTTAGGTTATATTTTTGGTTGTTTATAGTCATGATATGTTATATTGGTAAGGAAAGACCTAGGGTAGTTGTAGCGGTCGGACGTCTAATGTAAGATGTGCAGGAAGGGAACTGGCACAGACTACAACATAGTGTAACCTCGGGGTTTGCCCACCAGAGGCGCTTGTAGGGACAACATTCCATGCTGAAATGACACTGCAAGAACCCCGATATTGTGCAACTGTTGATCAGAGCAGCCTCTCAAGACGCTACGTTCGAGTTCCTAGCTACCAGTCAGGAACAACGACCAGAAATCTGCCAACCCGGCTCCCTCAGTATGAAGATACGTTGCCACCATCTACGCATATCACGAAAAAAGTCATGACAGTACCACGATTAAGGCCTGAGAAAAGGAAAGGAAACGGGAATCCCTTTATAAACAGGAAACAAAGGATGAGCCTCTACTTTCAAGAGAAGTGGCGGGGGGGTAGTATGAATCGGGCGAAATGTGTGTAATAAATATCCAGATAATTTAGTTAGAAAATAAAAGAAGTGTCTGGAGTTTTCTTACCTCGAATTTTTGTTGAGTGCTAAAAGATAAATGTTTCACTATTATGTCCTGAAAAAGAAAAAAGGGGCCGAAATTTTCTTTGACGCATGTGTTGACAGCCTGCCCATGTTGAGTGCCTGTCCAATAGTGAGATGTCATGTGTTTTTGCGTGTAGAGGAGAGGAGAAAAGTGGGGTCAATTTTCATTGGATTAGAATCAGTGAATTAATGATAATTATAATTTGACACTATAATTAATTTTTATTTTTATGAGCACGACACTGTGACAATGTAATTTTTTTATTTATGTATTTCTTTATGAACACGACAAACTGATATGGGGCCAAAGTTGGGACCACATAAGGAAAACACGGAACACGGATTAGATGTAAGAAAGATATATTAACAAAAGGTTACAGAGATAGTGTAAGCAGAGCTTACTATGTCACTCAGTATGTCACTGTGTGACAATATTTATTGTTATAAATACAAACAAATGTGGCACAAGGCCAAAAAGGGGGATTGGGGAATGACGGTCTTCTTCTGTCATTAATCTAAAACTTAGCTAGTCACAGACACTGACCCAGACATGCCAACAATAAACCAATCACCAAAACATCACATTCACTCCTACCATTCTTACTACGTCCACCATAATACCTCAGTTTCTCTATGACGTCCTAACTAGTCCCCATATGTACAAATATTGTTCATGGGGGGAGGGTCATAAAATTTAAACAACTTTTAAAAAATCCCCAAATGTGTATTTACAGAATGAACTAAATATTTACAATAAAACTAAACAAAACTTAGTTAGTAATAAAACCCCCCACAAACTATGAATGTGGCAGAAATGTCAGTTAACCAGACGAAATCGATGCGGGACTAAGCAAATAAGTAGACATTCAGACCATCAAGCATTCACACAAACACTCACTCATTTATACACAACAACAAATACGAAAACACACACCCGAAACGAAAGGCGACCCGCATCCACCAGAAAACTGACATCACTAACCACCTAACGAGGGAGGGGATGGGGAATTAAACAAAAGTAAAAGAAATAGGGACAGAAATAAAAGGGACCAATGAGCTTACATACCCTAGCTAAGTTAAACGGGAAAAAAAGAAAAAACTAAATATTCAAAAACAAAACCTAGTCTAACCTAATATCTGGGTGGGTTGCCAAAGTTAAACCCTGTTAGGACAATATTCTGTGCCTAACCGACATCTAAATGCCACTCAAGGTCAGCCCTTTCACTCTACACATTCGCGCAAGATTCACCCACCTTTTGCCGAATTCTGATGATGGGATCCGCCGCCTTTCCGTCCTAATCTTGACTTTAAGCTGATGCCTAAAGTACAAGATCAGTTGGGAAGAGGTGAACTTCTCGCCTTCATAGAATCCCTTCTGTCGCGTCGTCCAAATCACGACTCGCATAACCCCTAGTAAGCAACAGAACACATAGTGTTCAGCCTTCGTCAATTGCGATACCACATTGCTACAAACAACTGGCTTCCAGGACAAAAAACTTTCCCTGCAGCATGCGAACCATGAGGCCTTCAACAAACTTGCACAACGGCACTACCGCACTGCACTGAAAAAAGGCGTGACCAATGGTCTCGACATTCCCAGTACAGCGACGACAGTTTGGATATTTCTCCAAGCCTGCTGAACAAAGTCTTTTGCCGACCCAGAGGGCCCCGCGAATCATCAGCCAGGTGAGTGATGCCTCATCGTTATTGAGACATTTCAACCCAGGCGCCCAAGGCCATATCGAGCGAGCCTCCTGCTTCGTAAGACCGAGCTCGTCGATCAGATCATCTTGAACGGACCCCTAACTAACACACGATATAATGCCTTACGAGACAACGCTTGGGCGTCGGAGAGGCCACCCGACGACCGCAAGAGGAGCTTCAAAGCACGACGACATTCACGATAGAAGGAGCACTCGCCACGAGGAGTACGACCGGCCTCCTCCTCGCACGAGTGCACACTTCTCAGGGATGGGAAATGTTTACGGACATCTTCTTTCCAAAAGGTGCCCACCTCATCCAAACCGCGACACATTCGGTCGAGAAAGGTAATGCGTAGCATATATTGACGAATCTCAATGCTAGGCATTCCCAGACCGCCCTCAGAGGGATGAAGGCAACAGATCTCGCGAGATGCCATGTGGGCCTTGCCTCTCCACAAGAAAGAGAACAAGGCCTTGACTAATGACATTAGTCGGGCATACGGGAGTGGAAGCACAGAAAGACGGTAGAGGAGTATCGGATAGATGTGGGAACCACAAACTTCCGCCCTTCCCTTCAGGGAAAGTCCCCTCCGAGACCACAGACTAGCCGCGGCCTCGGCCCGCCCCTGTACCTCCGACCAATTCTTTTCCAACTGGAGATCAGGACCGAACCAGACGCCGAGTATCTTGATCGGCCCATCCGTCCAGAGGAAAGGTCCGGGAAGAGAAACTCCTTCCACGCACCCAACCGCAAGCCCACAGACTTATCGCGGTTGATTTTGGCCCCTGTCACCATCTCATACCCACTGATCTGCTTACTGACTTCGTTAATCTCGGCTCTGCTCGACACAAGAACCGAAACGTCGTCAGCATAGGCAGAATACCTGGCCGAGGTGTTAGCACCAGGCAGCGAAATACCGCGTAGGACCGGATTCGCCTTTAACTTGCAAAGGAAAGGCTCCAACGCAAGAACGTAAAGCAGAGGCGATAGCGGACAACCTTGACGAATGGAGCGAGACAATACGAAAGGCTTCGATCTTACCCCATTCACTTCCACCAGCGCACCGGGGTCGCATACAAGAGTCGGATCCAGGAGCGAAAGTCGGCTCCGAAACCGGCCGCCGAAAGGACAGCCTCCAGAAATCGATGGTCAACCCTATCGAAGGCCTTGGACTGATCTAAATTGATCAGCGCGGCTTCACTGTCGACTTGTTCTAAGATCAGGCGTACCATATGAAGGTTATCCTGAATAGTCCTGCCCTTCACAGCACAAGTCTGTTCAGGGCCAATCAGACTAGACAGGACAAGCTGCAAACGGTTGGCTAAGATCTTCGCCAAAATCTTTAAGTCAGTGTTTAACATCGTTAAAGGGCGAAAGTTCCCTAACCCATCCCCACCGTCCTTGTCCTTACGCAGCAAGTTGATGACACCCCTGGTGAAGCGTTGAGGTAAAGACCCCTGCCTCATCCAGTGGTTGTACATCAGTTCCAGCAAAGGCACAAAAACGTGCGACAACCTCAAGTAAACTTCGTAGGGAAGACCATCTAATCCCGGAGACTTATCCAGGCCAACCTGCTTCAGCGTTTCCCAGATTTCCGACTCTGTTATGGGACCCTCGCACCTACCCACTTCAGCTGCCGAGAGGCAGGGAAAGTCAGCTAAATAGGCGTCGAACTGAGCAGAACTCAGACCGGGCTCCCTGGTGAAAAGCTCCTGAAAGTAATCTCGAAAGACCTCACATATGCCCGCGTTTGTAGTCACGGTCCGCTTATCCGGTAATGTGACGCACGCTATATGTCGCCTGGCCGCGTTTCGATTTTCCTCTACACGCAGTTCAGCGGCCATATTCGTTGCCTCAGAAGACATTCTTTTTAACCTAGCCCTAACTACCAGAGCTTGATCCTTCTTGATAAGCAAGGAGGCCAACTCTGCCTTAGCTAAGACTATGTCCCCACTAACACGGGATTTCACGGCCCGATCAACTTTTTTTCTTCTAAAGCCGTTTGCGCCGCTAATTTATCTAAATTGAGCCGACGACTAAAGTCGGCAGCAAACGTACGAATCTTAGATTTTAAATTGCCCCACCAGGCATTTCCCACAACCGCTCCCGTCAATTCCCTCTGGATTGTTAGTAGCAGCTGGTCCCGGAAACCCTGATCACTGAAAAGCGAACAGTTCAATTTCCAGTAACCAGCCAACTTAACCTTAGGCTTATCTAAGTTTACACGGACCCGGACAAGCCTATGGTCCGTATAAACTATATAATGGAAACTTGGACAGCCTAAGAGCCCTACATCGACTCTCCTAACTAAGACTCGGTCCAGGTAGCTCGCAAGCGAGCCAGGAGCCGAGCTGCCACTAGTAGTCCAAGTCCATGCTACCTCCCGAGGGTGTTCATTCCGGAACTTATCGACGAGATCAAACCCATCGATAAAGTCCCGAAATGGTTTCACATCCGGGTTGTAAGTACCTTTTTTGTGCCCTATCCGATCTATATCGGGGTCAAGGACGGCATTCCAATCCCCCGCTAAAATTACCCGACGAGACGTCGTCAAGAACGGCGCGATCTGCCGAAACAAAGCAGGCCGCTCGGAATGGATATTGGGCGCATAAACCCCAATGAGACGAAGAAGCTTATCCTTTATGGTAACATCCAGCACGCAAAGCCTGCCCGCCGGATCTGCGAAGACAAGGGTACAAGCAGCCTTCAAAGACCTGCTCACTAGCCAAGAGACACCCCTCGAAAAACCATCAAAACATGCTGAATAAAGGGCGAACCCCCTAGACAGTATGTCCTCACGATCATGAGAAGAAAACCGGGTCTCTTGCAAACAACATATATTCACCCCGAGGCACTGAAGGTCACGAGAGAGCCTCGCCCTGCGAGACTCGGACCTCAGGCCCCGGGCATTCAAACTAGCTAACCAGAGAGCCATCGTGAAGCCGATTAGGGTTGCCCTTCAGGATAGAACATGGCTGGGGTGAGGACACCCACAGCTCGTCCCATGGAACCCGACGCCATCTCATTCTCGACGGTATCATCCTGAGACAAGCCGCCGATGTCCGAAGGGTAGGTAAGTTTCAAAGCTCTATAAAGGGATGGGTGAACAAAAACTGGGACCCTCCCTTTAAGTTTCTGGCTTGCTCCATCCGAGTCTGGGTCTAACAAATAGGCAGCAGGGGGCACCATTTTTAGAGATGACTGGCCTCCTCTATCATGCCCCAAATCTCCCGCGTTCCCGGGCCCGTTCTAATAACTGTTAAAACCCTTTTCGCAGAAGGGAAATTCTCAGGCCTTTCCACCTCTCTGTCGTTAATACTATGAGAATTCCTGAGGATTTTTAAATCCTTGGGATTTCTGGTTTGTCCAAAAACCCTTTCGCCTGGTCCCGGGAAACGCGGCAGACGTCTTCCCCTGGGAAATATGGAGGTTTGATAATTTTTTTCTTTTTCATGTCGGCCACAATTTGAGTTTCAGGGGCTTCTGCCTTTTTTTTTGAGGTGACTGAGCAGGAGTAGACATTGGAGAAGGATTGGGTGTGGTAGAGGGAGTCCAACCCGAAGGTGTTCTAACTGGGGAAGGTTTGGATGAATGTATTTTTTTGGCAGGTGAGTTCGACACAGATTTTGGCGGAGGTGGCTTGGTGAATTTAGATGAAGGGGAAGACGGGGCAGAGGATAGAGGGGCCGGTGCCCACAGCGATTTTTTTTCTTTTTCCCCGCTTTGATTCCAGCTTCTCTTTCAGCTTTTTTAATGTCAAGTATTTTTTTTCCAACTCGGTTCGTTTAATTTTTGGGTTTCTGTTGCCGTTTTTCGTACGACGCCGAGGCGTCGCCCTCAGAGCTGGTAGAGGGAATGGGGCTGTAGGTGATAATGTCCCTGGTGTCATGTTGGGACGGAGGAACCGCTGTTTGGCTCTTCCCCTTGCCCCTAACCACGAGGTGCCATTCCCCCTCCTCCTTCTCCTTAACCACACTAGTGGCAGGCGTCGGTTTCGGGGGCAATGTGGGCTTGGACCCAACCGAGGGACTTTGCCCATCGGTCCGCCTCGCAGCTAGACCCATTACAGGTGCCGCAGATTTATCCTTATCGGCCAAGGGGGGATTTTGGTCACCTACGACCGGAGCTCCAGGGGCCTTCTTCCTTGGGCAGGAGGAGGAAAGGTGACCAGTCTCTCCACACCTCCAGCAAGTCGGTCGCCTACCAGTCACAATGACCGGCATTTTCCGGTCGCCTAAAACCAAACAGTTGGGGACGGACTTGAAGGCCTCTTGATCAAGCATGATGTCAAAAGTCCATCCCCCCCATCAGATTGTCGGAGAGAGCTCCTAAAATCTAGCCGTACTGCATAAAAAATGCAGCCAGAAGCTCTCCCGAAATTTGAGGAGGAACCTCGAAAACGGCCACCCTGGTCCGCCTGCGGCCTTCGTACTCGGTCCTTAATATTAGATCCTTAGTGATCAGTTCTTTTTGGCCATAGCCAGGCAATCTTCTGGTGTGGGCAGCAGAATGTCCCACATGAAGAAACCCCTACCTTTTTATAACTCTTTGGGGTTTTATCCCCAGGGACAAAAAGTGATTTAATCACAATGTCTTTTAGTGGAGCGACAAATCTTTTTGGTTTTCTTGTCCACCACAAAAACGGTCACCATTCTCTTAGCGAACATACCGAGTTCCTGGACATCATCGGCGAACCCATCTTTATTCACCAGATGGGCGTAACCTTTCGCCTTGTCCAGGAAATCCGCCATGTTCAGTATACAACCCGGAGGGGACTTCCAACAAGAGGGCGACTCCTCGCTCGATTTCCTTTAGTGCCTCTTTTTTGGGGCAACATCATTCTTAGGACTTTCTCCTTTTCTGGAGGTACTTAGGTCAGCTTTTGGGCTTTTTCCAGCCCGCTTTTTCGTTTCATTATCCTTTGGGTTGGCATTGTCCACCTTCCCAAAGAGGTCTTTCTTCACTTTGGACCGACTGCCTTCGTCGGCCATACTGCAAAATTGTGGATACAACCACTAGCGGGTCTTTTTATAGTTAACCACACAGGGAGAGGAGTTGGGGAAAAAAAATAACACAAAATAAAGAAAGCCTGGATAAACCAGGAAACAAAAAAAAAAAAAACACAAAAAAAAACTGAAATAAAAAAAAAAACAGGTAAGACTTTTTCTTAAATAAAAATAAAAATGGCGCCCGAAGGCAGCCGAAAATGAAAAAAAAACCAGAAAACTTCTCTCTTTTTTTTTTACCAGAAAAAACTAATAAATGTACAAAAATAGAAAATAAAGTTTAGCGGCTGACGCCGCTAAAGAAAATGAATTAAAAGAAAAAATAAACTAGTCAAAATAAAAAGGAGAAAGAAGGCGACTGAAGTCGCTAAAAATAAAAATAAAAATAAAAAGAAATAAAAAGAAATAAACAGAAAGCTTCTTTTTCTTTTTTCTAAACTGGTCTTTTTTTTTAAATAGAGAAAATAAATAAAAATAAGAAAGCAGTCGTCCGGTTTGACAAAGTCTTACCGGACTAAAAAAAAAGGAAGAAAAAAAAAGGAAAAAATGTGAGCCAAGGCCCAAATACAAATTAAAAACAAACAATAGAAAAAATTAAAAAGAATAAAACTAAAACAATAACTTATCAGATAAAAAAAGGTCCGATGTTATTCACACGAAAGTTCGTCCAAAAAATAAGCAGCTGAAAAGAAAACGTCTCACTACACAGTACTGGAAAAAAAGGGGGGGGGTGAGAGAAACAGTCAGAATAAAAGTCAAAACTGTCGCTCGGTGTGACAATATTTATTGTTTTATACAAACAAATAAGGCACAAGGCCAACAAGGGGGATTGGGGAATGACGGTCTTCTTCTGTCATTAATCTAAAACTTAGCTAGTCACAGACACTGACCCAGACATGCCAACAATAAACCAATCACCAAAACATCACATTCACTCCTACCATTCTTACTACGACCACCATAATACCTCAGTTTCTCTATGACGTCCTAACTAGACCCCATATGTACAAATATTGTTCATGGGGGGAGGGTCATAAAATTAACAACTTTTTTTTTTCCAACCCCAAATGTGTATTTACAGAATGAACTAAAATATTTACAATAAAACTAAACAAAACTGAGTTAGTAATAAAACCCCCCACAAACTATGAATGTGGCAGAAATGTCAGTTTACTAGACGAAAACGATGCGGGACTAAGAAAAAGATTACACATTCAGACCATCAAGCATTCACACAAACACTCACTCATTCATACACAACAACAAATACGAAAACACACACCCGAAACGAAAGGCGTCCCGCATCCACCAGCAAACTGACATCACTAACCACCTAACAAGGGAGGGGATGGGGAATTAAACAAAAGTAAAAAAAAATGGGGACAGAAATAAAAGGGACCAATGAGCTTACATACCCTAGCTAAGTTAAACGGGAAAAAGAAAAGTAAAAAACTAAATAAAACAAAAACCTAGTCTAACCTAATAATTGGGTGGGTTGCCAATGTTCCACCCTGTTAGGACAATATTCTGTGCCTAACCGACATCTAAATGCCACTCAAGGTCAGCCCTTTCACTCTACACATTCGCGCAAGATTCACCCACCTTTTGGCGAATTCTGATGATGGGAGCCGCCGCCTTTCCGTCCTAATCTTGACTTTAAGCTGATGCCTAAAGTACAAGATTAGTTGGGAAGAGGTGAACTTCTCGCCATCATAAAATCCCTTCTGTCGCGTCGTCCAAATCACGACTCGCATAACCCCTAGTAAGCAACAGAACACATAGTGTTCAGCCTTCGTCAATTGCGATACCACATTGCTACAAACAGAACTGGCTTCCAGGACAAAAAACTTTCCCTGCAGCATGCGAACCATGAGGCCTTCAACAAACCTGCACAACGGCACTACCGCACTGCACTGAAAAAAGGCGTGACCAATGGTCTCGACATTCCCAGTACAGCGACGACAGTTTGGATATTTCTCCAAGCCTGCTGAACAAAGTCTTTTGCCGACCCAGAGGGCCCCGCGAATCATCAGCCAGGTGAGTGATGCCTCATCGTTATTGAGACATTTCAACCCAGGCGCCCAAGGCCAAACCGAGCGAGCCTCCTGCCTCGTAAGACCGAGCTCGTCGATCAGATCATCTTGAACGGCCCCCTAACTAACACACGATATAATGCCTTACGAGACAACGCTTGGGCGTCGGAGAGGCCAACCGACGACCGCAAGAGGAGCTTCAAAAGCGCGACGACATTCACGATAGAAGGAGCACTCGCCACGTGGAGTACGACCGGCCTCCTCCTCGCACGAGTGCACACTTCTCAGGGATGGGAAATGTTTACGGACATCTTCTTTCCAAAAGGTGCCCACCTCCTCCAAACCGCGACACATTCGGTCGAGAAAGGTAATGCGTAGCATATATTGACGAATCTCAATGCTAGGCATTCCCAGACCGCCCTCAGAGGGATGAAGGCAACAGATCTCGCGAGATGCCATGTGGGACTTGCCTCTCCACAAGAAAGAGAACAAGACCTTGACTAACGATGTTAGTCGGGCACACGGGAGTGGAAGCACAGAAAGACGGTAGAGGAGTATCGGATAGATGTGGGAACCACAAACTTCCGCCCTTCCCTTCAGGGAAAGTCCCCTCCGAGACCACAGACTAGCCGCGACCTCGGCCCGCCCCTGTACCTCCGACCAATTCTTTTCCAACTGGAGATCAGGACCGAACCAGACGCCGAGTATCTTGATCGGCCCATCCGTCCAGAGGAAAGGTCCGGGAAGAGAAACTCCCTTCCACGCACCCAACCGCAAGCCCACAGACTTATCGCGGTTGATTTTGGCCCCTGTCACCAACTCATACCCACTGATCTGCTTACTGACTTCGTTAATCTCGGCTCTGCTCGACACAAGAACCGAAACGTCGTCAGCATAGGCAGAATACCTGGCCGAGGTGTTAGCACCAGGCAGCGAAATACCGCGTAGGACCGGATTCGCCTTTAACTTGCGAAGGAAAGGCTCCAACGCAAGAACGTACAGCAGAGGCGATAGCGGACAACCTTGACGAATGGAGCGAGACAATACGAAAGGCTTCGATCTTACCCCATTCACTTCCACCAGCGCACCGGGGGTCGCATACAAGAGACGGATCCAGGAGCGAAAGTCGGCTCCGAAACCGGCCGCCGAAAGGACAGCCTCCAGAAATCGATGGTCAACCCTATCGAAGGCCTTGGACTGATCTAAATTGATCAGCGCGGCTTCACTGTCGACTTGTTCTAAGATCAGGCGTACCATATGAAGGTTATCCTGAATAGTCCTGCCCTTCACAGCACAAGTCTGTTCAGGGCCAATCAGACTAGACAGGACAAGCTGCAAACGGTTGGCCAAGATCTTCGCCAAAATCTTTAAGTCATTGTTTAACATCGTTAAAGGGCGAAAGTTCCCTAACCCATCCCCACCGTCCTTGTCCTTACGCAGCAACTTGATGACACCTCTGGTGAAGCGTTGAGGTAAAGACCCCTGCCTCATCCAGTGGTTGTACATCAGTTCCAGCAAAGGCACAAAAACGTGCGACAACCTCAAGTACACTTCGTAAGGCAGACCATCTAATCCCGGAGACTTATCCAGGCCAACCTGCTTCAGCGCTTCCCAGATTTCCGACTCTGTTATACGGCCCTCGCACCTAGCCACTTCAGCTGCCGAGAGGCAGGGAAAGTCAGCTAAATAGGCGTCGAACTGAGCAGAACTCAGACCGGGCTCCCTGGTGAAAAGCTCCTGAAAATAATCTCGAAAGACCTCACATATGCCCGCGTTTGTAGTCACAGTCCGCTTATCCGGTAATGTGACGCACGCTATATGTCGCCTGGCCGCGTTTCGATTTTCCTCTACACGCAGTTCAGCGGCCATATTCGTTGCCTCAGAAGACATTCTTTTTAACCTAGCCCTAACTACCAGAGCTTGATCCTTCTTGATAAGCAAGGAGGCCAACTCTGCCTTAGCTAAGACTATGTCCCCACTAACACGGGATTTCACGGCCCGATCAACTTTTTCCTCTAAAGCCGTTTGCGCCGCTAATTTATCTAAATTGAGCCGACGACTAAAGTCGGCAGCAAACGAACGAATCTTAGATTTTAATTTGCCCCACCAGGCATTTCCCACAACCGCTCCCGTCAATTCCTTCTGGATTGTTAGTAGCAGCTGGTCCCGGAAACCCTGATCACTGAAAAGCGAACAGTTCAATTTCCAGTAACCAGCCGACTTAACCTTAGGCTTATCTAAGTTTACACGGACCCGGACAAGCCTATGGTCCGTATAAACTATATAATGGAAACTTGGACAACCTAAGAGCCCTACATCGACTCTCCTAACTAAGACTCGGTCCAGGTAGCTCGCAAGCGAGCCAGGAGCCGAGCTGCCACTAGTAGTCCAAGTCCATGCTACCTCCCGAGGGTGTTCATTCCGGAACTTATCGACAAGATCAAACCCATCGATAAAGTCCCGAAATGGTTTCACATCCGGGTTGTTAGTACCTTTTTGTGCCCTATCCGATCTATATCGGGGTCAAGGACGGCATTCCAATCCCCGCTAAAATTACCCGACGAGACGTCGTCAAGAACGGCGCGATCTGCCGAAACAAAGCAGGCCGCTCGGAATGGATATTGGGCGCATAAACCCCAATGAGACGAAGATGCTTCTCCTTTATGGTAACATCCAGCACGCAAAGCCTGCCCGCCGGATCTGCGAAGACAAGGGTACATGCAGCCTTCAAAGACCTGCAAACTAGCCAAGAGACACCCTCGAACAACCATCAAAACATGCTGAATAAAGGGCGAACCCCTAGACAGTATGTCCTCACGATCATGAAAATTAAACCGGGTCTCTTGCAAACAACATATATTCACCCCGAGACGCTGAAGGTCACGCAAGAGCCTCACCCTGCGAGACTCGGACCTCAGGCCCCGGGCATTCAAACTTGCTAACCAGAGAGCCATCGTGAGGCCGATTAGGGTTGCCCTTCAGGATAGAACATGGCTGGGGTGAGGACACCCACAGCTCGTCCCATGGATCCCGACGCCATCTTTTTTCGACGGTATCGTCCTGAGACAAACCGCCGATGTCCGAAGGGTATGTAAGTTTTAACGCTCTATAAAGGGATGGGTGAACGAAAACCGGGACCCTCCCTTTAGTTTTTGATTTGCTTCATCACTATCTGGGTCTAGTAGGTAAGCAGCAGGGGGCACCATTTTTAGAGATGACTGGGCCTCCTCTATCATGCCCCAAATCTCCCGCGTTCCCGGGCCCGTTCTGATGACTGTTAAGACTCTTTTTGGCGGAGGGAAATTCTCAGGCCTTTCCACCTCTTTGCTGTTTATATTTTGGAAATTCCAAAGGATTTTTAAATCCTTTGGATTTCGTGTTTGTCCAAACACCCTCTCCGCCTGGTCCCGGGAAACGCGGCAGACGTCTTCCCCTGGGAAATAAGGCGGTTTCACTTTCTTTTTCTTTTTGTCAGCTATATTTTGAGAGTCAGGACTTCTGACTCTCTTTTTCTGAGGTGTATGAATGGGTGTATGACTGGGTGTGGACATTGGCGAAATGTTAGGGGTGGTTGATGGGGTCCACCCAGAAGGAGTCCTTACAGGCGAAGGCTTAGTAGAGTGTATGTGTTTTGCTGGTGAATTTGACAGTGATTTGGGCGGATGAGGCTTTGTGAATTTGGATGAATTAGGGGAAGACGGGGCAGAGGATAGAGGGGCCGGTGCCCCCGACGATTTTTTTTCTTTTCCCCGCTTCGCTTCCAATTTCTCTTTTAGTTTCTTTATATCCAAAATTTTTTGCCAACTTGGCTCATTTAATTTTTGAGCATCTGTAGCCGTCTTTTCGTATGACGCAGAGGCGTCGCCCTCAGCGCTGGTAGAGGGAATGGGGCTGTAGGTGATGGTGTCCCTGGAGTCATGCTGGGACGGAGGAACCGCTGTTTGGCTCTTCCCCTTGCCCCTAACCACGAGGTGCCATTCCCCTCATCCTTCTCCTTAACCACACTAGTGGCAGGCGTCGGTTTCGGGGGCAATGTGGGCTTAGACCCAACCGAGGGACTTTGCCCATCGGTCCGCCTCGCAGCTAGACCCATTACAGGTGCCGCGGATTTTACCTTATCGGCCAAGGGGGTATTTTGGTCGCCTGTGACCGGAACTCCAGGGGCCTTCTTCCCTGGGCAGGAGGAGGAAAGGTGACCAGTCTCTCCACACCTCCAGCAAGTCGGTCGCCTACCAGTCACAATGACCGGCATTTTCCGGTCACCTAAAACCAAACAGTTGGGGACGGACTTGAAGGCCTCTTGATCCAACATGATGTCAAACGTCCATCCCCGTTCAGATTGTCGGAGAGAGCTCCTAAAATCTGGCCGTACTGCATAAAAAATGCAGCCAGAAGCTCTCCCGAATTTGAGGAGGAACCTCAAAAACTGCCACCCTGGTCCGCCTGCGGCCCTCATACTCTGTTCTCAGAATGAGATCCTTAGTGATTAATTCTTTTTTGCCATCGACAGGCAATCTTCTGGTGTGGGCAGCAGAATGTCCCACATGAAAAATCCCCTACCTTTTATGACTCTTTGGGGTTTTATCCCCAGGGACAAAAGTGATTTAATCACAATGTCTTTTGTGGAGCGACAAATCTTTTTAGTTTTCTTGTCCACCACAAAAACGGTCACCATTCTTTTAGCGAACATACCGAGTTCCTGGACATCATCGACGAACCCATCTTTCTTCACCAGATGGGCATAACCTTTCGCCTTGTCCAGGAAATCCGCCATGTTCAGTATACAATTCGGAGGAGACTTCCAACAAGAGGGCGACTCCAATGAAACGTCTTTAGAAGCAACATTCGGACTTTCTCCTTTTCTGGAGGAACTTTGGTCATTTTTAGGGCTGTTAGCTTTTGGGCTGTTAGCTTTTGGGCTTTTACCAGCCCGCTTTTTTGTCTCATTCTCCTTTGGGTTGGTACTGTCGACCTTCCCAAAGAGGTCTTTTCTTACTTTAGACCGACTGCCTTCGTCGGCCATACTGAAGGGTTGTGAAACCAACCACTAGCGGGTTTTTTTAAACACACAGGGAGAGGAGTTGGGCAAAAAAAACAAAATAAAGAAAACCTGGATAAACCAGGGAAAAAATAAAAAAAAACAAACAAACAAAAATTAAATGAAAAAAAAGACTGAAAACAGGTAAGACTTAAATAAAAATAAAAATGGCGCCCGAAGGCAGCCGAAAATGGAAAAAAAAACCAGAAAACTTCTCTCTTTTTTTTTTACCAGAAAAAACTAAACAAAAAGTACAAAAATAGAAAAATAAAGTTTAGCGGCTGAGGCCGCTAAAGAAAAATGAATTAAAAAAATAAACTAGTCAAAATAAAAAGGAGAAAGAAGGCGACTGAAGTCGCTAAAAAAAATATAAAAAAGAAATAAACAAAAAGCTTCTTTTTCTTTTTTTTTCTAAACTGGTCTTTTTTTAAATAAATAAAAAAATAAAAAAGCAGTCGTCCGGTTTGACAAAGTCTTACCGGACTAAAAAAAAGAAAAAATGTGAGCTAAGGCCCAAATACAAAAACAAAAAAAAAAAAAAGAAATAGAAAAAATTAAAAAGAATGAAAATAAAACAATAACTTAACAGATAAAAAGGTCCGGATTTTTTTCACAAAAGTACGTCCAAGTAATAAACAGCTGCAAAGAAACAGTCTCACAGAACTGGAAAAAAAAGGGGGGTGAAAGAAACGGACAGAATAAACGTCAAAACTGTCGCTCGGTGCGACAATATTTATTGTTTTAAACAAACAAATAAGGCACAAGGCCAACAAGGGGGATTGGGGAATGACGGTCTTCTTCTGTCATTAATCTAAAACTTAGCTAGTCACAGACACTGACCCAGACATGCCAACAATAAACCAATCACCAAAACATCACATTCACTCCTACCATTCTTACTACGACCACCATAATACCTCAGTTTCTCTATGACGTCCTAACTAGACCCCATATGTACAAATATTGTTCATGGGGGAGGGTCATAAAATTAACAACTTTTTTTAAAAAAAATCCAAATGTGTATTTACAGAATGAACTAAAATATTTACAATAAAACTAAACAAAACTGAGTTAGTAATAAAACCCCCACAAACTATGAATGTGGCAGAAATGTCAGTTTACTAGACGAAAACGTTGCGGGACTAAGAAAAAAAGATTACACATTCAGACCATCAAGCATTCACACAAACACTCACTCATTCATACACAACAACAAATACGAAAACACACACCCGAAATGAAAGGCGTCCCGCATCCACCAGCAAACTGACATCACTAACCACCTAACAAGGGAGGGGATGGGGAATTAAACAAAAGTAAAAAAAAATGGGGACAGAAATAAAAGGGACCAATGAGCTTACATACCCTAGCTAAGTTAAACGGGAAAAAAGAAAAGTAAAAAACTAAATAAAACAAAAACCTAGTCTAACCTAATAATTGGGTGGGTTGCCAATGTTCCACCCTGTTAGGACAATATTCTGTGCCTAACCGACATCTAAATGCCACTCAAGGTCAGCCCTTTCACTCTACACATTCGCGCAAGATTCACCCACCTTTTGGCGAATTCTGATGATGGGAGCCGCCGCCTTTCCGTCCTAATCTTGACTTTAAGCTGATGCCTAAAGTACAAGATTAGTTGGGAAGAGGTGAACTTCTCGCCATCATAAAATCCCTTCTGTCGCGTCGTCCAAATCACGACTCGCATAACCCCTAGTAAGCAACAGAACACATAGTGTTCAGCCTTCGTCAATTGCGATACCACATTGCTACAAACAGAACTGGCTTCCAGGACAAAAAAACTTTCCCTGCAGCATGCGAACCATGAGGCCTTCAACAAACCTGCACAACGGCACTACCGCACTGCACTGAAAAAAAAAAAGGCGTGACCAATGGTCTCGACATTCCCAGTACAGCGACGACAGTTTGGATATTTCTCCAAGCCTGCTGAACAAAGTCTTTTGCCGACCCAGAGGGCCCCCGAATCATCAGCCAGGTGAGTGATGCCTCATCGTTATTGAGACATTTCAACCCAGGCGCCCAAGGCCAAACCGAGCGAGCCTCCTGCCTCGTAAGACCGAGCTCGTCGATCAGATCATCTTGAACGGCCCCCCTAACTAACACACGATATAATGCCTTACGAGACAACGCTTGGGCGTCGGAGAGGCCAACCGACGACCGCAAGAGGAGCTTCAAAGCGCGACGACATTCACGATAGAAGGAGCACTCGCCACGTGGAGTACGACCGGCCTCCTCCTCGCACGAGTGCACACTTCTCAGGGATGGGAAATGTTTACGGACATCTTCTTTCCAAAAGGTGCCCACCTCCTCCAAACCGCGACACATTCGGTCGAGAAAGGTAATGCGTAGCATATATTGACGAATCTCAATGCTAGGCATTCCCAGACCGCCCTCAGAGGGATGAAGGCAACAGATCTCGCGAGATGCCATGTGGGACTTGCCTCTCCACAAGAAAGAGAACAAGACCTTGACTAACGATGTTAGTCGGGCACACGGGAGTGGAAGCACAGAAAGACGGTAGAGGAGTATCGGATAGATGTGGGAACCACAAACTTCCGCCCTTCCCTTCAGGGAAAGTCCCTCCGAGACCACAGACTAGCCGCGACCTCGGCCCGCCCCTGTACCTCCGACCAATTCTTTTCCAACTGGAGATCAGGACCGAACCAGACGCCGAGTATCTTGATCGGCCCATCCGTCCAGAGGAAAGGTCCGGGAAGAGAAACTCCTTCCACGCACCCAACCGCAAGCCCACAGACTTATCGCGGTTGATTTTGGCCCCGTCACCAACTCATACCCACTGATCTGCTTACTGACTTCGTTAATCTCGGCTCTGCTCGACACAAGAACCGAAACGTCGTCAGCATAGGCAGAATACCTGGCCGAGGTGTTAGCACCAGGCAGCGAAATACCGCGTAGGACCGGATTCGCCTTTAACTTGCGAAGGAAAGGCTCCAACGCAAGAACGTACAGCAGAGGCGATAGCGGACAACCTTGACGAATGGAGCGAGACAATACGAAAGGCTTCGATCTTACCCCATTCACTTCCACCAGCGCACCGGGGTCGCATACAAGAGACGGATCCAGGAGCGAAAGTCGGCTCCGAAACCGGCCGCCGAAAGGACAGCCTCCAGAAATCGATGGTCAACCCTATCGAAGGCCTTGGACTGATCTAAATTGATCAGCGCGGCTTCACTGTCGACTTGTTCTAAGATCAGGCGTACCATATGAAGGTTATCCTGAATAGTCCTGCCCTTCACAGCACAAGTCTGTTCAGGGCCAATCAGACTAGACAGGACAAGCTGCAAACGGTTGGCCAAGATCTTCGCCAAAATCTTTAAGTCAGTGTTTAACATCGTTAAAGGGCGAAAGTTCCCTAACCCATCCCCACCGTCCTTGTCCTTACGCAGCAACTTGATGACACCTCTGGTGAAGCGTTGAGGTAAAGACCCTGCCTCATCCAGTGGTTGTACATCAGTTCCAGCAAAGGCACAAAAACGTGCGACAACCTCAAGTACACTTCGTAAGGCAGACCATCTAATCCCGGAGACTTATCCAGGCCAACCTGCTTCAGCGCTTCCCAGATTTCCGACTCTGTTATACGGCCCTCGCACCTAGCCACTTCAGCTGCCGAGAGGCAGGGAAAGTCAGCTAAATAGGCGTCGAACTGAGCAGAACTCAGACCGGGCTCCCTGTTGAAAAGCTCCTGAAAATAATCTCGAAAGACCTCACATATGCCCGCGTTTGTAGTCACAGTCCGCTTATCCGGTAATGTGACGCACGCTATATGTCGCCTGGCCGCGTTTCGATTTTCCTCTACACGCAGTTCAGCGGCCATATTCGTTGCCTCAGAAGACATTCTTTTAACCTAGCCCTAACTACCAGAGCTTGATCCTTCTTGATAAGCAAGGAGGCCAACTCTGCCTTAGCTAAGACTATGTCCCCACTAACACGGGATTTCACGGCCCGATCAACTTTTTTCTAAAGCCGTTTGCGCCGCTAATTTATCTAAATTGAGCCGACGACTAAAGTCGGCAGCAAACGAACGAATCTTAGATTTTAATTTGCCCCACCAGGCATTTCCCACAACCGCTCCCGTCAATTCCTTCTGGATTGTTAGTAGCAGCTGGTCCCGGAAACCCTGATCACTGAAAAGCGAACAGTTCAATTTCCAGTAACCAGCCGACTTAACCTTAAACTTATCTAAGTTTACACGGACCCGGACAAGCCTATGGTCCGTATAAACTATGTAATGGAAACTTGGACAGCCTAAGAGCCCTACATCGACTCTCCTAACTAAGACTCGGTCCAGGTAGCTCGCAAGCGAGCCAGGAGCCAAGCTGCCACTAGTAGTCCAAGTCCATGCTACCTCCCGAGGGTGTTCATTCCGGAACTTATCGACGAGATCAAACCCATCGATAAAGTCCCGAAATGGTTTCACATCCGGGTTGTAAGGCACCTTTTTTGTGCCCTATCCGATCTATATCGGGGTCAAGGACGGCATTCCAATCCCCCGCTAAAAGTACCCGACGAGACGTCGTCAAGAACGGCGCGATCTGCCGAAACAAAGCAGGCCGCTCGGAATGGATATTGGGCGCATAAACCCCAATGAGACGAAGATGCTTCTCCTTTATGGTAACATCCAGCACGCAAAGCCTGCCCGCCGGATCCGCGACGACAAGGGTACATGCAGCCTTCAAAGACCTGCAAACTAGCCAAGAGACACCCCTCGAACAACCATCAAAACATGCTGAATAAAGGGCGAACCCCTAGACAGTATGTCCTCACGATCATGAGAATTAAACCGGGTCTCTTGCAAACAACATATATTCACCCCGAGGCGCTGAAGGTCACGAGAGCCTCTCCCCTGCGAGACTCGGACCTCAGGCCCCGGGCATTCAAACTTGCTAACCAGAGCGCCATCGTGAGGCCGATTAGGGTTGCCCTTCAGGATAGAACATGGCTGGGGTGAGGACACCCACAGCTTGTCCCATGGAGCCAGTCCTCATCTCAAAATCGAGCGAGTCATCCTGGGACAAGCCGCCGATGTCCGAAGGATAAGTTAATTTAATGGGCTCTATAAAGGGAAGGGTGAACAAAAAGCGGGACCCTCCCTTACAATTCTTTTTGTTTCGTCTAAATCTTCCTCAATAAGAACGGCAGCTGGGGGCACCATTTTTTAAGGACGACTTTGCCTCCTCAATCATGCCCCAAATCTCCCGCGTTCCCGGGCCAGTTCTTACCACGGTTAACAGGGTTCGGGCCTTCTTGAAGTTTTCCGGCACCTCCACATCCACCCCATTGATGTGCCGAAAGTTCCATAATACTTTTAAATCCTTCCGGGTTTTCGTTTGCCCGAAGACCCTTTCCGCCTGTTCCCGGGATACGCGGCAGACGTCTTCCCCAGGAGATATGGAGGTTTCACCTTCTTTTTTTTTTTTTCTCGGTGACAGATTGCGACTCAGGGCTTCTCACTCTTTTTTTGGGGGTGGGCACGGGTGTCATGTTGGGAGTGGTGGAGGAGTCATGCCCGAAGGCGTTCTCACGGGTGAAGGTTTCGCAGAAAGATGAGGTTTAGTCGGCGAGTTTGATAAAGATTTCGGTGGAGGAGGTTTTAAAAAATCCTTTTTAGATGAAGAGGGGGAAGACGGGGCAGAGGATAGAGGGGCCGGTGCCCCCGACGATTTTTTTTCTTTTCCCCGCTTCGCTTCCAATTTCTCTTTTAGTTTCTTTATATCCAAAATTTTTTGCCAACTTGGCTCATTTAACTTTTGAGCATCTGTAGCCGTCTTTTCGTATGACGCAGAGGCGTCGCCCTCAGCGCTGGTAGAGGGAATGGGGCTGTAGGTGATGGTGTCCCTGGAGTCATGCTGGGACGGAGGAACCGCTGTTTGGCTCTTCCCCTTGCCCCTAACCACGAGGTGCCATTCCCCCTCATCCTTCTCCTTAACCACACTAGTGGCAGGCGTCGGTTTCGGGGGCAATGTGGGCTTAGACCCAACCGAGGGACTTTGCCCATCGGTCCGCCTCGCAGCTAGACCCATTACAGGTGCCGCGGATTTTACCTTATCGGCCAAGGGGGTATTTTGGTCGCCTGTGACCGGAACTCCAGGGGCCTTCTTCCCTGGGCAGGAGGAGGAAAGGTGACCAGTCTCTCCACACCTCCAGCAAGTCGGTCGCCTACCAGTCACAATGACCGGCATTTTCCGGTCACCTAAAACCAAACAGTTGGGGACGGACTTGAAGGCCTCTTGATCCAACATGATGTCAAACGTCCATCCCCGTTCAGATTGTCGGAGAGAGCTCCTAAAATCTGGCCATACTGCATAAAAAATGCAGCCAGAAGCTCTCCCGAAATTTGAGGAGGAACCTCAAAACTGCCACCCTGGTCCGCCTGCGGCCCTCATACTCAGTTCTAAGAATGAGATCCTTAGTTATTAATTCCTTTTTGGCCATCGACAGGCAATCTTCTGGTGTGGGCAGCAGAATGTCCCACATGAAAAATCCCCTACCTTTAATGACTCTTTGGGGTTTTATCCCCAGGGACAAAAGTGATTTAATCACAATGTCTTTTGTGGAGCGACAAATCTTTTTAGTTTTCTTGTCCACCACAAAAACGGTCACCATTCTTTTAGCGAACATACCGAGTTCCTGGACATCATCGACGAACCCATCTTTCTTCACCAGATGGGCATAACCTTTCGCCTTGTCCAGGAAATCCGCCATGTTCAGTATACAATTCGGAGGAGACTTCCAACAAGAGGGCGACTCCTCCTGAAAAGCGTCTTTAGAAGCAACATTCGGACTTTCTCCTTTTCTGGAGGAACTTTGGTCATTTTTAGGGCTGTTAGCTTTTGGGCTGTTAGCTTTTGGGCTTTTACCAGCCCGCTTTTTTGTCTCATTCTCCTTTGGGTTGGTACTGTCGACCTTCCCAAAGAGGTCTTTTCTTACTTTAGACCGACTGCCTTCGTCGGCCATACTGAAGGGTTGTGAAACCAACCACTAGCGGGTTTTTTTAAACACACAGGGAGAAGAGTTGGGAAAAAAACAAAAAAAAGAAAACCTGGATAAACCAGGGAAAAATTAAAAAACAAACAAACAAAAATTAAATGAAAAAAAGACTGAAAACAGGTAAGACTTAAATAAAAATAAAAATGGCGCCCGAAGGCAGCCAAAAATGGAAAAAAAACCCAGAAAACTTCTCTTTTTTTTTTACCAGAAAAAAACTAAACAAAAAGTACAAAAATAGAAAAATAAAGTTTAGCGGCTGAGGCCGCTAAAAAAAATGAATTAAAAAATAAACTAGTCAAAAAAAAAAAAAGGAGAAAGAAGGCGACTGAAGTCGCTAAAAAAATATAAAAAAAATAAACAAAAAAAGCTTTTTTTTTTTTTTTTTTTTTCTAAACTGGTCTTTTTTTTTTAATAAATAAAAAAAAAAAAAAAGTCGTCCGGTTTGACAAAGTCTTACCGGACTAAAAAAAAAAAAAAATGTGAGCTAGGGCCCAAATACAAAAAAAAAAAAACAAAAAAGAAATAGAAAAAAATTAAAAAGAATGAAAATAAAACAAAAAACAGATAAAAAGGTCCGATTTTTTCAAAAAGTTCCAAAATAAAATGAAAAACAGTCTCAAAACTGGAAAAAAAAGGTGGGTAAAGAAACAGAATAAAAAAACTGTCGCTCGGTGCGACTCCCTTTTATGTCGCCTACTTAATATAGGCCTGGAAGGGTCTATTGTGTACGTAGTTTCCGGTCTCACAATACATACTTAACAAAATACACGGATGGCACTGTATTGATGAAAAACTAAGAAGGTATTTTCAAAACTCTTCGACAAGGAAACATATGAAAACGAGAAGATAAAGACTAATTATTAACTGTAGAAGGTAAAATGTATGGTCGTAAGGAAGTGTGACAACTTAGTATTGTGGATGTCAAAATCAAGCAAATACAAAAATCTAATTATCTGGGGAATGTAGTAGCAGAATTATAAACGTGTATAGTAATAGCGAACAATATCTTCCAGAAAAGAAACATACAGATAGGAAAATTTCAACAGAAAGAAAGAAATATGACAAACTGCCATGTAGTATAAAATTTCCCGTGTGACAGTGAATGCTGGACATTCTCTTCGCAGCTGAAGCAGAGGCTTGAAATATACTTGTATGTTAAGGTATATCATGGACACAATATATAAGTAAAGAGGAATTCATGAGGAATATACAGGACACTTACAATAAGAAAGAAACACCTGAAATTTCTGAGGCATATAATAAGGAAAGAAATTATGACGAATTTAACTCATGAAGTGAAGCAAGAGAAACGGAAAAAGCAGTGAGTAAACAGCTGAATGTGTTTACAATAAATGACAGAAAAAGGACAAAACTGGATGCTAATATTTACTTAGAGTAATAGAAAACAGAAAGTTGTGGAGAGCTATGATCGCACAAAGAAGAAGAAGAAGAAGAAAAAGTGGCAAACACTTGCAGAAGTGTATGAAGAAGATTAAGAAGAAGAAGAAGAAGAAGAAGAAGAAGAAGAAGAAGAAGCATTAATGGCGGCAACCAAATTGTTACCAATTGACAATTAGCAAAATGATGTCGGAAGAAACGCGTCTTGGGACATTTTGCGAATCACAAAGCCCGAGAAAAGCAATTTGCATTGTTATGCCCTACGACAAAAAAAAACGTGTTAGGTGTGACTCATTATTTCAGTTTTTAGTGCACTGATATTTAAAATTTGACTGATCGCTTGTTGCTACGAGCGGAATTTGAATGGAGTGGGCGAAGTGACTAAGACAAGCAACAACTTCAGGTTGCATTTAATCTTAATTTTCTTTATTTTTCTCTCATTTTTTCTCGTGCTTTTTCTCTCTTTATCTTTCTCTCTCACTCTTTCTTTATACCAGCCTCTCTCTCACTTTTATCACACTTTTCTCTCTCATTATTGTCTGATTTTTTCTCCCTATCTCACGCTGTTTCTCCTACTTTTTATTTTAATCCTTCTATATATTTATATCACTCTAGACGACACACATTTTCATTCGTATTCACACACACGCGCGTAGACAAAATATATCCACATTAACAAATACAGAAATATATACACATGAAGACACAAATATGCAAACAAGAAACCATATATGTCAACACATATCATATCATATGTGCACACGCACGCACATTCATTGCATACATAAAAATATGCACGTAAACATGCAAACATACGTAGAATATCACACATATATGAAGCCATATACACCTACACCCCTCAACACACACGCACATACACTCACAACACACACACACACACACACAACACACACACACACAACACACACACGTGGGCATGTGTCTGTGTATGAGCGTATCATACAAGGTAATATATAAGTACCAGATAGGAAAATATACCAGCGTTTGCAGACTTTTCACTGACGACTAAAAACAACGTTTCTATTGAATAAAATGCTTTTATTTTAACAACGATTTCATTAACAACACTATTATTAGCATCAGTTGATGGTTTTAGTAATATATTAAGACAATAAAGTTAATTTTAATTGAACACATGCGCGTAATATCTATTTAAAAAGATTCGTTTAATTATTTTCTAAAAGATATATTAACGAAGAAAGAAACTAGTTCATTTCTTTCAATAATAAACATTTGTTAAATTACTACCTCTGTTGACCCACTTTGCACTTTCCATGTCATCCGTGACTCAGTTTATAACACCAGAGAGCTGTTTCACTCGGGTAACATCTTCCTATTACACCTAAAGGCTTTTGTAAGGCTAAAATTAATCTCTGATGACCAAAAGCGTCTCAGAAGTGCAGAGATAACTGAGATATCTAGGCCATTTGCGCGCTGGGGTCATGCTACAATAACAACCTTATCCTGTCTTTGTAGGAAGAAGACCTACATTAAAAACTACATCTAGTTTATGAAATGTGAATGCAAGTATAACAACTATTATAGGATAAAAGTAATATTTACTGTTTAGACTGGTTTTTACATAGAACCATAATAGAACCATATTAATTGGACACCCGTAGAGATTAAAATTTATTATATTACCTATGCCAAATGAAAATAGCTTGCACTGTTTTACGGTGTTTAACTATAAATATTAGACATTTTTAAGCTTACCTTTGTCAGACAAAGTTATATTTGCTAAACTTAGATTATTAAGAAGCAGCGTTATAATACAGAGGTAAAATATAAGTTTCCATGCTGTACAAAATACTTCGTGATTAATCACGAATTATTATGTTAGCGCTGGCTTTATGCCCTTCGTTATTGCATAAATTATAAATACAGTTTTAGTTTATATAGGCACAACGGAGATTTTTCAGTAACCGTACTTCTAAGACTGTCCAGAATCCATGGAGATCACGTAATATATTTTAATAATATACTTATGACACACTAATTATACTCCTCATACCTTTAGAACATCATAACTTTTGGAAATTTAAATATTTCTCAGATTAAACTTTTTGATAAATATTGTTTATAGTCTTTTTTTTAGCAAAATGTTTCACCTAATGCTGTCTTTTACCTGTCATAAGATATATAATTTGTAAGAAAAAAGTAGTTAATTAAAAGTATTGCCAAATACGGACACTAGAACAAATGAAAGAACAGAGTATCAGTAATAACAAAGAACATCGCAGTTAAGTAAAAGCAGTTGTCAATAACATCAATAATGATAGAAGAATATCATTACTCTCAGCTGACTAAGCTACCGCTACAGTGGTGATGGACAAGTTAGAATATTCCGAGAAATTGGCAAACTTGATTGGAGATGGTTGCTATAGCAAGATGAAAAAGGACCCGGCCCCAAAACCAAGAGGTTTCATAGATCCTAAATAAGAGCAAGTATTGCTGTATACGTACGGTCTTCAATATTCATTTTAGACCTATAAGCTGCAAGGGAATCAGTAGCTGGCATAGTCAGCCCACTAGAAGGAAGTCCTTGTCATATGTTAAGAACTAAGAGCACTTCGTGGAATCGGTCTGAGCGGCTCCAATTTATAACAAGTTTAGGTTTTTAAGTTTACATGTGCAGAGCCTGTTCACCATGGTTCCTACGGATGAGGCCATATCAGTCGTTTGAAACACCCACGGAAATCAGACTTTTCCCGTTGAGAACATATTCTGAGAGATAACCCGATTAAAATGTTAATATTTTGTGTACAGACCACATTCTTCTTACAAGGATTTGATATATAACAACAAGAGGAAGGCTTACCTCGGGTTTTTCTGTTATCACTTGTCATGAGTTATCACATGGAATACTTCGAGGAAATAGCTTTCGAAATGGCACCATTAAACCAATAGTACAACTGAGATACGTAGATAACACTTCATACCTCCACCAAGAAACTGCGAAATGCAGATGGACCATTTGAACTCAGTAATAAACTCAATCCAGTTCACAGAAAAAGAAAAAATGTTTAAAAAATCAGCTGAGTTCAATACACCTGCATATCATATGATATGCAGGTGTATTGAACTCAGCTGATTTTTTAAACATTTTAAACAACCTTCACCGGACAATATATTAACTTCAATTTCCATCATACATACGGTATAAAGAAATACATAATCCGATGCCTACATCATCGTGAAAAAGTAATATATTGTGACCCATACACATGCCAACAGTATTAATACTGTACTCTTCAGAATAATAAGTACCTTGCAAATAAGCTTCTGCAAACAGAAACAGAAGAATCGAAGAAGATGATCTGAAAATTGCCATGTTTTGTCTCCCTTATCTCAAGGGTTTGTCGAGAAGACTTGTGATCCATACTATGAGGACAAAGATTCAGAAGCAGTTCGAACCCTACGGAGAAATCCATGTCGAGTTAAGCTTAATACATGATTAAGAACTATGTATATTTCATCCTTTCCAGTCGTAGCAAAAAATACAAAAGTGAAACCAACCGTCCCCTAAAAGTAAGGCTGGAGCAACATCGAAAAACCGTAATTATGAATGACACGATGTAATCAAGCAAAGCTAATTATGAACGGAAAAGGTTAGTCGCCAACACTCCCATGGAATGAAGTAAAAATACTAGACGGAGAAGAACGTTGGAGTGTCAGATATCCGAAAGCATCAGCGTACATGCTAGGCTATGAAAGCATCCTCAGTAGTCCTAGCATAGGAATAAATACTATATGGGAGCCGTTAATAAATACAGAGAATAACAGCAAGGCTTTAACAGCAGTAGCAACTGTAGCAGTAATAAATGATAAGCCACAATGAATGCAGTCAAGCTTGAGGACAGCTATAGCAGCAGGCAGATTAATATTCCAATTTCTAGACCCATGATTGACCTACGGGATTAGTGGATTAATGTATTTGGCGTAGTAATTTCGAGTCTAAGACATGCATAACTGAGCAGTGTTAAATAATAACAATACGGGGACAGTGTAGTTTAAATAAACTATTCGGTTCGAAATTCCACAAAGGTTACCTGGATCAACAAGCACCTGTAGAAGGCAGGAGAGCACAACGATCGAAACATTGTGATAACAACAAAGATGAGGACAATAGTCCGAAAGTAGATAATGTAAATTTTAAATTATTTCAAAAAATATTTCTTTGAAACGAGTATAACTCCAGGAATTTGTTTTAAGAAATTATCTTTTTAGGAACATAATACTAAAATATGTAGAATTATTTTTAAGAATATTTTCATAATTTTCAATAATAGCTAATCAATTAATATTTTGATATTTCTTAAAATTCATCTGTTCATTCATAATATTTTTAATAGCCAGTATTTATATTGAAACTGGCTGATGCATTTGAATTTCAATGGGAGAAGGACTGGCTTGTAAAATTCAATACGGCCCAAACCAAACTAGTAACGTTCCATTACCGTCGAACAGACTATGAACTTTCACCTATCATGAAGGATGGGTCTTCTCTCAATGAGACTCGTTGCCTTGGACGTCTATCGGCAGTCAAGCTCACCCCGGACTCCAAGTGGAACGTATATATGATCTATTTTTTAAAATAATTTTGATTTTTATACACACGCGCACCAGCCCACACACGAAAATGTCGGTAGAGCAACCAATCATTATTTTCTAATATTAAAATGTTTAGGTGTAAGCGATAATTTTATCGGTGTTTTAGATTAGAAAACATAAAGAAATAACTTTGGACTCATAGTTTTATAATCAAACACGGAAATATCTTTTATGCATAACCAATCAGATCTTGTTTTCTTTATAAGTTTGAGTTCATGTAGTGAAAATGGAGAAAAAAATGTCAAAAAAAATGTGTTGTTATCGATATTTTATTTTTCTTTATGTACATTGCGTATTTCATTATCTTGATTTTCTGATTTCAAATCTGTGTCAGTTGTTAAGTTTGCTTTTAACTTGCATAATGCTAAAACTATAAAGAAAAAATTGCGTAAAGTAATAATTATACAAATCAGGTTAATGAGGTGTTTGGAAAGAAAGAAAAATATTTTTGTTTTCTCTACTCTCCAAGGCCCAGTATGTATTAGTATACCAGTAATGCACCTTAACAAAATGTTAGGTATAATTAGAAACATACTGAAAAATGAATATTAAAAGTGATATAGATATAAAAACATTCTATAGGCAAAAGATGAGTATACATATATGAGCCATACTAACCATTCAGTTCATATATTAATAGGAAACAAATTGGCTCACACAGAGAAATATGGACGTATACGAATGAAAGCAGTATGTGGAAAGAACGAATAAAAAGAAGGCAATGTCCATTAAAGGGATTTTTGTTGCACATTGCCGTTTATATTAGGATCTGTTGAGAGATTTAAATTTAATTAGGAGCTTCGTGAAGAACATGATGTCACGAATGATTGAATCCTCAGTACTGATATTGAAGTTACAGTATGAATTGACTTTAGTAATATAAGAAATTTAAGCTACTTGAGCGTGTATCGTCAGCTTTTTTGAGAAAAACAGACACTGCGTCGGGCTCTTGCTTAAACTTTTGAATTTAAAATATATTTTTGGTACATTTCGATTTATGGGAGAATAACTGCGTTTGTTTTTCCATTCGACCAATCAAAAGGTTCCCCTACCTCTTGTAATAAAAGGGAGCCTTGGATTGAATTCGAGAAGTCCGCTAAGAGCTGCTGCATGAACCCAGAATAATACAGAAGAAATTTGACAACAACCAGACGAGAATTGAAAGGAAAATCAAAGTCGCTCCCACATTAAAGAAAATTCTTTAGCTTGTGTGACTGTTCCGCTTTTCATTCTTACCACAGACTTTGCTTCGAAAATTGTACCTACTCTTTGAAAACTATTCAGATAAGTATTTTTTCCTTTCTTCATTTTATTTTGTGTTGTTTACCTTTTCTGAGGACTTTACGCAGCATTGTAATTTTTATTGTAAAAGAGGTATATTTCATTTGCATTGTTTATTTTTACATCCATGTTATTGGCCATCATTTGGCACACAAGGTACTTAATTTGTGCAATTCTTTTATTTTTGAGTCTGTCTATATTTCTGAGATGAGATATTATGTACATTATTTACATTATTCGGACTATTGTCCTCATCTTTGTCGCCATATTTATCACAACGTTTCGGCCGTTGTACGCTCCGGCCTTCTTCAGGTGGTTGGAATTTCGAACTGAACCCTTTATTTCGCTCACTTGGGTAGACTGTTCTAGTTTCTAGGATGTCAGTTATCAGTTATCTCCTGCTAATTTCCCTCTGAAAGTTCTCCACTGTCTTAACCGGGTATTGAACTCACACTCTTTGGGTCATGTCACTGGATCTAACCAACGCCTTTATCCACTGTGACATGTGTCCTTGAGGACATCTGGGTATGAATTCCTGGGTATTATAAACCTAATGTCTTCAGCATCCATTTTTACCAATGCTCATATTGCAATTTTTGCTGATATCATTGCATGTTTTTACAATGGCGTTCCTTTTCTATGATTTCTGGTGTTCTTGAAGCCTTACCTTGAGGGGGCGGCCTGTCTCTCCTTTATATTCCTTTCCGCAGCTGTACGGGATGGCGCACACACAGTCTTTAGTCATGTTCTCCTCTATGGGGCATCTTACTCGGGAGAAATATCTGCGAATTGTCGTCAAGCTTTTGAAGGTTGTCCTGATGTTATATAGACCGCAGATGCTTTGTATTTTTTCTGATAAACCCTATAAAGCTGCGGAAAGGAATATAAAGGAGAGACAGGCCGCCCCCTCAAGGTAAGGCTTCAAGAACACCAGAAAGCTGTAACACGAGGGGAAGTAGAAAAATCAGGCGTGGCTGACCACATATGGAAAGAGAAGAGAGAGCACCGCCCTCTGTGGGATCAGGTTGAAATCATAGACAAGGAACACCATTGGAAAATTCGTAAACTTAAGGAATCAGCACATATGCTAGGCCACAAAAATCTACTGAGCCGACCAAGCATAGAAATAAATACAATATGGGAACCAGTAATAAGGAGTGCCAGAGAAAAGCAATGATAACAACAAAGTGGTAGTATGAGCTCTGGTAAAAACATGCAATGATATCAGCAAAAATTGACATAATGGTATTTTTCACAAGTTGAAAGGCTGCTTAGAACAATAAATATATTAACTTTTAAAATATAAAACTGAATTTTTGCTCAATAAAATTGTTTCAAATACGACTATAGTCTTTTTTCAAAAGTTTTGTCTTCAAAACAGTGCTGCGTCTTATACAGAGGCACGTTGTATATTCCAAAAAATACACTAGTTAGTCCTTTCTTCTCGCTTTCTTTTAATACTTTGTCTAATATTTCTTTCGTTGTTCCTTCTGAGTCCGTCATCAACAATGTGTCATTTGTTTATCATGTGCCAATAATAAATCCTGTAGGACTTCTAGTTTACTTAGGACTGCCTTGCTATTTAGATTAAATAAATCCGGTGAGAAAACTTATCCTTTCTATTTGTATTTATTTACTGAACTCATTCTTTATCTCTATGCAGACTGTTCCCAGTAGAGGTTACAGATTACTCGAATATCTTCTGTAAATCAAGCTTTTCAAGTATTTTAAATACCTTTTTGTGTCATACCATATCGAAATGCTTTTGTGTAATCTATTAAACATAGTTATAGGTCTTTCTGCGTGTGTATTCCTCGCTATTATATCATCTTCATCAATATCTTATTCCAGTCTCTTGAACAACGCTACAATGTTCTTGTTCTATTCCCAGTTTAATTATATTACAAGGTACATTAGAATGCTAATGGTAAGTTTAGTTATGTGTCTCATTAAGTTGATTTTCTGATGGAGTTCGCATTCTGTCTTTTTGGGGACAGATCTAATGAGATCTTCCGGTATTTCGCTCTAGTCATATTTCATTTATTATTTTAATAATGTTATCGATCTCGAACTTTTCTATCTATCCTATTTCGCTCTTCTGCTTTATTTCTCTTCATCTTGGTTTGTGCTGATCTTACTCCAGATTTTAATATTAATGGTTATTACATGATTTTATATATTGTAAGTTTCGTTTCTCTGTTGTCCTGGAAGAGCTTTCCAATGCTTTAGTTTAACCTTTGAAATATGTTTTCTATTAAAAGCGTTTCCCTTTTTTAGACTTTAATTAGTTTGTATTAATGTGTTGCAAAACTTCTTCCGTGCTTTTTCACAACGGGGTAAGAATATTTATTACATTATGAGCTTTAATATTCATAGTATTCTGTCACGCCGAAATGAGTGTGAGCAATCCACAGTTGATACGGCGCGTCCAATACAAACACCATTTAAATACTCTAATTAAATCTTCCTATGCACTTCCTACCCAAGCAGCCAAAATAGTAGTTTTATGTTTTTAATATACATTTGAAAATAAAGACGCCCAAATTAATAAGAGATAATTTTTTCTGGTATTACAGCTATAAAAGATTTAACGTTCTCAATAGAAATGCAAGAAAGAATGCCATATTTAAATAAAGCTAGAATAAAGGAATGAATGCAGGTTCACTTAAATAATTCAAGATTTACAACTCTAAAACGGAAACAAGGTTCTATAAGCATCAGCATTTAACTCTCTTGTCGCTTTTACACAAAAATACACAGTATAATAAATTTATGTATACTTAAAAGTTTGATAAGTTTCACTATGTTTACATAAATTTGTAACTATATGATATTTAAATGGTAAATTATTAGCATTTTGCCCCACTATACAGTGGAAAATTACTTTTATATGAATGCCTGGCTTTCTTTAGGTTGTCGGAGTTAGCTCCTCCTTTAGCTCCTTAACCCTTCACCAGAGGTCACTCTCCCCTGGCTATAAATACTGGTTGACCCTTCGCCTTGATCTGTTTTTTCTCTAGGCGTTCAGCTTTACCACCTTGCATATATGAGCTCTCACAGATACAGCGTTTCCCAAATTCTGGGAACACGCTAAGAACAATACACATACGTACAAACACTCAACACAACACACACATAATATTCACCACACGCACTCTGTCCATGTAACTGTCCATGTAACTTGTAACCTTTAACTTGTCGTTAATACATATAATTGTTTACATATATTTATCGGTCTTCTTTGTTTTCTTTGTTTTTCTTTGGACTTAATTAAAGTCCAACTTTCTCATGTAGTTGGACCGACTAGCAGGAAATTTCTACCCACATGTGTTCTTCTACAATACATACTCATCACCGCCACGGTCCTCTACATAACGGTGACTTCCCGACGCGATTTATCTTTTAACTCCTGCTAAAACACACAGGACAATATATATGTACAAACTCACATTTACACACACTTTAACCAAAAGAGAGCCAGATAGGAAAAACATTGAAAAAAAACTCCTTTTCGTATCCTACGCACGCCGTACACTATTAACGAAAGAACTTTTATACAACAACAAAAAGTTGTGATTAAACAGATGATAGTACAAAAATCACAACAGGTCTACAAAAAAATTTTCTCCTGCGCAGCAAAAAGAATTTTCAACACGTGGAAATCACGGAAGCCTTAATCGCCACTAGAAGAACTACAATTACTACTACATATTTGCTTGACCCTTTCTTTCTCTCGGCGATGTTTGGCCTAATTTCACCCGGCGTTTTTTACTAACACTCTCTTCTGGACTGAAACAGATAAAGTGTGAACTACATCTCAAACTAAAGGCGACTCACTGTCCTTTATTTTCAACCACAAAAGGCGACTCACTGTCCTTTATTTTCAACCACAAAAGGCGACTCACTGTCCTTTATCTTTGCAACAACGCAACTAAGAATTTGCAAGTGCGATATTCAATCGACAATAATAGCAAATTTTCTTAAACATGCATTCGACACTCGGTAGAAATTCTATATCAGCTCAAATTCGCCACAACGCTGCTTCTATTAAATCTTGTGCGCCAATTTTATCCACGCATACCAAACAAACAACCTCGTTTTTCAAACAAAACTACGACCAGGGCAGCAAACAGGTTGACGAGACGACAAAGCCAATTAAACGTGAAGCATTCGAAAAAAAAAGACAAATTTTGATAGCAAACGCAGACCACTACCGACGTTTTTTCCAGGACGTGCCCCGACTCTGACTCACTAGAGAAATACACACACCGAGCATCCTGACGACAAGCACATTTCGTTGAAACACGCATATCAACTACACTTCTGACACATTTTCTTTTCAGCTCACAAGGACAATATTCAAAACTTTCATGAACCTTTTTCTTACATATTAAAAGTTTTCGTTTTCTACAACTTTCAATCTAAGGGGTGATATTGTCGGAGTTAGCTCCTCCTTTAGCTCCTTAACCCTTCACCAGGGGTCTCTCTCCCCTGGCTATAAATACTGGCCGACCTTTCGCCTCGATCTCTTTTTTCCTCGCACTTTTCTTTACCACCTCGCAGATGTGAGCTCTCACAGATACAGCGTTTCCCAAATGCTGGGAACACGCTAAGAACAATACACGTACGTACGAACACTCTCCACAACACACACACACACATAATATTCACCACACGCACTCTGTCAATGTAACTGTCCATGTAACTTGTAACCTTTAACTTGTTATTAATACATATATTTGTTTACATATATTCATCGGTCTTGTGTTTGTTTTTCCTTGTCTTCTTTGGACTTAATTAGAGTCCAACTTTCTCATGTTTCCGGCTAGCAGGAAATTTCTACCCACATGTGTTCTTCTACAATACTCACATCTTCACCCAACGGTCCTCTACAAGGTGTCCAAAAGTCAGGACTCCAAGACTTGTTTTTTTTTTTAAGTACAGGGTGCTCTTGTCATCCCTATATAATTTTCTATTTCAGATGGCTGACACCTACATTTTGGAAGAGAGGTAGATGCGACAAGACTTTCGGACCACCCTGTAAATGTCATGGTATTTAGCATTAAAATCTCAGGATTCATATGTTATGCTTGTAATTATTCTACAACAGGGTTAGAAGTATTTTCCTTTTGTTTTCACTAAATTAGGTATACTTTTACCTTGAGGATTTCCATAAGAATTTTCTTTGAAAGTATTTTTACAGTAACTTAAATCGATAAAGACTTGCACTTTGTTTCTGATCTACGTTCACACATTTTAGCTCATTTCTTATCTGAAATATATCAATAGGTACGGCAACTAACTTATTTATGCTAGAATATTTATTAACAGGAGTAACTGGATTATCATTTACAGTACGTTGTATAAAACAGTTTTTACGATGATATTTAACTTAAGTAATTAAGATTACTTCTAGGACACACTGCTGGATTTTTACTGAGCTATTCTGGCCCAGAGATTAAAAAATTGAAATTAAATCGAGGTTTTTCCAAAGTTAACACCCGAGAGTTAAAGTCGGCATGATTTTGTAAAGAAGGAATATATTTAAAGGGTTGTAGATACGGAATAGAATTTTTGTTAAATCCTTAATCTGGGTAGCTTAATGCTATTTCAACAAACAGATTTTTCGTTTTAATATCATCTTATCAAATATTAAACAAGCTAACATGACTTGAGTCTCCACCGACATAAAGATGTTATTTCGTTGAACGAAAAAGTATATTTTCAACAAAGAAGATAAATATTTAATACTTAAAGTTACAACTAATAATTCCAGAGTTGGTTAACTCATGAGTTTCATTTGAGCTATCTTGGCTTTAGCAAAACATTAGAAATATTTCCTGCGTATTAGAACTTCAAGAAATTTTATGCTATCAGAAAAAGACAGCTAAAACTTTTTGGCATATAATGAGGAATAAGAGTCAGGAGTCTTTAGTACACACAGGTCGTGTTAGTTAATAAGTAAGCTATCTAACGAATAAATCGATGGTAGAACAAGGACTACAATAACTAAGAGCAAGAGACACTTAGAAAAACAAAACAGGAAATTATGACGATCCACTCAAGTCTTGAAAGACATAGCATATAAGAGATGAAAATCTTTCTAAGAATACTCCATATTCCAACTATTTATTACTCATAGCAGTTATCAGATCGCAAAGAAAGGTCCTGATGAAACAGTATCAAAAGAGGGACTAACAAAACAAAATATATTCCTGGATAGTACAGTCGCGCGAGACTACGTAAAGTAGAAGAAAAATAAGAAATACCTGTTTTGTTTTTGCACTCTTTTTTCTACAAATTACTATCACAAGGAAAATAATATTCAAATTACACCAACAAGGCTTTGGATTTTACGAATGTCTCCAGCGATTTATGTTCACATCTAAACTATGTAAAGAAAACTGCGAAGTACATATTCGCACATTCAATGCTTAGTAATTAAACCTGAAAACATCTGTAAAGCTTTTTTTATTAAAAAATGTATATTGTTCCCTTTTTACCTAAAGTTAAAAAAAGTTGAGAAGGTCTAGAATGGGAAAACCTGATTAAGAAAACTCATTTGTACACGTGAAAAAGAGAAATGGAGAGTTGTGTATATGCTTTCCAACTTGGACAATATATTTCAAGTTTTAGGGTTAGTTATTTTCTATATTTCAGTTTAATGAAATTCAATTAAAAATATTGAGTTGCCTACTCACAAGCTTCATTACACTCTTTGAGTGTTATTGATTCAAACAATTACCCTTCAGTATTTCATCAGCCTTAGAAAAATTTCAGCTCCGCATATTAGAGTTACTAAATATATCAGTGGAAACTATGGTTAATTTGCAGTGTAACACCCGCGCTCACTTCGCATTAAAAGTTTCAGAATACGTACATTTATGTGTAATTGTACATGCTCCATTCGAATCCATTCGGGTCGCGAGCAGCCATCACTGGCGTTGTTTGTATACATTCGCTGCAGAATAACTATGAGTGTAGGTATCATTGCGGAAAATGAGCGTGTCTACATAAATAGTTCTTATGCGCAGTAAGTGAGACAAATTTAGAGATCAGTTCCGCGCTTAGCTTTCCGTAGTCTTCCGCGTATAGCTTTCCTCAGCGAATGTATGCAAACAACGCCAGTAATGGCTGCCACCAATGACGCGAATGAATCCGAATTTTCGCTGTCGATAACTCCAAAACGGTAAATTTTATCAAATTTATCAAGCCAGATTCGAATGGAGCATGTACAATTATACATAAATGTAAGTATTTTGGAAATTTTTAATGCGAACTGATCGCGGGTGTTACACTGCAAATTAACCGAAACTATTATAGACACCATCCTGATTGGTGTAAAAAAAAAGAACATAGTAGCACAAGAAGCTTTAAGAAAAAATATTAGAAAAGCAGAATAAGCATGGATAAAATCTAACATAAAACTGCGTATTTCGAAAAACGCAGACTCAGTACTTTAGGCATGTTATTTAGAGATACAAGATACATCATAACCCGTAACGATTTAGAGAGAAATAAGAATTGTCTGCTTCTACATATGTGCTACAAATTAGATGCGTGATGCCAATATCTTGGTAGATTACTACCTGACCTATCATGTATCATACAATGCTGAATTTATTTTAAAAAGATATAACATAATCGTGGGACCATTTCAGGAAGTAAGACGTTACTGACACAAGCATTGTAATTACATCTCAAAACCCATAATATGTGCAGATGCTAGTAGTTACAGACTGGGTGCATCGAAACTGAAAATTGAAGTTGATAGTTTTTATTCACATACCCTCGTTCCTAGAGAAAGGAACACTGCTAATTGCTTAGTGGTTATTGGACAATTGAAAAATTCTACCTATCTATAGAAGGACTTGAAACCTTCCGATTATCAACAAACCAGGATTTGAACAACATACTATTAAGATATCAGACTCTACTTATGAGGCATGGATAATGCAACACAATTGCAGTGTGCGTAATGGAAAATCATTAATAGTGCCAATCACACTTTCCAGAAGTTAAGTGGAATATACAACAGTACATCCGAATAAGATAAACTCTGTGGTAGGAAGTTGTGTAAAAAATATATATTGGAAATTCGTTAGGGAAATGTCAGTGATAACACTAAAGTTAATATTACAGTGGAGTCCAACACTGTATATATCATAGCTAAAAAAAGTATATTCCAGTTTACTTTATTATATAATTACATTATTTAACGATTATATTTTATATTATATGGGATTTTTCTTAGAAAAATTATTTATTTAAAATAATATTTTATGCGAAAATGAGAATTACGTGGAGGGAGGTACAGCAAAATATTCTTTTAAGCGTCTAAAGAAATTTAAGCTAGGTAGAGAAAAATGTTCATAAGAAAGTGGGGTCTTATAGTGGTAACTGCAAATTGGCAGGGAGTGTACAGTGTCAGTGTCAGTTCACGAAGTATTGTTTAATTTTTTTGAGCTGGTAAGTTGATAGGTCAGTATAAGGAGAGTGTCTTCTTTTTGAGTGGAAGGAATAGTCGATTCATTGTCATTTGGTGAAAGCATTCTGAAAAAAACTTTCTAAATACAACTTCCTTTTAAAACTTTCTTTTAAAATCTGAATAAATCTTCCCCATAAACTTATTAATTATAATTGAAACTAATAAGTTTACTTCGAATTTACTTCGTCTATTTTTAACTTTTCGTATGTTGCCCAGAGTTCTTTGTGGGGCGTGGGAAATACTGAGAAATCAGTATCCTCTTTTTTTCTCAATTCGCTTCTAAAGTTAAATCTTCTAATTCTCTCTCTGGCTACTCACGAACCGAATCGCAATGATCTGACAACTGGTTGTAGTATTCAGAAATAATTGAGATCTCTCTTACACTCCTGTTGAGAATGGAACAGTCGACTGTAGATATAAGCAGTTGATTTTTCCTACGTGTATTGATAAAATGGAACGACTTTATTCAAGAGAGAGACATGTATTGAGTTACAACTCGTTTTTTTGTCTTTGTATAATACGTGAATGTTATTAATTGTCTTTTTGTATTGTTTGCCCTTTGTTTTTCCTTGTGTATTCGTGAGGGGATTAGCCCCCCACCATAGCGGAGGTACCCCAGGAAAAAGAGCCATTCTCCACCACTTCATCTGCACCTACTGCATGGGTGGCAGAAAGGCCCAAAAAAGGGCCGGACTATTATAAGAAGATCCGGGAGGAATTCATTTCAAACAATGAATTCTTACCAATGCCTTCTGTCATGGAGACTGTGGCAACTAAGACAATCTCTCTGTTGACGGTCGACATCAAGACCAGAAAATTCATGGCTGTCAGCAGGGAGTCAAATGGAAGAAGCCCTAAAGGCTTTGAATATGGGGGCCAAAGTTTTGGCCCGAAGATCTAATGCCATGTGGGACATCCTGCTAGATCGAACGAAAGAAGCAGCTAAAGCACTGGCTGGGAGCACCATCACCATCAAAACGATGAGGCTGCAAACATGGGCACCCGAAAAACTCGGATTATCTTACATGGTGTGCCCATGTACATCACGGAAGATCATTTTGGGCCCCTCTTTTTGGATTACGGGCCTATGGATGGGATATCCTCCATCAAAATTAAGTCGGGCATTTCCACCAGTGATGTTGAGGTCCTGGTGACATTGACACGGCTAAAGTTTAATGAGATACCAATATCATTTCCTGTGGTGACCGAAGTAGTTTTGTTGTTATCGAGGGTCGTCGCCCCCTCCCCTCTGTTGGGCTTGTGGTGCGACCGGACACCTGGTCAAGTTGTGTCCAACCAGAAAGCCAGTACCGCAGACGAAGCAGGCACCTCAACCAACACCAGAGCAGCCCAGGGAGGAAGTAACAAAGGCCCCCGGTAGTCAGGTGGCGAGGAAGGTAGCGAAGGCGTTAACTCCCCAGCAGTATAATCCAGACAAACAGCAGCGGAAGCAGGACGTCCTATATGAGGGTGCTGACAAACAGCACTAGAAGCAGGATGTTCCCAGCAGCAACAGCAGAAGCAGACGGAGCAGCAGACGCAGCAGCAGCGGGAGCAGCGACAGAAACTGCGGGATCAGCAGCGTGAGCAGCAAAGGCAGCCGGGCAACAGAAGCAGAAGCAGCAGCAGCAGCAGCAGCAGCAGCCAGCGCGGCAACAACAGCAGGAGAAAAAAGAGGTCCAACCTGAACAAGTGGTGGAGGATCTACCTCAACTAGACCTCTATATGGAGGTGGAGGAAAGAGAGGGAGGAGTGAGGACGAAGAGGAGGAAGAGGACTTTATTTCCAACACTTGAAAGAAAGGAGAGCGAGCCGGAGTAGGGCGGAGAGGGCCCAATCCGCGCCTACTTCGCCAGCTAGAGCTGAAAAAGATTTCCAGGAGGGTAAGACAAGGAGCCACCACTCCTTCCCTATCAAGGCTCCATCTTCCCAGGCTTCCTCCCCCAACCAATCCCAAGGAAAGAAGAAGAGGCAACTGCCCAAAGGGGAAAAGATTTGTGCTGTGGACTGTGAGTTCCTTGAGAGGGACCTTTCCTCCCAGAGGAAAGCCCTCTTAAGGCCTCTTTTCAAATGCACCTCTGTTGACTTCCCATCAACAGAGGACCCAAGAAACTTTCCAGACACACCCACTGTTATTACATTGATTAGGAACATGGGGGGAAAAAACTTAAAGTATGGGACTATTTGGCAGAAGCCAAAAATGCATTTCCAAAGCTCCAGATGGTGCAGATAGAGTCGCTGGAGCTTAAAAGGTTATCTCAATATTGCACAGGGAGGGCCCCAGTTCTTCTCCACCCCTCTCTATATAGGGCAATAAAATTAACTTTTCCCACAGATGTCGGTGGTATTGTCACAGAAGGACGAATTACATCTGATGTAGATACTGGGAGTCTGTGACAATCCGTCGGGCTCTTGACCCCGACAGATTTTCGTCCAGTCTGTGTCTAACGGGCTCCAACTTAAAAAGATGTTTATCAAGCTAGCTAGCTTGAATGTGAACGGCTTGAGAGATCGGAGTAAAGAAGCCCGCTTGCTTCGTGATTTCTTGGCGTTTGGTGTAGATGTGGCCGCGATCCAGGAGACACACTTTGTTTCCGGCGTCGATGCCATTGTACTTTCTAACAACTTTGTCGTCTATTCAGCGTACGGGGACCGACAGGCCAGAGGTGTTTCTTTGTTAGCGTTCCCTGGGGGCGAGGATGGACCTTGTCCATGTGGGGGCGGAGGGCCGGCTGGTCGTGGCCGATATTGCCAGAAACAGTGGTTCGTTTCGGGTTGTTGCGGTTTATGCACCCAACTATCATGGGAAATGTGTCAACTTTTTCCGTCGGTTGGGGCCGTTCCTGGTGGATTCTTCGCGCTTAGTCTTAATGGGGAACTGGAATGTCATCCTGAACCCCAAGATAGACAGGGGGCGGGGCGTTAGCGGGAAGGCAACGGTTGATCGTTGCTTGGTTGATCTGATCGGCGAGTTCGGGCTCGTCGATAGATACCAGGTCTATCATCCGGGGCGGGAGATGTGGATGTGTCTCGTAATTGGCCGTCTCTCCAGGGAGCTGGCTACCTGGATAGAATGGTAATCAGAAGAGTCAACCTAGATTTACTAGATTGTCCCACGTTCCACCGTTTAGACTATTCGGATCATAGACATGTTTATGCCCGGATGGTGTTAGGCAGTAGGCCTAAAATGGCTGGACACTGGAAGTTCAATCTGTCCTTACTGGACAGGTGGGACATTCAGCAACACATTCAGATTAGTGCAGCAGGAATTAGTGGGGTGGTTATTGGGAGTAGGTAGTGGGAGAGGCTTAAAGATAGGATTAGGTCCTTCACCACTGAATATAGCCAACGACTCGCCCTAGATAAGGCTAAAAAGGTGAAAGCTCTAGAGGATAGTCTGTCCCGGGCAGTGGCTTGGGGATTCCCTAAAGATAATCGTAGCTAGGCAGGCCCTGAAGCGTGAGGCTAGTAAGAGCTATCAGGGTCAGGTAGTTAGACATAGGTTAAACAGGATGTCTAACGAAGTCGTGAACATGAGCATAGAATTGCGCAAGGAAGAGTCCGTCGAGGTTCATATCAATACATTCGTGGGGTCACTACCCCTGAGGGCTTTACTCTAAGGTCGACCAGAGATATGTACGAGGCGGCATTTCGAGAACCGTTTTACCTAGGAGCCTGGTCTCAGTGGCGACGAGTTTCACAGCTATTTGGCTGACTTTCCTCGGCTTTCGCCGACTGAAGCGGCTAGTTGAGAGGGTGAGATCACAGAGGGCGAAGTCTATTTAGAACTGAAGAAGGTCGGCAGGGCAAGTCTCTGGGACTTGATAGCCTGCCCAACGAAATGTACTTAAGGCTGTCGCACGTCTTTGTCCCGATTTTGACAGTGGTGTTCAACAACTGGTTCCGGCAGGGGTCCATCCCCGACCGGATTTCCAGGGGTATGATCACGCTGTTGAAAAAGGGCAAGAATGGGAGGGATTTAGATGATTATAGGCCCATAACGCTGCTAAACAGAGTTAAAGATTTGGGCCAAGATCCCGACGGAGCGCTTGCAGTCAGTTATCGCGAGCTTGTTGGAATCTGAGCAGATTTGTGCTGTGAGGGGACGAACAATTCAAAGCAACCTGCATCTGATCCGCACGATCATAGAGGGTGTAAAAGACGACAAGCAAGCCGCGCTGATCAATTTGGATCAGTCCAAGGCATTTGACAGGGTAGACTATCAGTACCTGGATGCTGTCCTACATATTTAAAAATATTCATTGTCACTGAATTGTAATAAGATTTTTCATTTGTGATTAATAATTGTTTTTACTTAATAACAATATCAAGCAACCGTTACAAGTTAATGCAGAAATTTAAAACATTTAAAACATTACAAATTATCCTAATTAAATTTTTTTTTAAATGTAAACAATTTTTATAAAAATTCATTATTTATCGAAACATTTCTTTTTCTTAAATGATCAATAGCGTCCACAATATATCTTATTCATAAAAGCAATTAAAAGTTTATATATTTAAATAATGTCTTTTATTGCATTACGATTCATAGCAGATTTTCGGTAACTGGAGGACTTGGCATCCAAACAACAACAACAACAAAAAATTAATGATTTAAATTCTCCAAGGACTTCTGCATATAACTAAATATAAACATTAAACGGCACAAAAAAGAATTTCTTGAAATTTCATAAAATTAAATAATTTTGGAGGGAAGAGATTTAAAAAATATGTTTACAAAGATTTTCTAAAAAAGAAACATGTCTAAAATAATTTAATTCATTGGTGAACAAGTCCTGAAAGTTTCATTAAAATCGAACAATTATGAATATGTATATTTCATCGCAATAAGAGACTAATCTTTGCTATCCCGCTGACGCAAGAAAAAGATTTTTAACCAAAATGTTGAACGTTCTAAAAAGTATATAAAATATAATTTAATAATCACAAAATCCTTTAGTCTCTCCTCTTAAAAATAAAAAAAATTTTGACGATAAAACTTTGTTTTTATTAAGTTTGGAGTATTTTTTCATCATAGTATGCTCATTTTTAGTGAATCCTTGGAAGTGCCTATTTTATTTTTATTTTTTACACCATTATCTTTCGAATAGATACCGAAATTTAAGTTCAAAGTAGACATTTAAAATATTAAAAATGAGTTTTTCGTTATTTTATTTATTTATTTTTATTTATTTATTTTTTCAGAAAGTTCGTTCCGGTACATAAAAATAACTTCTCTGGTGATAAAGAAAATCAGAATGAAGATCGTGTCGACTTGAGTAGGGCCTCGAAATAAACTGTTTGTGCTTCCCTACCAGTTTCAATCAATCACAACCTTTTCTTGCTTCTAAGGAACGAACACTACTTAGGACTGCTTAGCTCTTTGTAGCTAGTTATACGTTGCGGTGTGAAGTAGGGAGGGCACAAAAAACATACACGCACACACTTTTACATGCTGCCGGTGGTTTCTGACCCTTCCAATTACAACCTCGGACCAGCTTCTTTTTTTTATCTGAACTCCACCCTATTGCTATTTACATATATATATATATATATATATATATATATATAATTCTGGACATAAATTATTCAAATGTTCAGTATGTCCGAGCGCTTTCGGTTATTTTTTTAATCATTATCAAAGATGATCTTATTTTTACTTTTAACTGAATGTATGGCTTTTTTTATGTATGTATCTAGAGTTATAGGAATGTTTTATTTTTTAGATCCAGTCAGCATATTGTGGCCGTGTTCATAGTTGTTGATTTTTCTTTTTTATTTATAATGCTTCCATTTATTTTTATCCTTTTTTTTTACATGTAAATGAGACTATTGTCTTTGTATTATTAACGTGTATGTTGCGGATGGGGTTTAAATGGGACCTGATTGATCTATGACCAGAGAGATGTAATATGAGTTTTCTTGTTAGGCATGCCTACCCAATATAATTATTTATGAATTTACTTTGATCAGGAACACAGTTCCTTAATTGCTCGAACATACAGAACATCTGGACAATTTCTACATAATTTATGTCCTGAAAAGAAAAAAATTATAAGAACACAAAAATTAAAAAAAAACTTTAGAAAAATTAAATAAAAACCTTAACCGCAGTACCTTGTCAGTCGTCTTTAACGAAACTTGTTTAAAAGAGGGATTGCTACCCAAATACATTATATATATATATATATATATATATATATATATATATATATATATATATATATATATTATGAATAAGTCAATTAATTTTAAGTTTTTTATTGCATATTGAAGACATATTTAATTAAAATAAGTTAAAGATGCTAAATAAACAGACAATACGAAAAAAAAAAAATGCCCGTGAAATATCTTGGCTTCAGTTTGATTTTTTTCCCCACATATTTATTATATATCTTGGAAGTATTAAATTTTCCAAGTCCACTTTCCTCATAAATTGTCCCAGAAATTTCATCTGTCTCTTTCGGAACTGAAGCATAACTGGCCTTGTAGTTCCCATTTTCCTCAAAACTTCCTCACTTCTTACATGTTCAGTCCATCAAATATTTAGCACCTATGTTAACAACCACATCTTTGTTGATTCTAGCCTCTCCTCGTCTCCTTGTCCAACACTCATAGAAGATAGATATGATATACCAATTCAGTATTGTTTTTTTTTTTGTTTTAGAATATCTTAACATTTACTTAGCTTCTGAAAAACATCTTTCACTGTTCAGATACACCTTCGGATTTTCCATTGTTTTTTACTACAGTTAAATTTCTCTTGTTGGCGACCATGTATTCGGTTTTCTTAATGGTTAGTCCTTTCTTCTCACTATCCTTCACTACTCTGTCTAGGAGTTCTTGTACTTTTCGTTTCGAATCCACCATCAACTCTGTATCATCTGCATATCTTCTGTTATAAATCTTGCTTTTAGTTATCACCTTACTGTATAGGTGAATAAGTGAAAAAACGCATCTAATTAGTTTAAAAGATGAGATAGATAACAGAATAAAGTTTAATTACAAATTAAAAGCGCGGTTTAAGAAAGAAATTCACTGAAAAAAAAGCTTACATTATAGTAATACGCCTACCCACGAATAAAACGAGTAGGAATTTTATGCCACAAATTTTGAAAGGATCCCTGCTAGCCCATGCCTTAAAGAAATACAAAAAATTATTCTCACAAGTAGAACTTACAACTCAGGAAGGGCTTTATCTATGTAAAATGTGTGTTATCTTTGGTTGTTTTATTTAATTATTTATATTTTTTACAAAATGTTCAGTGAAAATGTCATGATGCCATTTCTGATCTTATGCCTTTGGCTGACCCGGAAGGAAATCAGTATACAACGAGTATATGAGTATTTCAAAGGAAATGATGATGATAATACTAATACTACTTCTACATTAGGATAGCGGCTTGGATTGAGGAATCGGAGGGCCGAGTTCGAATTCCAGTCAAATCCATTACATTCACTTACGTGCTAATGCCCTTAGGAAATATGTGAATCCTCTTCTTCTCCCTGCAGCTATGGGTAAATAGGTTCTATAGCCTTGGATGGCAACTAGTTCTCCTAGAAAGACAACTCTGAATTCAAACCCGGAGTTGAGCCCCTAAGGCTGGTTGACGGCACTTTGTGCTACCTTCCGGCAACTCCTGAAGCCAAACCTCTCCTTTGTACTCTGCTAGTAAGGCCGAGAGAGGGAACTAGACGTCCGGGCAGTCCTATTTCTCCATATATCCCGCTCAGGCTCGTAGCGCACACCGACGACTTCTACATTTATTACCACTTCTACTTTTACTACTACTACTACTACTACTACTACTACTACTACTACTACTACTAATAATAATAATAATAATAATAATAATAATTGCAATTATTCTTTTACAAGGTAGAAATAATTTATCGAAGGTAATTATGAACATAATTACACAGAGAACACTGTAAAAGTAATCTCTGAATACTGTAGCCCAAAAGAAATGGATCAAGTGGGTCGTCACCTACTCCTACCCTATACCTCCTTATTCACCTTTCAATGAGCATGATTTCCGCATAGCAACAAACACTAAAAACTGCAGCATTAAGCACAACGTTCTCATTAGTTAAAAATGAAACATCTCCCCGCTAAAATCTAAATTTCTGTCTGGGAGCCAATAGTCAGGTATAAAAATGTTGACCTCCACCAGACAGCATAAAAAGGCATTTCACAAGTCACACGATTTCTTGTCACCCCGGCGAACATCTACAATCTTTGTAGATTTCACACCACAAGAATATCATATGAGAACAACACTATAAATTTTATTTCTACAACCTTTCATCTGCTCAACCATAAATCCGGTGGGTCTTTCAGCTAAGTGTATTTCTCATTATGAAAGTTCTAATATGTATTATTCACTATTGTAATAAATATTTTATTTATCTAACTCAATAGTAATCTCAATTTCATATTATTGATTCCGACAAAAGAAAGAAGGAAAAACCTTCACCAACAGATATAGAATGATGCAACAAGAACATGCAAGTTCACACTTTCTACTTTCCTCCTTTTCCCCAATGTTGACTGCAACAAGAGTCATTATATCATTACAAAAAAAACAAAAAACAAAAAAAACAAAAAAAAAAAAACGGAACAGCACGGAAACAAGTAAATATTATTCACGTGAACAAAAAGATGATAAAGGAAGTGAATGCAGCAAACTGACTCAAAAGTAACCAAAGAAGCAATGATCTTATTGAAGGCTTCTTTGGAAAAGATTGTCCCAGTTTTAAGGATTTTTTTTTTTTTTTAGCTGGCAACATAGAGATTTTAATATCTTTGAACATTTAACTAGGAATCGGACAAAACATTTAACACATCCAGAAATTGATTATTTTTATGGTATAATGTGGAAGTTACCGGCTTTTATTAACTTCAACTTTCAGAATAGTCTCGTTTAACTTTTTAGTTGCAGCACCTAAAATTGTTTTTACTCCAAAATCCCCAGTGAGTTGTATATCCTTAGACCATTTTAGTTCTTGTATCACATACTAAGCAAGGTAGGACCTCTAACTTCCCGTGTCGAAAAGACAGTTTATTTTCTTTTTTTTCTTTTGTTTATCCTTACCAACTATCCCTGGGAGTATGAAAGAATGATACTGTGAGTTCACGTTGGCACACACGTGTGAGTATAGGGACACTCCTATTTTATGATTTTTATTACACATATGGGACTAACATGTCCATTGGATTAACATTTATTACATTTAATTAGTAGCTTATTCTGTGGTGTTATGTTTGGGGTTAGTACATTTAAGAAACAGCTTGACTTTTTTTTACATCTATTCTGTCTAGAACTAAATGTAGTGTAGCTTGGACATCGACTCATAGAATGTCCGTCTACTTTGCAAAATTTACAATGACCCTTATTTAAGCTGGTAACGAAGTTCTCTTAAACTGACACGATTTTTTTCTCCTTGTATATGATTTTCTGTTTCCCATCACGTGGTTTAAATCGTTCCTCAAAGGTGCTGGAAGAATTTAGAAGTTTTCTTTTCGTTTTTAAAAGGGTTTTTATAGCGTCCCCATAATTTTCAAAAATGTCCTTGATACCTTGATAAGGAGGGGGATAATTAATTCCTAACCTATGCACCAGTTCTCGTTGCAGTATAGTAAGACGTTTGGAGAACACTATGTGTGACTCACAAGTTTGAGACCCAATGTATCTTCTTTCAAGAAATCTAAATTATATTCAACTTTTAGTTCTCATAGATCGGCTCTTACTTCGGATATATATTGCTTGATCCCCACCAAGTCTACATCATAGTTGCGAGTGGCATTTATAATTTGTTTGAAAATTTCGTCCACAATGAATGGGGTGTCTAAAAACTCTTCTGTTAACAAATTTATTGCTACTTCCTCTAACCTTAAATGGGAAATTAATTGTGATGCGTATTCTTTTAAGTAGCTTTTCGGTAATGCTAGTTTTGAGCTTCTTGAGCGTATAGATGTGACGCAGTTTTTATTAATCTATGAGAGATAATTTTTAAATAAAATTTTTTCAGGGTTCTTTCTGCTAAATGTATCACATAAGCTAGGTACCCCCAATAATTCGGTAAAAAACAGTATAGCATGATGATAAAAGCCCCAAACTTAATAAAAACCACGTTTTAACCTTAAAATGTTTATGTTATTATTAAGAGGAAAGTGCAAAATATTGTTTAATTATTTTTTAATTTTTTCCTCCTTTCTAACACGTTCTAAATTTGGCTAAAATAATCGTTTTTTTTTTTGTCAATTTTTTAAGACTTGTGGTAATGGACATTTTTAGTGTAGCAGTTTCCAGTGTAAAATATTAATTTGAAAATTCTTGCAAAAATCAAATAATTGTCTGATTTTAATGAAACTTTCAGGAAGTATTCAAAAATGAATTAATTTATTTTTGAAATTTTTATTTTTAGAAAATCTTGGTATAAATATTTTTTCACAACTGTTAACACCCCGTAGCTTTTCTAGAATTTTAAATAATTCGCAGATTGTTTTATATTACTTATAAGCAGGGCTTCTTGAAGAAAATAAATCAGAAATTTTTTTTCATAACTACTACCAACTGTTTAAAAATCTGCTCTAAATCATAAAATAAAAAATGCAATAAAACTATCTAATTAGATAGGTTTTTGTTTGCTTTTATAAATAATATACATTAAGGACAATATTGTCTGAAGAAAAAATTTTTGATAAATAATTAATTTTTACAAGAATTGTTTGCATTTTTTTAAAAAAAATTTTCAAGAATTGTTTCATTTTTCTTTAAGTTTAAAAAATATTTTAAAATTCTTCCAAACAGAGTGCGAGGTAGGTTATTAAGTTATTAATTGAAGATTATATTTACTAAGCGAAAATTAAAAGCTTAATACAAATCATACTCACAAAACTTTTTACCATGATTAAAAATATTTTTGTGTGTCAAAATGTTATATTTTTTTAGTATGGTGTATCGTAAATTATATTATGGTTAAAATGTCACATGTTCGAAGGCTTGTCCTCTTTAGAGAAAACTCCTTGACATAAAGGTTTTCGGTTGCGAGTAATACTTTCATTTCACTTCCGTGTTTCATCGCCCCTACGTTTCAACAGGCTTCTTTTTAAATCTTGAAGGAATGATTTCTAAAATTTTTATTTTCTATTTCATTAAAGATTTTTAATTTTTCTATGTATTCATCTTACTTTATATAGTGTGTATACTTTTTATAGTGTGTGTCATGCATAATTTGTTTTATTTATTAGTTTTTTTACTTAGTTAATAAAAATAATTTAATTTGTTTTTAGTTTATTTTAAGTTTCTTTTCTTTTTTATGAGTTAAATAAAATACTTTAACAAATTCATAACGATCAAAGTATAGCAATGAATAATAAAGAATATAAATATATTATCTCAGTTAAAAATTTAATGACTGAGAGTGAATTAATAATTTAATTTTTAATTTAATAACAAATAACATAATTTAAATTATTATATTATCTCGGTTATCAATTTAAAAATGTAATAATTGAAAGTGAGATAGTTATTAAATTATCTTACTCTCAGTTATTAAATTAAAAATTAAATTGAGATAATAAAATTATCTCATTATAAATTTAAACAATTAATAACTGTGTGAGATAATTTAATTATTAATATATTATTATATTTTATTAATTATTATCTCACTTATTAAATTAAAAATGTAATAACTTAATGTAATATTAATAATTAGTAAAATTATTTATCATTATCTTAGCTATTAAATAATGAAATAGCATTATAGAGTAACTCAATAATGTAAGAAATTTTTATAGTATTTTAAATTATTATAAGGAAAAAAACGTTCTTATTTAGAATTCGTAAAATTATGTCAATTTTGGTGCACCATACTAAACCTGTCAACAGATTCAGCCATCAAATTATCGATGAAGACGTGAAAATAACAAGATCCCGAGGACAAGAAATGTTTGTCTAGAAAATTTTATACTATAAGTAAGTGATATTTGTTTCAGAACAGCTTAATTTAACTTTATATTTGCTAATTTTACGAAAGTAACGTTTCAAAAATATATATTTTATTTTAGCGGGATTTTCAAAACCGAAAAATAAGTTGCGTTTACGTTTCTCTAAAAAAAAGTAAAAATGGCCGTTTGGATTGTTTTTTGTTCGGAAGAATCGACTAAAAATCATTCAAATTTCTATTTGAAATACTCCTCAGTATTTTTTTTTTCTTGAATTGAAAATGTAATCTTAGCTTTCAAATGAAGCGGTTGGAAAGCTTCGAAAAAAAGTTTTTCTTTTAAGAAAAATACACTTAAAACCTTAGCTTTACGAATTTTTTGGAGGTACCTACATAAGACTATATATTTGTCAAGGTGTTATTTATATCTCTTCCTTCTCCAACTGTAGTAGCTATTATAGACGCTAAAAAGGGCTCCTTTATCGAAAATCGTTTATAACATTCATTACAGCTTGTCTGTTATTGACCCACATGTTTCTTAGCCTATTTTGGCTCTATTTTATCGTTTAGAGATGGTATTTCTTCGTATCAGCTATGAATTAATGTTTTAATGTCTTTTATTAAATTTTTATTTTTTACAATTTCCAATGTTGCACTAATTTTTATTTTAATACTTTCCCTACTGACGAGAAGGGATTTAACTCCTTTTAAACTTTTAAAATTTTACATTTTTTCAGACTGAATTATTTTTTTGTCACGAAACAGTTATATTTTATGTTCTTAAGAATATTTTATAAAAGCGGTTTCCAGAGAACTTTATTCAAATTGTTTTTCTACATGCTTTACGTTCTTTGTAAGAATACTTAAAAAAGGTTGTTTTCAGAGAACTTGATTCAAAATGTTTTTCCCCATGCTTTACGATCTTTTTAGAAACAGCTAATAAAGGGTGTTTTCTGAGAACTTGATTCAAATTGTTTTTCCACATGCTTTACGTTCTTTTTAAAAACAGTTAAGAAAGGTTGTTTTCAGAGAACTTGATTAAAATTGTTTTTCCAAATGTTTTACGTTCTTTTTAAGAATAGTTAAGAAAGGTTGTTTTTACAGAACTTGATTCAAAATGTTTTACCACATGCTTTACGTTCATTTTAAAAACAGTTAAGAAAGGTTGTTTTCAGAGAACTTGATTTAATTTGTTTTTCCACATAATTTACGTTCTTTTTAGAAACAGTTAAGAAAGGTTGTATTCAGTGAACTTGATTTAAATTGTTTTTCCACGTGCTTTACGTTCTTTTTAAAAAAGGTTAAGATAGGTTGTTTTCAGAGAACTTGATTTAAATTGTTTTCCCACATGCTTTACGTTCTTTTTAAAAACTGTAAAGACAGTTTGTTTTCAGAGAACTTGATTTAAACTGTTTTTCCCCATGCTTTACGTTCCTTTTAAAAACAGTTAAGAAAGGTTGTTTTCAGAGAACTTGATTTAAATTGTTCTTCCACATGTTTACGTTCTTTTTAAGAATAGTTAAGAAAGGTTGTTTTTACAGAACTTGATTCAGAATGTTTTTCCACATGCTTTACGTTCTTTTTAAAAAAAAGTTAAGAAAGGTTGCTTTCAGAGGATTTGATTTAAATTGTTCTTCCACATGATTTACGTTCTTTTTTAAAAACAGTTAAGAAAGGTTGTTTTCAGAGGATTTGATTAAATTGTTTTTCCACATACTTTTACGTTCTTTTTAAAACAGTTAAGAAAGGTTGTATTCAGTGAACTCGATTCAAATTGTTTTCCTCATGCTTTACGTTCTTTTTTGAAAACTGTTAAGAAAAAGTTGTTTTCAGAGACCTTGATTTAAATTGTTTTTCCACGTGCTTTACGTTCTTTTAAAAAGGTTAAGAAAGATTGTTTGTAGAGAACTTGATTCAAATTGTTTTTCCACATGTTTTACGTTCTTTTAAAAAACAGGTAAGAAAGGTTGTTTTCAGAGAAATTGATTTAAATTGTTTTTCCACATGTTTTACGTTCTTTTTAAAAACAGTTAGGAAAGGTTGTTTTCAGAGAACATGATTCAAATTGTTTTCCCACATACTTTACGTTCCTTTTAAAAACAGTTAAGAAAGGTAGTTTTCAGAAACCTTGATTTAATTTGTTTTTCCACATGCTTAACTTCTTTTTTTAAAAACAGTTAAGAAAGGTTGTTTTCAGAGAACTTGATTTAAATTGTTCTTCCACATGTTTACGTTCTTTTTAAGAATAGTTAAGAAAGCATGTTTTTACAGAACTTGATTCAGAATGTTTTTCCACATGCTTTACGTTCTTTTTAAAAACAGTTAAGAAAGGCGGTTTTTACAGAACTTGATTCAGAATGTTTTTCCACATGCTTTACGTTCTTTTTAAAAACAGTTAAGAAAGGTTGTTTGCAGAGAACTTGATTTAAATTGTTCTGCCACATGTTTTACGTTCTTTTTAAGAATAGTTAAGAAAGCTTGTTTTTACAGAACTTGATTCAAAATGTTTTTCCACATGCTTTACGTTCTTTTTAAAAACAGTTAAGAAAGATTGTTTGTAGAGAACTTGATTTAAATTGTTTTTCCCCATGTGATACGTTCTTTTTAAAAAAAGTTAAGATAGGTTGTTTGCAGAGAACTTGATTTAAATTGTTTTCCCACATGCTTTACGTTCTTTTTAAAAACTGTGAAGAAAGGTTGTTTTCAGAGAACTTGATTTAAACTGTTTTCCCCATGCTTTACGTTCCTTTTAAAAACAGTTAAGAAAGGTTGTTTTCAGAGAACTTGATTTAAATTGTTTTTCCACGTGCTTTACGTTCTTTTTAAAAAAGTTTAAGAAAGGTTGTTTGCAGAGAACTTGATTCAAATTGTTTTTCCACATGTTTTACGTTCTTTTTAAAAACAGTTAAGAAATTTTGTTTTCAGAGAACTTGATTTAAATTGTTTTTCCACATGTTTTACGTTCTTTTTAAAAACTGTAAAGAAAGTTTGTTTTCAGAGAACTTGATCTAAACTGTTTTCCCACATGCTTTACGTTCTTTTTAAGAATAGTTAAGAAAGGTTGTTTTTACAGAACTTGATTCAAAATGTTTTTCCACATGCTTTACGTTCTTTTTAAAAACAGTTAAGAAAGGTTGTTTGCAGAGAACTGGATTTAAATTGTTTTTCCCCATGTTATACGTTCTTTTTAAAAACAGTTAAGAAAGGTTGTTTGCAGAGAACTTGATTTAAATTGTTTTCCCACATGCTTTACGTTCTTTTTAAAAACTGTGAAGAAAGTTTGTTTTCAGAGAACTTGATTTAAACTGTTTTTTCCCCATGCTTTACATTCCTTTTAAAACAGTTAAGAAAGGTTGTTTTCAGAGAACTTGATTTAAATTGTTCTTCCACATGTTTTTTATTCTTTTTTTAAGAATAGTTAATAAAGGTTGTTTTTACAGAACTTGATTTAAAATGTTTTTCCACATACTTTACGTTCTTTTTAAAAACAGTTAAGAAAGGTTGTTTTCAGAGAACTTGATTCAAATTGTTTTTCCACATGCTTTACGTTCTTTTGAAAAAAAAGTTAATAATGGTTGTTTTCAGAGGATTTGATTTAAATTGTTCTTCCACATGTTTTACGTTCTTTTTTAAAAACAGTTAAGAAAGGTTGTTTTCAGAGAAATTGATTTAAATTGTTTTCCCACATGCTTTACGTTCTTTTTAAAAACTGTAAAGAAAGTTTGTTTTCAGAGAACTTGATTTAAACTGTTTTTCCCCATGCTTTACGTTCCTTTTAAAAACAGTTAAGAAAGGTTGTTTTCAGAGAACTTGATTTAAATTGTTCTTCCACATGTTTACGTTCTTTTTAAGAATAGTTAAGAAAGGTTGTTTTTACAGAACTTGATTCAGAATGTTTTTCCACATGCTTTACGTTCTTTTTTAAAAAAAGTTAAGAAAGGTTGCTTTCAGAGGATTTGATTTAAATTGTTCTTCCACATGATTTACGTTCTTTTTTAAAAACAGTTAAGAAAGGTTGTTTTCAGAGGATTTGATTAAATTGTTTTTCCACATACTTTACGTTCTTTTTTAAAACAGTTAAGAAAGGTTGTATTCAGTGAACTCGATTCAAATTGTTTTTCCTCATGCTTTACGTTCTTTTTGAAAACTGTTAAGAAAAGTTGTTTTCAGAGACCTTGATTTAAACTGTTTTTCCACGTGCTTTACGTTCTTTTAAAAAAGGTTAAGAAAGATTGTTTGTAGAGAACTTGATTCAAATTGTTTTTCCACATGTTTTACGTTCTTTTAAAAAACAGGTAAGAAAGGTTGTTTTCAGAGAAATTGATTTAAATTGTTTTTCCACATGTTTTACGTTCTTTTTAAAAACAGTTAGGAAAGGTTGTTTTCAGAGAACATGATTCAAATTGTTTTCCCACATACTTTACGTTCCTTTTAAAAACAGTTAAGAAAGGTAGTTTTCAAAACCTTGATTTAATTTGTTTTTCCACATGCTTAACTTCTTTTTTAAAAACAGTTAAGAAAGGTTTTTGCAGAGAACTTGATTTAAACTGTTTTTTCATTGCGTTACTTTTTTTAAAAAACAGTTAAGAAAGGTTGTTTTCAGAGAACTTGAAAATTGTTCTTCCACATTTTACGTTTTTAAAATAGTTTTTTTTACAGAACTTGATTCAGAATGCTTTTCCACATTTTACTTCTTTTTTAAAACAGTTAAGAAAGGCGGTTTTTACAGTTTGATTCAGAATGTTTTTTCCAACTATACGTTTTTTTAAAAACAGTTAAGTTGTTTGCAGAGAACTGTTTTAAATTCTTTTTAATGTTTTACGTTCTTTTTTGAATAGTTAAGAAAGCTTGTTTTTACAGAACTTGATTCAAAATGTTTTTCCACATGCTTTACGTTCTTTTTAAAAACAGTTAAGAAAGATTGTTTGTAGAGAACTTGATTTAAATTGTTTTTCCCCATGTGATACGTTCTTTTTAAAAACAGTTAAGAAAGTTTGTTTGCAGAGAACTTGATTTAAATTGTTTTCCCACATGCTTTACGTTCTTTTTAAAAACTGTGAAGAAAGGTTGTTTTCAGAGAACTTGATTTAAACTGTTTTCCCCATGCTTTACGTTCCTTTTAAAAACAGTTAAGAAAGGTTGTTTTCAGAGAACTTGATTTAAATTGTTTTTCCACGTGCTTTACGTTCTTTTTAAAAAAAGTTTAAGAAAGGTTGTTTGCAGAGAACTTGATTCAAATTGTTTTCCACATGTTTTACGTTCTTTTTAAAAACAGTTAAGAAATTTTGTTTTCAGAGAACTTGATTTAAATTGTTTTTCCACATGTTTTACGTTCTTTTTTAAAAACTGTAAAGAAAGTTTGTTTTCAGAGAACTTGATCTAAACTGTTTTTCCCATGCTTTACGTTCTTTTTAAGAATAGTTAAGAAAGGTTGTTTTTACAGAACTTGATTCAAAATGTTTTTCCACATGCTTTACGTTCTTTTTAAAAACAGTTAAGAAAGGTTGTTTGCAGAGAACTGGATTTAAATTGTTTTTCCCCATGTTATACGTTCTTTTTAAAAACAGTTAAGAAAGGTTGTTTGCAGAGAACTTGATTTAAATTGTTTTCCCACATGCTTTACGTTCTTTTTAAAAACTGTGAAGAAAGTTTGTTTTCAGAGAACTTGATTTAAACTGTTTTTCCCTATGCTTTACATTCCTTTTAAAACAGTTAAGAAAGGTTGTTTTCAGAGAACTTGATTTAAATTGTTCTTCCACATGTTTTACGTTCTTTTTAAGAATAGTTAATAAAGGTTGTTTTTACAGAACTTGATTTAAAATGTTTTTCCACATACTTTACGTTCTTTTTAAAAACAGTTAAGAAAGGTTGTTTTCAGAGAACTTGATTCAAATTGTTTTTCCACATGCTTTACGTTCTTTTGAAAAAAAAGTTAATAATGGTTGTTTTCAGAGGATTTGATTTAAATTGTTCTTCCACATGTTTTACGTTTTTTTTTAAAAACAGTTAAGAAAGGTTGTTTTCAGAGAAATTGATTTAAATTGTTTTCCCACATGCTTTACGTTCTTTTTAAAAACTGTAAAGAAAGTTTGGCTTTCAGAGAACTTGATTTAAACTGTTTTTCCCCATGCTTTACGTTCCTTTTAAAAACAGTTAAGAAAGGTTGTTTTCAGAGAACTTGATTTAAATTGTTCTTCCTCATGTTTTACGTTCTTTTTAAGAATAGTTAAGAAAGGTTGTTTTTACAGAAATTGATTCAGAATGTTTTTCCACATGCTTTACGTTCTTTTTAAAAACAGTTAAGAAAGGTTGTTTTCCGAGAACTTGATTTAAATTGTTTTTCCACGTGCTTTACGTTCTTTTTAAAAAAAGGTTAAGAAAGGTTGTTTTCAGAGAACTTGATTTAAGTTGTTTTTCTACATGCTTAACTTCTTTTTAAAACCAGTTAAGAAAGGTTGTTTTAAGAGAACTGGATTTACATTGTTTTTCCCCATGCTTTACGTTCTTTTTAAAACCAGTTTAGAAAGTTTGTTTTCAGAGGATTTGATTTAATTTGTTTTTCCACATAATTTACGTTCTTTTTAGAAACAGTTAAGAAAGGTTGTTTTGAGTGAACTCGATTTAAATTGTTTTTCCACATGTTTTATGTTCTTTTTAAAAACAGTTAAGAATGGTTGTTTTCAGAGAACTCGATTTAAATTGTTTTTCCGCATGCTTTACGTTCTTTTTAAAAACAGTTAAGAAATGTTTTCTTCAGAGGATTTGATTTAAATTGTTTTTCCACATGTTTTACGATCTTTTTAAGAATATTAAGAAAGGTTGTTTTCAGAGAACTTGATTCTAATTGTTTTTCCACATGCTTTATGTTCTTTTTAAAAACAGTTAAGAAAGGTTGTTTTCAGAGAACTTGATTTAAATTGTTTTTCCACATGCTTTACGTTCTTTTTAAAAACAGTTAATAAAGGTTATCTTCAGAGGACTTGATTCAAATTGTTTTTCCAAATGTTTTATGTTCTTTTTAAGAATAGTTAAGAAAGGTTGTTTTCAGAGAACTTTATTCAAATTCTTTTTCCACGTGCATTACGTTCTTTTTTAAAAACAACTAAGAAAGGTTGTTTTCAGAGACTTTGATTTAATTTGTTTTTCCACATGCTTAACTTCTTTTTAAAAACAGTTAAGAAAAGATTTTTTCAGAAAACTTTGTCGTCCCCACGAAGCAAAATTATGTTTTACGTTCTTTTTAAAACCTGTTCAGAAAAGTTCTATTTTAATTTAGACACATCTAGGTTTAAAGAATTAGTGACTCAGAAAGTTACCCGAAACCGCTATATTTGCAAGATATAAATATTTTCCGCTTACATATATGTTCTACAAATACAAAGATAATGACAGACACACTTGAAGAAGAGAAGCAACACAACAACCGTATTATTTTTGAAGAGTTTAACGTACAGAAAAGGGTGTATGCACAATAGATAAAAAGAATGCTTGAAAATATAATTTATATTTACGGACTATTTATTTTAGGAGAATATCTAAGTAACAAGTGGACTTCGCGGCTTCTGTAATGCTTTAACATCGGAAGGGAAGGTTATAGTCAATGTGTTCTACGGCTGCCAGTTCCAAAAGAGGAAAATTTCAGGATCGAAAACAACTATCCAAACAGAGTCCCGGATTAGTAAGGGTTTCAAGTTCACGGTTGATCTTTGAATAGAAAAGGATTATCTCCCTTTAGTGTCACTTTCAAATTCTTTTACATTCATGGGTTGTTAAAATTTAAAATTATGTGTAGTTATTTCAGGATACTATTTAATATTTTTGTCTAGTAATTTCAGAATACTATTTAATGTTCAAGTATATTGCTTTATCACTTACTACCAAAAGACAAAAACATGGTGTACTGTACTTATGTTCTACAAAGCATTTCTTCTTCAAATGTGCGAATAAGTGTCCCGTTTACAACTGTTTACATCTGTAACCATACATTTTTTCAGGATCTTTATTTCTTTTGACCCGAGAGGCAGGATTAATTGGTACCTGCCCATCCCACAATTATATTAAGAAGAATTAGAACTATCATGCATCTGCAAAAAGCAACTTCTGACGCACCTTTTAACAGTTCCTGTCGTCATTAGTCACCAGTCCTCTAGTTTTCTAACTTTCTTTTGTAAATATAAAAGCATGGTATCGTCCCCGCATGTATCAGCTACTTATAAGGGTTTCGTATCATCCCAAAATCAGCTGTGTAAAATTATATGATTTTCCTTTGCTCTGACGATGAAATTCTAGAAATTATTTCATCTTTTAGAAAGGCTAACGTGGCAGATAGTGGAAATTCCACGCCCGTTAATTCTGATAAAATTAAAACTGCATGTGAAAATTTGCAGCTTGAATTAATACCTTCTACTTTGAAATTTGCTTCAAAATACAATATCTACTCCTCTATTGAGGAAAGGAAAATATCTTTTAATATTTCTGCAGGAAAAATAACGATTTGGAGGAGAAAAGAAAAAACGTAACTTTCAACATTAACCAAACATTAGACTTTGAAAAGCAATGGTGACAAATTCACCACTTGGTTACATAAAAAACAAAAAACAAAAACAGCGTTCTAAGCTAATTATGGAAATCAAAAGTATTATTATTAAGCGTAATAAAAAACATATTGTGTTACTAGAGGTAGTAAAATAACAGTTATTTAATTGTTCTATTACGTTGATATCCCGATTTAGTCTTCATCACTCGCAATAAGGTAAGAAAAACACTGATGTTTGCAAATAAAATTGTATACCTTTTATTACCGAGAAAATGAACAGAGAGAAGGAAATTACAAACATGGACATAGCAGGAGTTTTTCAGGAAAAGAGCAAACAACCCAGCAGTCCCACCCCGGCAAAATTCTGAATATTTTTGACGATCCTGTGGTATATGAGGTCCTAATCTGTAACTTGTTTACCTTATGCTCAAGGGTGAGTGCCTGGATGTTCATGTGTAATATTGAAAAATATTATAAAGTATGTGATATTGCTATGTTATATACTGTATTTCCATATTCCCCACCCACAGAAATAACTCACGAAAATTTAACCTACATCAAAAATATATCTTTTATTTTATGCCTATTTAATTTATGTATTTAATTTTGTAAGTATTGAGGTGTGTACTTGAGTGCGGAGCGTATTAGATGTTGAGAAAGGTAGGTATTTTCGCAGAGGGCTTTTCTTTTCTTCCTCAAACTTAATTTGCTCAAGTCTACTTTTCCCCTCCTCATTCTTTTCCGCCTAATTTTGTTTTCTTTAACCGGATTGGTTGAAGAAAACAAAATTAGGAGGAAAAGAATGAGGACATCTTTCCATTCTGACATCCAGGTATATAAGACTTATAAACAAGCTTAATGATTACGCATGCGTTTTAACCGATATCGGTATGCATAGGCTTGTCTTTTTCCAATAGGTAATAAGCCAACAGGTTGAACAGAAGTATACTTTTTGGTTGGTCACGTGCACACCAAACACCCGGTTAACACTGCAACCATGTATGAAAAACCGAAAATAAACTGGGAAGATATATTGGTTATCATTGCATACTTTGTTATTGTTATATCCGCAGGAATATTTGTGAGTATTTTAATTGATTATTTTCAAAATATTAACATGTTGAAAATGAAGCAACAATAAACATATTTCCAGATAATGTAAAACTTCTTGTTCGATTTATCTTGGCATAACTTATCTTTGTTGTTGCTGTTGCCATTTTAAACGGCAACTGTAAACATTTTCAATGTCCTTCTAATCATTGTAATACTATGTATCTAAATATTTTCTGCTTGAATGGTTCTTATACTTAAATACAAACAAAGATATATTTATCACTATAAATACCTATCTATCTATCTATCTATCTATCTATATATATATATATATATATATATATATATATATATATATATATATATATATCATCCTCCTTGAATTACCCATTCAGTTTTACCAAGTTCTTCGTAACTTAACTATATATATATATATATATATATATATATATATATATATATATATATATATATATATATATTATTATTATGGTTGTCACAGGACATAAGTACATCCTGTAACAACAATGATTAAGCATTTCCTATACAGGTTGGATATTTAGAATATGCATTGTATTGGTGAAAATCAGTGAGTAATTTGAGCGTCTTCTTGAGATGAAAAACAAGTTGATTTGGAAATTCTTTAAAATATTAGATAATTGTCAGATTTTAATGAAACTTTTAGAACTTATTCACGAATGAAAGAAATTATTTTTCAAATGTTTTTTTTTTCTATGTAACTTTGTGAAAATATATTTCACATCTGTTACCCCATCCCCACAACATATTTAATTTTATGTATTTTCTGTGATATTCTTTTTCGTCGTGCTTAAAATTTATTACTTACAAGGACAAGGCAGTCGGAGAATTTAACATAAATTTTTTTTGGTTAAATAGTACACGCAGTTACAGAAAATCTGCCCTGAATCGTAAAATAAAAAAAAGTATTTAATTAAAAAAGCATTTAATTGCTTTTATAAATGAAATTTATTATGGACTTACTTACGAAAAACAATTTTGGGTGGGGCGAATAATGAATTTTGAGAATAATTTTTGTCCTTTTTTACATTTAAACTTTTAAATATCTTTAAAAAAATGTATTAATATGTAGGGGACAAGTGCTATTGTTTTTAAATAAAAACTTTATTTACTAATCATAAACAGAAAAGCTTACTTCAGTTCAGCGACGCCAGTTTTTTAAAAAGAATTTTGAATTTTGTTTGTGCGTATAAACGTGCTGAATTTTGTAAATACGTAGGATACACGATATTATCAGAAAATAACAGTGGTAACTACTGTAAATTTGAAATTTATTGGTAATTTTCTAACATTTCTACAACAAGCGTTTTTGTAAGTAAAGCTATAAATGCTTAAAATATTTTTCATAATTTAAAATTACTGGGTAGTTAAAAAAATTATATAACAAAAGGCGTTTATGTCGTATTTGTCATGTAAATTTTACACAATTACTTGAACCTTACGTAAATTTGCCAAAGATAAATGTCAATAAATGTGTTAATGCCTCATCAAAACATCTCTGTGTTAAAGAAAATGCATTTCTGGCATATTTTAAACTGAAAGTAAGTAGTTTTTGTTTAAATTCAGATAAAATAGCTGATTTAAAAATTAATTATTCTCAAATAACCTTTCAGAAAAGTATATTTCATTTTTGAAAGATTTTTTAATTTTTTTAATAAATTATTTAAATCAATTTAAATATTGTTTGAAATACAGCAGCTTATTTTGCTTATAGGAAATATTAAATTTAATCAATTAGTTTGGAATTAAAAACTATGATAAAAGCTTTAAGACAGTTTTATTTTTATTTTTAGAACATATTTTAAACCTAAGATACCGACTTTACGATATATAAATTATGATCAATGTATAATTCTACGAAATCATACATGCACAAACTCACTTAATAGAGATAGGTCGATAGACTCATCCTTCTACTAGTATGAGATATGGCAAAAGGCGGAGTTAAATGTAGCAGAAATCATGTCTTTATCAATCATTAGTTCTCCATCAGTCGGAGTTTTTCTTTTAACAAACAGATCTTCTATTGTTCAAAATACCTCGTCTTGTTAGACTGGTTTTGAAAACTGGTTTGACATGATGAACACATTCCGTCAAATATATAACAAAACTGGGTTGTAGGCTATTTATTTGAAAGAAAGAGAAAAACAGAAGAAAAAGTTTAACTAAACTCTACTAATGAACACATGAAAAATTAAGAGTCTGTCTATATTTCTGAGATGAGGTATTATGTACAGTATTTACATTGGTCGGACTATTGCCCTCATCTTTGTCGCCATATTTGTCATAACGTTGTACGCTCCGGCCTTCTTCAAATTAAATAAAAACTTACAGAATATTACCATCAAGTATAAAGATATATGTACGCCCCCACCACATACCTATATATATATATATATATATATATATATATAGAGAGAGAGAGAGAGAGAGAAGAATAGATAAGTTGGTCAATAAAACTGTTTGATGGTTGTATATATTTATTTATATAATGTTTTCATTTTCAAAACGCGGCAAGAAAGAACAAATGCACAATTTTTAAATAATTTATCACCCGAAAAGAAAACTTATACGATCACATGAGAAATTGTATAAAAAACTAAATCAAAATGCCTTGTCTGTCATGTTCGATGAAACATGCATGAAAGAAGGATCCCTGCCTAAATACACAAATATATATATATATATATATATATCAAGTATGTGGTGCAGTTCAATTTACATTACATGAATCATTCATACAAAAAACAATTATAGAAGTTAATGATTTAAATGGCGAGAATACATCCTCGCAAACAAATTTAATAAAGTACATGTTATGATCCCTGTTTATAAATTCCAGTTGCATAAGGTCTTTTTTTTTTAGTTTTTTACAAGCTTTCATCTGTTCCTACAGACATCATCAGGTATGGAAATAGATTTGTTTTTGTTTTTTACTTCTCGGTAATAACAGGACAACGAAAATATAGATGTAACCCGAAAAATGTTTTTAGAAATAATAAATTGCTAATTGTAAGAAATTTTTTTGGAGCATGCAGTCACAACGCTGAGGTCGAATTTTTAAATTTTAAGATTGTGCGTTTTTGTACTAATATGGTAATAGGAGAATTCTTTTGTACAAAAGAATTCTCCTATTACCATATTAAAATTTCTTACAATTAGCAATAACACGTTTTTTGTATGAATGATTCATGTAATATATATATATATATATATATATATATATATATATATATATATATATATATAAAGATTTCTCAGAATTAACCTGTAGAAAAAGACAATATGTATTAAGGAAAAGACAATAGGAAAACTGTTGTTTTAGCCGACGCGTTTCGTCCAATGTGGACATTTTCAAAGCAAAAAACGAAATGAATTTAGTATTTACTCGAAAAAAGATCGATTTAATGTGGGAAGCCCAAGCGCATACACCCTGGTAACGAACAAAAATTCCCCGAGCCCCCGCAACCAGGTCTGGTCATCTCTCAGTATAAATTTATTCAGTTTCAACGCTCGACTCTTCCGGTGTACCCATACCCGATTTCCCCCTTAGAACTGAGGCTCTATTGAGCGAGCTGCACATAACCCCGTCATCGGTACTGAGCATTATCTCTAATTTAGACCCCCACTAGGCTAGTGGTGGAGACGGGATACCAGCCATTGTCTTGAAGAAATGTGTGCCCGAACTGGCCACTGCACTCTCCAAATTATATAACTGCTGCCTCAATGAATCTTTTTTTTCAGACTGTTGGAAGTCCGCATCCATTGTTCCTGTCTAAGAACTCTGGTGACACTTGTGACCCTTCTAATTACCGTCCTATCTGTCTCCTACCCCTATTCGGTAAAATCTTCGAAGTTTTAATCAACGCCGAAGTGGTTAAGCACCTTACATCCCATGATCTGCTCTCTGACAAGCAATATGGATTCCGCTTTGCTCGTTCTACAGTTGATGTGCTTACGGCCATCACTGAAACTGTTTACCAAGCTCTCCATGATAACGGAGAAGCTCGTGCCGTGGCCCTAGACATCTCCAAAGCATTTGATAGGGTTTGGCATGCTGGCCTTCTTCGCAAGCTTCAGGGTTATGGAATTTCAGGTCGATTGCTTGACTTAATACAATCATTCCTGTCAAACCGTGTACTGAAGGTTGTTCTCAACGGATTCTCCTCCAGATCCTATCTCACGAATGCAAGTGTTCCTCCAAGGTTCCATCCTAGGCCCTACTCTGTTCCTTATCTTCATTAACTCTTTTCCTGGCGTCATAGATTCCCAAGTAGGCATCTACGCAAACTGCTCTCTATTACTCATCACAGAGAACCACCCCTGTCCCCCATTAGAATGTCAGACGCTCAACTTCTCGAGAGCTCCTATTTGCGACTACTCGGCCTGATATTGACGGCTGACCTGAGATGGAACAAATACATTGAGTCAATAGCTTCGTCCACCGCAAGGAAAGTTGGCTCCCTGTGCCAAGCCAGGAAATTTTTCTCCCCGGAATCGATCCTCCAGATCTACAAATCAATAATTCGCCCTTGCATGGAGTATTGCTGCCATATATGGTCTGGAGCCCTCTCTGTTTGCCTCGGGGTTCTTGATAGGCTCCAGAGGCGGATATGCAATATAATTGGCCCTACAAATCAACCATTCGCCCTTGCATGGAGTATTGCTGCTATATATGGTATGGTGCTCCTTATGTTTGTCTCAAGGTTCTTGATACGATCCAGACACGGATATGCAACGTAATTGGCCCTGATCTGGCATCTCGTCTGCAGTCGCTCTCTCAGAAACGTGCCGTCGCCTCCCTCTGTCCTTTTTACAGATACTTTCATGGTAACTGCTCCGAGGAGCTGCTTTCGCTGGTTCCCAGACTTCATGAATTTAAACGTTCTATTAGGCTGGCATCTCGCTCACACCCTTTCACAGTCGAAACTGTTAAATGTAGCCATCTCTTCTACACCAATAGCTTCATGTCTCGCACCTCTCGCCTGTGGAACTCTCTCCCCTCTTCCTGTTTCCCTGATAGCTTTAATCTCCAACTATTCAAATGTAATGTCAATCGACGTCTCCAGATGCCCTGATCTATCCCCTAACCTTTTCTTCATCCTTTCCTCTGTCACACCTATTTGCTCCAGCTCCAACTCTCTGTAACCTCTTGCGTGTTAGTAGCTTCCCGCCTTGCTTGGGGTGAAACGCTTAAAAAAAAAAAAAAAAAAGTTGCAACTATGTCCTCCGACGGAGCCGCTCCTCAGAGCATTCTGCCCAAAGACAGAGACGCAACTGAGTGATAATAAACTTGTTACAAACTACTTTACAGTAATTTACACACTAAAAAAAACAAAAAAACAAAAAGCGAAATGAATTTATTGAAACAGAGTATCTAAACAACAAACAAAATGAAAAATGACGTCAATTTATGGTTGAAAACAAAACGGTTGAATCCGTAAAAAAAACAATACAAACATTATTTCTACACTTGAAAATATTCTTTTAAAAAATATTCTCTAAAAAACAAAGTAATTAACGTAATTTTTCAGTTGACCATATGAATATACAATAGCATTTCTAAATTCTTCTAGTTGCTAACGGCATTTTGTTGTTTATAGATACTCTTTTTCAAAAAATTCATTCCTTTTTGTCTTTAAAAAGTCCACATTGGACGAAACGTGTCGACTAAACAACAGTTTTCCTATTGTTTTTTTCCTTAATATATATATATATATATATATATATATATATATATATATATATAATTTCTAACATACTTGTTAAGGAAATGTTAGAAAATTACCAATAAACTTTAAATTTTGTTTTTCTTGCATTAGTGGGGAGTCAACCAAATTGGTACAAGGGTGCGATGGATAAATTGTCGTCTAAATTACGCAAAAATGAAAATAACACTAACATCTCCTTTCAAGAAATATAAATCATTATATATGATTTTACAGCGAAATTTAAAAAAAAAAAAACTTTCCAGGTAGCTAGTATGAGTCTAAGTAATAAAATGAGTGATTAAAAAAATGTAACCCTAATAAATATAAAACTAAAATGAAAATATTAAAAATAAAATTGAGTCCCGGTAGTCACCCGTCGAGTGGAATATGCCTACTGTTTCTGTTTCCTGGAAACTCTCCGCGTACTGGCATACGATGGTTCGCGGACCGGCCCCGGTACGCGTACCACACTTTGAGTAGCACTGGTCTAGATGGTTTTAATTCTCCCTTTGATATTTACTTTCTCTCACCGTTTTCTTAGGCTCTTTGTAATTGTTCCCAATGTTCACGGAACGACTGTCACCGTCATATTCTACAGTATCATAAACTGTTCAACAATGTGAAATTTTTTATCTAGTTTTTCACTTTATTTTATTATTGATAATAATAATAGTAATAGTAATAATAATAATAATATATTGATAAAAGATTATTGGAAGCGTACTAATGATTAGTTTCTTGATAGCCGCGCTTAACATAAAGCAAGTTATGCATTATGTTAAGCGCGGCTATCCAGAAACTCAATGAAATTGCTAAAAAAGAAGTTTCTTATTCTTATTTTTTTACCCAGATCAAAACACTGAAAATTACAATAATAATTCTGACAGAATCCCGTTAGTCATCAACTAGCATCGAAATTTTGCTTACATTTCGAAAGTACTACACGACAATTATGAACATATTTCGCAAAAATATCCGCGTTTAAATGAGCTTTTTCCAACCCGCCTATCTTTTCTTTCAAACGAAATAAAAACATCAAACAAATTTTAACAACAGCAAAAGCATTCACACTCAAAACTCTGGATTTTCAGATCGTTGTACTCTAGAAAACACCGATAGAATGAAAAAACCCTATTCGTTGTGCAACATGAATCGAGTCAATTCTACCACAAATTCAAAAGGCGGCAATTGTACTGATTCACATTTGATATACGCTGCCCCATGTATTAAACATGACTTGATTTATATGGGGTGCACAACGGAAAAATTAAATAAAAGTGTCAAATGCCACAGGTATTAGAAAAGGTATAAGTAAATTTAAGCAAATATCAAGATTTCAGAGATGCACAGTCGCTGCTGATGGTACATTCTGATTAGTGTTAAAACAGCAACGTTTGTACCGAACCATTTCATATTTAAAAAAAAAAAAAAATCTAGTATCGACCGAGCTTGTGACTCTTAAAACGCGTGAGGATAGTTACGTATGCAAACTACTAATTTCCCGCCCGAGGGAAATTAACAGAATGACAGGAGAGATCCATGGAATTTTTACTAAGCTGATTGATTAATTCCTCTTAGTATTAATCAACTAACAGATAATTCCAATATAACCACGATCATCATCATATTACACATGTTTCAGTTGCGTACCGTTCACATTAGTTGCGTTTCATTCATATTGACGTGTATATTACCAATACAGTTGTTTTTCTCAAGACAAGTGATGTCTGTATAGATAGACCTTTTTCTTTTTTTCAATCATTTCATCCCAAGCAATGCGGGAATATCATTAGTGCGCAGGGGGTTACAGGGAGTGAAAGTAAGAGAAAAGACTGAGTATAAGGAGGATTGAGGAATGGACAAAAGATGAACGGGATTCAAGAAGATAGAAGATGGGATTGACGTTGCATTTAAATTTTTGAAAATTGTAGTTATCAGTAAGCAAGTAAACGGAGGGGAGTTCCTTTGGTGGGAAGTGCGAGAAAATAAACTGTTGGAGTAGAAGTGGCGGTCAGATTTCAAATGTTTGAAGTGTTTATAAAATAATATAAATAATACAGGAAAAAACGGATTGGCTGTGATTTTTGTGAGCAATGAAGCACATTTTCTTGTCTATATATCCGCATGTAACCACAAAAAATGTGACCTCTTTAAAGACACAATACTGCAACGTGAGAAGTTAATAAAAACACGTATGTTGTTTAGAAGCACGATGAACGATAGGAAAAACAAGTCACATGTTATTCAAATGAGAAACTTCTCATGCAGAAAGTATAGAGAAAAAATGTTTTCTTTTTTCTAGATCAAAATTATTTTGCAAGGATGACAGCTTTTCTTTCTATAAAAATATCCACTAAAAATAATATTTAGAATAATAAGAAATATCGTTAGGTTAAAATAAATATCCATTAATTAGGTTAAAAATAAATATCCATTAATTACTTAAATATTGATTTGCGTTTCGGGTTTCGTTTTGTTAATCACCAGATGATCCTTAGTAGCATGTGGACCCTGCGACGCCCTTTCTGCTCATGAGGGAGCATGTAAATTAAGACATGTAATTGCCTACTAATTTCCAGCCGCATTGCCTTTACTTTTTTCCTTCATTGTAATTACCGTTTTGCTTGTCAGTATTAAAAAATGCATTCGTCTAGGCCTCTTGTTATTCTGCCGTGTAAAGCAAGAATCACCATTCGTGCAATTTCAGCATCAGATCAATTTCAGCATCCTTTGTCTCCTATCAATCTTACTTGATTCATCATTCCATTTTTAGACATGTTGAACATGCTTTTTAGCAAATAGGCACTCAAAAACGTTTTCCTACACCAGAATCAGGAATTAAATTAGCCTTCTCGTAGCATTCAATTGCAATCCCATACTTCAATCATATTCGTCACTTACATTGCATAATTGGTTGTTTGTGGGTCAGTTCCCGGATAAGGACTGGGGGAGCCTAACCTTCCTCTCTCGCGCAACTTGCCAGACGATGGATTTTCACTGTTAGTTCCAGTCCCATTGACGGTCATGTTACATTTCCATTAATGAACTGATTTGTTTTAGATGTTTTTTCCTTGACCTTATGTTTTTATCATGTTTTTAGCTTATTTTCCACCTTTGAATTATAATTTATTCTAATCTTCATAGAATTATTTTATGTAAATACATAAATTTTCCTGGTAGACTGCAAAAGTAGCCTCGAGTATTTCTTTGCTGAAAAAATAAAAAAAATGTTCGATTAAATCATGAATACTGCTACGGAAGAAGAAATTGGAACCAGATGATATGTTGTTCCATAAAGTTTGTCAGAAAATTTAAAAAAATGCAAAATAAATGACAGTATTTAATAAATTGAAATAATCTTTGTTTAACGTACGACCTCGAAGTTACTCATTATCATATAAGGAATCTGAATGTGTAGCCTTCTCTTAAACCTGTTTCACATATTTATCAAAACATTCTCACGCACTTTCTGTCTCAATCAGAGCTGAAAAACGTACATAATAAATTTTATACACTTTGCTTTTCTTACTTTCACGAAACACACACATAACTTTTCAATAAAACGCCACATAAAAAAATATTTTTCTTTGATTTCACTTTGAAATGGAGAAATGAGATTGCAGATTTTTTTAAACCTACGCTTATTATACAATTTTTATTTGGTATTTGTCATTCTTTATCAACAATATGTAGGGAGAGTTGTGATATGCCTTAACTCCTTTATTTTCTGAACTTAGTTACAATAGATTTCTTATTTAATGACCTTATCACAATCTCGAGTTAATTTCTGGCATATTTTTTATGATATAAAAAAACTGTCACGGTTTAATTACAGCTATGGTTACTTTATTAAAAATATCTATAGTTTTGTTATATAGTAAAAATAATGAATTAATTTATTAGAAAATTAAAATAATATTAATCCTAACCTCGTTGGAGGTTACTGCATAGTACGCACCGTACCGGCCCTGCAGATATATGATATATATTAGTTAATTACTGACAATGTAGGAATGCCGAAATCCTGAGTGGTAGCCGGAAGTAGTAAGGGCCATGAATGCAGGACGATAAGGATCTGCGGTAGCAGGAAGTAGTAAAGGCTAAGAATGCCGGAAGTAGCAAAAGCTGGGGATGCCGAAAGATAAAAATCTGTGGTAGCCGGAAGTAGCAAAGGCCAAGAGTTCGGAAGTAGCAATGCAAAGAATACCAGGAGATAAGGGTCTGAGTTAGTCGGAAGTAAATGTAAGAGTGCCGGAAAGAAACTTCAATAGGAAAGCCCAACTAGCGTCTAGATGGCAGACAAAAATAAATGGGAATATAACTTAATACATAACCCGTCCAAACGCCCTGGTCACAATGGCTAGGGGCCTGCGTTTCTTTTCCTCTTCGTGCCTCCTGGGTTTGGTGAGAAATGGAAAGGGAATGTAAATAATAACTGGCCCTGCAAAGTAATAAAAATCTCAAGTAAAACGGAGTAGCGAATATGTTACGATACATGAGATCAAATTTGCCAAAGACTACTATCGCATATTTGCTTAGTATTTCAGTATGGATGAGGCTATTATAGAAATATATATCTGGTAATAAGCAATATATACTTTGCGAAATGGGCTGTTACGATGAGTCAGATAAGCACTATCTACTTGTTATTTATAAACTTCTTCGTTTCTACTTACTTTGTAATTTTGACATTTTTGCTACAATTCTTGGGAGTTCAATTTTATTTTTAATGAGTTTTTTCGGTTTCAGATTTTACTGATGTTGATGTTTACTCTTGATTTTAACGCAACTAGTACTTTTTCTGGATTAATATGTTGAAGTGATATGAAACAATTTAAAAATTTTAGCGGATGTTTTCTCTGTGACTTATAACACACAGGAAATTAAAAACTGATAAAAATCCGCCAGAGAAATAATTTCCGCCTCAAAACACGATATTCAAAATCGGCCCAACCAAATAAATAATAAAATCATTTTTAGCCAATGAAAAGCTTGAAAAAGAAATTAAATAAAAGCATATATGTAAGCTACTTTCATGGAAGCCAATCTTATAAATAGCATATGTAACTGCCGAGACAGAATAAGTATAAAGTATGAAAGTCCTGGGGGACAGGATCCTGAGGGTTAAGATCAGGCAACTAAGAAGCAAATCTGAACTAAATATTTACTGCAGCTCATTTTGATTCACCAGGACAGAATATGTATAGATTAAGACCAATCGGTTAAGAGTAGTAGCCAGGAGAGCCATACCTGGTGTAGCATTATTATTATTATTATTATTATTATTATTATTATTATTTCGGGATTTTGTTTCTTGTTATTGATGAATATAGAGAGACAAAAGTTTATTCAAATTAATTTTCTCAATCTCCCTAATACTACCGTCGGGTTTGCATTTCTAATTCATCTAATTATTGTCTTGATCTTTGTTAATTTTTTAGTCAAGACTTAACAATTTCAATGCTAAAACCAAGATTTCGATTTATCCAGGCTTCACCTCCACATTCTAATTAAATTGCTCGTCAGAAATATTATCTTTGTCATACCAAAGGCTGAAGGAACTAGACAATTCTTGGTCTATTCTCCACGTCTCAGTGAATTTCTGAACTATGTAAGATCCCATATCACATTCTACTCAAGTAGCAAGATGTACTAATATAATTTTGATTCAATTGTTGGTGTATAATTGTATATGTCTGACCATAACTTTCATCTTTCATATTTTTTATCACTTCCTAGTATTTTTTAAAAGAAATATCTTGTTTTTATTCAGTGTTTTTTTTTATCAATCTCTATGATTTGGCAAATGTTCCTTTCCTTGTTTACGATAATCAAATATGATCTTGCGTGGATGATATAATCTGTGTTGATATCAATTGTTTAAGCGACCTAACCTAAAATATTTTTATATTTCGACTTTTACTTTTTTTTTTAATTACCTACGGGTTATTGGCATACAGGAAGGGAAATTCGCTTTTACGAGACCTGTGTCCATTTCAATTCCATTAAAATTTTATGTGTATGCAAGTTTGCGTGTGCGCATGCGTATTTTAATTTAATGAGAGTCTTTAAAATATTAATAGAAAATAAAAAATTTAAAAAAATAATTCATGAAAATAAAATCTTAATATTTGATTGTTTTAGGTATTAAATAATTAACAGGTTTTTCGTCGAGAAATTAATCGTACCATTACCGTTCTAATTCCACCTGTCATTTTTTCTTGAATACACTTTTTGTGCCCATTAAATTTTTTGTGGTCATCGCAATTTTAGGTAACAATAAATAGATATAAATAAACTGATAGAGATATACAGTGGACTATGATGAGTTTTTAGCCACCTTTGATTAAAGCAATTTTGGCTTGTGTAATAACACCTCTTCATTTTTTTAGACAGTACCGTGTTAGCATCAAGCTACTCTCATCTATGAACGATAGTTGACTTATATTTTGCAATGGAAGTTCGCGCAAGTAAGGAAATTGGTGAATTTCAACGAGGGCAAATAATAATATGGTATCAGTACGGCAAGTCAAATAGAGAAACTGCTAGGTTTTTTTCCAGGTGAATCATCGAAAGGTTAATAATATTGTCAAGAAATTTAATGAAGAAAGTCATTGCCGTGTGGAACAACATTCAGGAAGACCAAGCATCGTGCCTGAGCGAACGAAAAGGGCGCTGAATAGGGAAGACATCAGAAACCGTCGTCAGAGCGTCAAAGATGTCATCAACAGCATGGAAATGTCGCGATATGCGTTGAGAAAGACTCTGAAGGAGCTAAACTATCAAAGAAGAGTTTCAAGAAAGAAGTCCTTGATTTCAGAGGATAACACAAACAGGCGAATGGACTGGGCGATAGAATACGAGAGCAAAGCTTATGAATTTTTGCAGTCTATAATTTGGTCAGATGAAAGTAAATTCTGCCAATATTCGAATTCAAGATTGGTTTATGTATTGAAAAATCAAGAATGAGACTTGGAACATTGAATGTCTGCAGGCAACCGTGAAACATGGAGGGATTGGAGTAATGGTGTGGGGCGCTGTTTAGTTTGGAGGGAAATCTGAGCTGATTCCTGTTGACGAGCGGTTGAATGGTTCAAATTACTGTCAAATATTAGAGAAAGGACTATTCCCACTATTTGAAACCAATCAGATTGATAAGAATGTCTACCTTTTTCAAGAAGATGAAACGCCATATCATACGGAAAAAGTAGCAAAGGCCTGGAAGAAATCGCAAGGAATCAAGCCCCTGCAATGGGTAAGGCAAAGTCTTGACATGAATCCAATAAAGCACATTTGGGAGCACATTGACTGAAAACTTCGAGAGCGTGCAACCAAAATCACGTCAGAAAGAAACATTGCTAAAGGAGTGACAAAATATGGATCAGACGATTGTTGATAACTTGATCAAATCCATGAAAAATCGAATACAAGCACTGAAACTAGAAAATGGAGGACCTACTCCATACTAGTTCCAAATGCTGTGTATTTATGTTAAATAGGGTTTTTGAAATTGAATGTAGTTTATTTATCCTGGCTAAAACTTTTCTTAGGCCATTGTATGATAGATGTGAATAGACAGATATAGATTAGTTACCGCCAAGGATTCGCTAAAAATAAACATATATGATCTTAAAATGACCCAAACTTAATTAAAACAAAATTTTATCGTCAAAATCTTAGTTGTTATTATTAAGAGAAAAGATCAAAGGTTTTTATGTAAAAATTATTTCTTGAATCCTTTTTAGAAGTTTTGAAATTTTGGTTAAAAATGTTGTTTCTCCAGTGTCAACCTTATAAGAGGAAATGCTAGCGTCTTTTCCCGGTGAAAATCCACTGATTTGAAAGTTTTTGCAAAAATCAGTCAGTCCTCAGAGAATTTAAGTTATGATTGTTTTTGGTCAAACAGTTCTCCCAGCGTTTTTTTAATCAAGTTCAACCCAGGCAAGGCAGTAAAGACACAAGGGGTTACTGGATGCGGACCAATTAGAAAACAGAAACATTTCTAAGAAGCGATAACAAAAGAAGTGTAATCAGGAGGACAGTAGATAGCGACATTGCATTTAAATATTTGAAGATTAATGTTGGCTGGAAAGCATGAAGTCGGAAGAGAGTTCCACAAGTGAGAAGTGCGAGAAAAGAAACTGTTAGCATAGAACATACAGTTACATCTAACCAACTCAACAGTATGTCGATGAGTATTGCGCTTAAATCCATAAAGTCTAGATACTCATCCGAACAATTACCATGAAAGTATTTATAGAAAGCTTAAGGGAGACAACTTTACGCCAGTGGGAGAGAGACTGAAGCTTAGATGCCATATCTGAACCAGTAATATTGCTGATACTTCTTTGGATTTTATCAAGGAACACCAGACCGTATGTGGCAGCAATATTCTAAGCATAGACGAGTGGTAGACTTATAGATATGTGAGATAAATTCTGGAGAGAAATATTATCTAGCATGACACGGAACCAACTTTCTTAGCAGCTGACCTAGCAATGAATTCATTATAATATTTCTACTTCATTTCAACAGAGAATGTTAGCCTGAGAAGGCGCAACGAGTAATCCTCCTGAAGGTTAGCATCAGCCATGCTGATGAAAGGCAGAAAGGGATCTCTGATAATTAACAGAGACCAGTTTAGTTTTAGAGGCGTTAAATTAATAAGCCATTAACAGTGTCCCAGTTAAGAGAGTGAAGGTCGTTTTTGACATCAGTTGCCAATTTGACCATCTCGAGCTGATTGGGCATATTATCGAGACTGGAATAAATGTTTGTGTCATCAGCATAGTTGAGATCTTATGCCATCGGGAAGGTCATTAATGAAAATTAAAAAATAAAACAGGACCAAGGAAGGGCACCTGCATTCATTACAGCCCGAGCTTCAACATCTTTAGCTAGAGCTTGATAGACACTTTCCGCAATTATCATCAGTACATCAGCATTTAACCTGGAGAAATGAAAGCCGTATTGCTTGTCTGAAAAAAGGCCCTGTAATGTGAGATGCTTAACCAATCCAGCATTGATTAGGGCCTCTAGTAGTTTCCCAAAAATAGGTAGAAGGCAGGTATAGTAAAATAGGTATAGTTCAATAGTTGAAAGTGTTGAACGGTTCACATAAGTTCTTAAAGACAACTACTACAGATGACGATTTCCAATAGGCAGGGAAACAAGTGACAGTGAGGCATTTATTATACAGTTTAGAGAGAACAAGAGGCCAGTTTGGGAGCACACTTCTTATGGACTATTACAGGAATACCATCTGGTCCATATGCTTTATGGAGATTCAGATTAGAGATTATAGCAGAAACCATAGAAGGGGTTATCACTCATCAGAAACTCATTTCTAAGTGGGAAGTTAGGCAAGGATATTTCTGATGAGTCAAGTTTAAGGAGAATTTACGGACGAAATATTCAGCATTATCAGCAGATGTTAACACCTCAAATTGATTGAAGAAAGGGGAATAGAAAACATATTTTTATTTAATACATTATTACATAGCCACCAGTAATCACTAGAGCCAAAGTTGTTAGATGCAATATGGTGTCTCATTTTCTCGGCAAATAGAAACGTAGCTCCTTCGAGGACACGTTTACATTCATTATATGCAGCCTCGAATAGGCATCTGTTGTGATAGGAGCTGTCACGACGCTATAGCCTGAAATAGTGGCTGCTGTGGGCTATAGCGGCAAAGCATACTAGTGTGAACCATGGACAGAAGAGATTAAGGATTCATTTGGTATTTCAGAGACGGAATGAAATCAGCTATGACAGCTGTGGCGAAATTCTCAATTTAAAGGTTAAAAATATCAGTCCTGGTTTATAATTGTAAAATAAAAATTGCAATAAAACTATAATCTTATTTAATTAGAATTTTTTTAAAATTTCTTTTACATAATGGAGACTATTGTTTTATGAGAAAAAAATGAATGAATAATGAATTTTTACAAGAATTGTTTTCATTTTATAAAAAGTTCTGTGTTAATTTGTAGCGTTCAAGTAGTATTGTTATCAAATTAAGACTATTTACGAATCATAAATGGAAAAGCTTACTACAAATCAACCACTCCCAATATTTTAAAAAATTTGAATTTATTTAGGATTTATATGAGCTAATCTTCCTCAAATAGTTTCAAAAAATATTTTATTTTTGAAATATTTTTTTATTAAAGAAAATTATGTTGTATTTGTAGATTTGTCAGTATGGACAATTTTAGCATTTTTATTGATAATAAAAACTCTTTCCAATCAATTTAAATTCGTTTTGAAATGCAGCAAAATATTTTGCTTATTGGAAATATTAAATTTAATGTATTAGCTTGAAATTAAAACTAAAATAAAAGCCTCAAGAAAAGTTTTTCATTTTTTTAAATGCATTTTAAACCTTATGTATCGCTTTTTTAGAGGGACCTATAACAAATAGACATAGACAGATTTAAAAATATAGGCATGAATAGGCTGGTATCAATAGATAAAAGCAGGGTGAAATTATTATAGATAATATACAAAAGCTTCCTGACTATTTATTTCATATCCATGCACACATGTAAGCTAAAGTGAGTTGGATGATCATGAAACTGTTGATAAGATTTTCTTTTTCCTATTTTTCTTGTTATCAACTTCGTTATTGCTCAGCGCAGGTTAGGAGTTGTTCATATTGAGTAGGAGGGAAATGTATTATTCCATTGTCTTATTTCATACGCAATCAAATTATGGGTGAGCGTGTGCTTGTGTTTACATTAAAGCACATGTAAGTCACTACCACACAACACAGACATAAGGATATACATTATACACGAGCATTCAAAATCACACGTAGACAGTGTTTGAGGAAGAGAAAATCTGATCTTATATCATATAGATTATGTTAGATTTCTTCATATGGTCAAACTGCAAACGTCTGTACAGATGACAGAACTTCAAACCTACTTTCTCGTACTTGTTTGTAAACTCCTGATTTACTTTCTTGCATACAATTATAAACTGATTTAAAATCTTTTTCTCCACAACGATAACATTAACAAAACAACAAAAAAGAGGTCAATAGTCCGCATGTAAATAATGTAAATAAACATTAGATTATATGGTCAAAGATAAATCATTTGCACAATTCCTATTTCTAAGAAATTGATGGATTTTATTATAATACGAGATTATTTTTGCAACTTTAAACATTATATTTAGTGGATACACCTTGAAATTCTTGTTTTTTAAACACTGTAGATCCATGTCTACCGGCCTGTGCATTCGAGAGTTTTAACGTGTTTCCTCTAAATATAACGTTTAAAGTAATAAATAATATCAGATTATTAATAGAATATATCAATTTCTTAGAAATTAATTACTTTACGTTTTGGATACGAAAATAAAAGTTAGTAGATATGTGATTCGAGAGATCCGAACAAGAAACGTGCATTTATTAAATAGGGTAACTGAACTTGCATAACTGTGAATGTCTTCCATGACGAAGCGGTTTAAAAGCACCTGGTGTTTAGCGGTAGTGCTCACTAAAAGGGATACGCAAGTTCGTACACTGTCGAAGGCACATTTTCTTTATTAAGCTTCTTAAATGCAGAGGCCGGTAGACGTAGATGATTTACAAAAAAGAGGGATGTCAAACAAACACACACACACTGACACACATACACACACAAACACACACACACACATATATATATATATATAAGAAAATAGTTTCAGTGTACGCTACATTATTGGGAGAAAAGTGCTCAATATCAAGGATAGAGGGCATGTAAATATAAGATGTTTGACATAGTTGATAGCGACAATCTATTTCATGCTTAAACGCAATCGTCAGGCCGTGTGTGTGTGTGCGCGCGCGCGCGTTTTTGTATGTGTGTGCACGCGCGCGCGTGTGTGTATTGGGATCAAATAGGGATTAGAATCCAATAACATTGTAGGATAAGGAACAAATAGTAAACGACTGCAGATTTAACATATTTCGCTTTTAAGTTTCATCAGAAATTAAATATGGAGGAAAAAAGAAAATTATGACATTTTTTTATTTTTGTGTTTGTTTTTCATTGGTTAAATAAACTTCACATCTATTTGTCTTGTCATGTAGCGTTGATATATATAATTTTTGTGTGTTTGTGTATCATAATTCTAGTTGGCCCACGGAGAATTTGTTTGACAGTGTGTGAGCATCTGTGCATTTAGTGTTTTTTTTTTTTTTGTCTAGTAGTGTCCGTTTATTGATTGGGGGATTTTTTTGTGTAGAAGTGAAAGAATTTAGGTTACATCGGGTGTAGTTGTAACAGATCTTCGATTCTTTACGTATTAATTTTATAAAAGTTGGTGATAAAATATGTTTGGCGTGTGTTTATTGATGGAAAAATATTTATCAGGATTTCTTCCAAGTATTTTCTACGTAAAAGTACTTAGAAAGAATCTTGATAAATATTTTCCCAATATGATAAGGTGTTTATTCTTTAAACGTTCCCTATTTGTTCCTTATATATATATATATATATATATATATATATATATATATATATATATATTATATATATATTAGTGTTAAATATACACATACATATGCAATATATATATATATATATATGAACATTGAATCAACACCCAGAGGCGACAGTCTGTTTCATGCTAAACGCAATCGTCATGAAAGGTACTGTCGCCTCTGGGTGTTAATTTCAATATCCATTTTTATATTTATATACGCTCTATCCCTGATATCGGGTACTTTAACCCTTATCTATAGCATACCTTAAAACTATATTTTATAATATGATATAATATAATACACACACACACACATATATATATATATAAAGATCTTTTCACATAGAAAAATGAATAGTTTTGTTTTTTTCTATGTTATCATCATCATCTTTTAATGGAAAATGTACAGATTGAATTACGAACAATGTTTGCGCTATTTTATTTCTTCAGGCATCATGTCGGAACAGAGGAAGCATTGGTGGATACTTTTTGGCTGGGCGTAGTATGCACTGGATTCCGGTAATAAATTCATTTTTTCTTTTTCAAGTTTTCCTCTTATCTTTATTACTAATCTGATAATTAAGAATAAATTTTTCATCTTAATAGAATCATTAAGAGTCCTATAGTTAGTAATTTATGAGAGTAAACAGATTTAAATTGAGCACAGAGACCAAAAACAACTAAAATCAAGATACTCGTATTCGTTATGTTTAAATGTAAATTATCTTTAAGTTTATTTAACCAATAGATTATAAATATATTTTTTTTAATTCTATAAACTTTTGTGAAAATTAGTAGAATTGTATGATTCAAAATCCTATATTCTTTTCAAAACCCATTAAAATAGGCCCAAAACAGAAATACGAACGACGCGTTCTCATTGGTTATTAAATATGAAAAAAAGAGATGACGTATTTTCGACTCCGTCCGAATTGAATCAAAAGACAGTCCCGCTAAGTCATTGTGAGCCTATCACGTGACGAACTTTTCTTATTTAAACGACACTTAAATCATTCCTTTTCAGTGAGGAAGGAAATTCTCTACCCGACGCCAGTCCACGCGTGTCATTATTCCAATATTCAGACTTTACGTTAAAAATATATTTTTAACATAATACTCAGTCTGCAATATATATTATTTCAAACAAACTTACAACTTGAATACGCAACCAAACTCAATATAAAATATCTGATCAAAGAAAGATAACCCTTTCAAACTCTCAGTAAATCTTTTGAAATTTACACAAATTATTTGCAAGTATAAACTGTTTTAAATTGACCATAAATACCTAAATACTGGAATATATGTTCTTATTTTTGAGCAGACATTATAACACCATATAATATTTTGATCCAAAATATTATTGACATTCAAATCATCATACATTTAAACAATTTAAAATACTACATTCAACAAATTTTGTACTTGTTATTGTATATAATAATCTATTCATTGTTAATGCATATTTTGCGTTGAACCTCGTGTTAATATAAATGCAGTAGGGTGTTTTGGCTAACCCCTACAAATTTGGTAACTCCGACTTGTCGGATGTATGTGACTAACACACCTACAAATATTCGGAAACACGAGGTAATTTAACACCTACAAAATTTGATAATCCTGACGTTGGTGGTCACATACAAATTTCGCGACCATGACCTGGTGGTTGTACCTAATTTAATGTACGAATGTACGAAATATTGATTTAGACAACATTAATCAGAGAATAATACTCCTAATCTACAACTTACTAAATGTATCCAACTGTAGCAGATAACAATGTAGACCTTGGACACCTAAAACACTCGCAGTTGCTAAGAAAGATGAAATCACTCCTGGGTGCCAACATAAGTACTAAAGAAATGGATACGTTACACAGTTATACCATGCAGATACTTACCTCACTCCCAGACGAGCTAGATTTGAAACGACTAGCTGAAATGGCTGATAAAATTAACAATAATAAACCAGGAGGAGCTCTTTTCACTACAATTCAGACACCTAATGTTGCTTCCATTAGCAACCCGGGCGATTTAATGTAGATCAAGAAAACTTTAGCGAACCTTACATTACAGTTAAAATCTCTAACAGACAATGCACGACGATATCGTCGATCGCGAAACAATTTGGCCAGACGTTCTTATTCGCCACACAAGAACAAGTACAAATCAAATTCCGCATCGAGAGAGCGTCGCGTATTTGACACGTGCTAGTATCACTGTAGGCATGAACACCAGGCTAGACTGTGCACAAAACCTTATAATTTCGACATAAATTCTACAAACAATTCAACACAGCATGCGGGAAACGATTATCCAGGCAGCAAGTTGAGACGACCTTTGCTGCTGGTAGAAGTCTGAAAAGGCGTCTGTTTTTATATTCGAGATCGAACAACCGGATATCTGTTCCTGATCGGTACTGGTGCTCAAATAAGCGTTGTCCCACCAAAACCCGCTATGCTTAACCATCTTCAATCACCAGGCGGCAAACGGTTTGGAGAAATTTCATTAACATTAAGTTTAGGATTGCGACGATCCTTTCCATAGCTCAGGTTAAAACAGCTATTCTCGGAGCAGATTTACTATTACACTTTAATTTATCTGTCAATATATCTACACACACTTTGAACGATAACACGACGAACCTGAAGAGAAAAGGCATTACCTCTATTTATATTTCAACTGGTACAAACGCTGCATTACCATCATCTAATGGTTTACATAACTTATTGAGGAAGTATCCGGAGATAACAACGCCTTTCAAACACACTGAAGTTATACGTCACAACGTAGAACATCACATAAAAACTACAGGCCCGCCTACGCATGCATCGCCACGTAAATTACGACCCGAGAAATACAGAATAGCCAAGAGCGAATTTCAGCACATGCTCAATTTAGGGATCATTCGGCCATCTTTCAGTCCATATGCTTCATTCCCCTTTGCCAATGGTGCCAAAACCAGATGTAGGTACTTGGAGGACTTGTGGCGATTTCCGTAACCTGAATGCCAATACTATCCTTGACAAATATCCAATACCCCATCTGCACGATTTTTGGTTAGTTTACAAGGTGCAAAAATCTTCACAAAATTGGATCTGCTAAAAGCATTTTACCAAATTCCAGTCGCTGAGGAAGATGTCAAGAAAACAGCGATCACCCCCCCCATTTCGTTTATAAGAGTTTTACGCGGATGCCGTTTGGTCTGCGCAACGCTACTAAGACTTTTTAGTGACTAATTAATGAGGTACTCCGCGGCTTACCATTTACATTCGCATATATAGATGATGTCCTATTTTTTAAATTATCTTTTCAAAAAATAATAATTAAAGTATCAATAAATAAATGAATACAAACATTTATTTTCAATTTTATTTATTTTGATTCCGCTCAATATCTGTTTTTCACTATATTTTTGCTTTGTTACTGTATTTCGAAATGTAGTCTAAGTGTTGTTACATATCATAACAAGTTAGTGGAGATTGGTATGTGAGTTACAACTTTGTCCTAGACAACTTCGTTTCAAATTTCTACAACTTAATTTGAATACCATAGAATATGTTGGCCGAAAGCAGCAAATATATTTTTAATCAAATTTACTTTTATTATTATTATGTTTTTGTAAAAGTTCCCAACTCTCATTTTTGAAATATAGATGCTGGTTACACAATTGAAAACAAGATTTTTTTCTGGAAACATTCGTACACACCGATTAAATAAATGCCTATTTTTTTATTTGTCCATTTTCACCTTCTACAATGTCATTGGAAATATCAATCATTTTGGTTATTTTCTATCTTTGTTCTTTTTAATCAGGTTGGGGCTTCTTTGTTTGCAAGCAATATTGGAAGTGGTCATTTTGTTGGACTTGCAGGATCTGGAGCGGCCGGTGGTATCGGTATATCTATTTTTGAATTAACTGTAAGTTTCATGCCTTTAACATCTGATTGGATTCTTGTAATAGCATCATTCAATTATGTTTGAATAAACATACGGGCTTAGAAATAAGGAAAAGAATAAATATGCGTTTGAATGGGTCATTATCTAAATCATACTAACAAAATCAGTTATAGCCTTATATAAATTCATATTAAATCTACTGTATTTCATTTTCATTTGTTTAAATTTTCAACTATATATCATCGTTATCATCCGCTCGTATCTGAGCATAGTGACCGTCACCCTCTTTCCCTATTCCCTTTCTCTCGCTGCTGCTGCTGCTGCTGCTGGTGGTGCTGGTGCTGGTGCTGGTGGTGCTGGTGGTGCTGGTGGTAGAGATAACCGAGAATCAAAGAGGGTTTTGATGAGACCATTCGCATGAATTTGATTTTGGTGGACAGGTCTGCGTGACGTTGAAACCCACACACTTCGTCAGTAGCGTCTTCCTCGTGGTTCTTGCAAACTTGGTTTTAATTGATCTATTAAAGTTAGCCTTGGTTTATGCCAACACAACTGATACTTCCTCTTCTGTCGGGCTTGGCCGTTGAGATCGTGTAGATCTTTGCCTATTCTACAGTCTTCTGGGATTGATCTCTTTTAGCCTGGTCCTTCCTCTTCGACCTTACTGCCATAGGTGGCCCTACAGTTCTTACTACTCCAAGCGACTTCGCTTTTGAGATCACTGGGATAACAACTATATATATTCTACATTATATAAAAGTTTCTTTTTTTTTCATCACCTTAGAACATAAACATTGCAAGAGGGCTGTAGAAATTGTAGACAGTTGACTGATGGGAACAGTTCTAAAGGGTCTCGAAAAATAATGAAGGAAGTGAAAATTAGGGGAATATTGGAACTATCCGCCATTATTAAAAGCACCTAAGAAACAGAAAAGAATACTGGAGTATTTATAAAACTTTCTGGCTCCTAAGCTGCGGTGTAAGCCACCAGACAAGCCTGTCTATAGACTTGATAGATTATCGCCAAGCCTACGATATGGCGCCACACTTATGGATCCTAAAATTCATGGACATGGTGATTTTCTAAGTGTAGCTTAGATGTGGTGCAAGGCCAAATGTATGGGACACCCAGTGAGAATCGAAATCACTACTCAGTTGTAATTGTTCTAGTGAAATAATTTGCTAGCCATTACACGACATCGAAGTCCCAAAATATATGGATATGGTTGGTGGGATAGGAATATTTTAACATTTATACGGAACAACAAGGCTAACTGGAACATCAAGAAGAAAAGAATTTGGTCAAGTACGTCTAATGTTTCAAAGCAATTCGCTAACTCCGCTGTTATTTGTGATCATCATGCTACCATCGACACTGAGTCTCAAAAAGAAGAAATCTCATTACAACCTTTCAGAAGCTGATCTTAAGTTATATACTACAAATAATGAAGTGTTGATTATCAAATCAAATAATAAAAATAATCATTTAGCTTTTTCCGACATACTGTATCTATGTATGACAATACTAATAACTCAAATGGAATTAATTTAGCTGACTAGTATAGTGAAGAGATTGTTAAATCAAATATACTGAACATTTTGCCTCTCAGATTTGTTTAGGTGGGAGAATGTTTAAAATCTGTAGAGATTAGAATCTATGACTGCCAACATATTCGAAGCCGTCATTCTTTCTCTAGTCGTGGAGCCCTCATTGCCAGATATTCACAGCTTTTTAAATTAAAACTATAATCATAAACTGTCAAGAAATTATGTAACGTGACAAATTTGGCGTTAATGCATTTTAAAAACACGTATTTCCGCGAGTAAACATATGTTCCTTAACTTTATGAATAAAATAAATTAATTCCTATGTCTTCCTTAACTTTAGCTAATTTATGATGGTCTACAATTAAACAATCTTGCACTTTAACTGATTTTAGGGTTCAAGGAATGATTTTCAAATGATTACGTAAATGTAGTCAACGTCAAGTATATCATACTTAAAATATTATTTATTTCAGGCAATATTTATACTTCTGTTATTGGGATGGATATTCGTACCTGTTTATATTTCTTCAGCAGTAAGTATATCGTATTCTTTCTCTCATTTCACACACACAGACGCGCGTGGGCGCACGCACGCACGCACGCACAAACACATAGATTCATAAGCTAAGTGTTAAAAAAATGTGTTTTTCACAATGTTTGTTTTTCAATACAATAACCTTCCTATTGAATGTACTTAATTCACTGGTTAATATTTTATGTATCACCAACGAACTGAGTAGCACATGTAACTAGATAAAAAAATAATCAAGAATCAAGATGTTTGACATTTCATACTATTTCGAAGAAAAGTTTTGTGATTTTATAGCGCCAGTTCACAATGTTCGAAGACAAATGGTCTTCACCAAAGATCCACAGGCTTCACTTGCTCAAAGCTATTTTTAATCATTGATCATAGAAAGCGGCTGTATAGAGCTGACAGTTTAGATATTTCTGAACGGGTTTGGTGAGACTATTTAAAGACATGACTACAATTTTCAGGCTAATGTTTTGGCTTGGTAGCAATTTGAAGTGTTGGGTGAAACTACATCTCGCACAGTTTCTATGTTTAATTTATGTTTTATACTAAATTACTTATAACTTATCCATATTCCTCGGTATGTGAAGTTTTTGGTATTTACTAATTCCACATCCTGAATTTTTTTATGACCGATTTAGTGTATGTACCATCTTTGCTTTCACTCCAACTCCAGATCATTGTTTCTGTTTTGGAAAGGTTTCTTTTGTTTTCTATTCTTTGGAATACTTTGTAGAGGGTGTGGAATTATTTTGTTCAAGATAATTTCTCCTAATTATGAATACCTATGTAGTCAGCATAGCCCCCTCATCATCAGGAAGGAAACGAGGAAGGTTGTTTTCTATTTGTTTGGGATGTAGTATGAAATACTTAAAGTATCATTGCCCATCTCTTCCAATCTGTGCGTGTATATGCGCAGGTAAAAGTCTAGAAATAGATTAAATAGATTAAGGTTCTCAGGTCTTTCTTGTCATACTCCTGATGAATTGTGAAATTATTCGCTATTGGGGACTTCGCCAAACATGTGAACCAATATAATTCCCCTATCAGATCTATGTATTCACTGGAGACAGTTTCTAATATATGCGAAAAGTATGACTATTGATGTGCTGCTGTGAGGTCGACATAGGTGATGTACAATTTCCTATTTTGGAGATATGCAATTGCCATCTGTGACGAATGCATCTTTTCCCCTGTCTTACTCGACCTCAGCTTAAAGAGGAATGCAACAGTGTCAAGATCTTGCTAGTTTGCCTTAAAATATGAAGTGTACGGTTGGGAGGAGGTTATCGGAGATTTAAAAATGGTGGCCTTCCTGATGGATCTCCAACGAGGCTTTACTAAGTTTTCGTGTTATATTTTGCCTTTGGGACAGCAGGGTCACCGTGTTACACTAGCTGGCGACAGTTCAGTGTAGGGAAGAACAACGTCAAATGGAAATCATTGTTAGACCCACGGAAATTATTGTTTCATTCGCAGCTCTTAAAACAATTTGTCACAGCTCTAGATAAGGAGTCTGCAGCCTTCAAATAACTTCAAGACTTCTTCCCTAAGCTGTCTGAAGCAAAAGTCAAAGCTGGAGTCTTCATCGGACTACAAATAAAGTGCAAGGAATTCCCCAAGAAGGACGGAGAAAACAGTGTGGAACAGATTTGTGGCAGTGGTTCGCGGTTTCCTGGGGTACCACAAGGCTGAAAACTATGTGGAGCCTGTTGAGGCGCTGGTGAAGAACTACGACAAACAATTCTGTGTAATCATAACATTGAGAGTAAATGTGAATTCGGTAGATCCGAAATTGTTTTTCTTTGACATTTCCACATTTCCTCAGCCAGTATATCTCCGTGGAAAGTGAAAGCTATTGAGACATTTAATGTACCACCCACCATAAGATACTTATGTCAATTTGGTGACATAGTCAGTTTTTCAGATACTTTTTGCACACATCTTCAAACATTAACAATTTTAATATTTTCTCAGATCCTGCTTTGGATGAGTTTCAAGAAATCAAATTGGCATTATCGCATGCTGTGAAACTGTCAAATGTCGTCACTGATTGTGAATTGTGTTTAGCGTTAGATGTTTCATTTCAAGGAATTGGCGTTGTTCTTCAACACAGTATCGACGGCGACTGGAAATTAATTTATTTTTCTCTTGGAAATTTTCTTATGTGGAAACAAGATACAGCACATTTGAATGTGAACGTCCCTTGATTTATTCTGCAAACTACCACATTCATCAATTTTTAGCAGGCTGAACATTCTACATCTTGAAGGACAACAATTCTTTATTAGGTGCCTTTCATTCTTTTTTTTTTTTTTTTCATATACCTACTAACACCCTGAAATATAATAACAGCGTTATTTTCGTTATAATTTATATTGATCTAATAAATACATTTTCCAGGTTTACACAATGCCAGAATATTTGAAAAAACGATTCGGAGGAAAACGTATCCGTATTTATCTCAGCGTTCTTGCTTTGCTCTTGTACGTTTTCACAAAAATATCGGTAAGTGTCGGTTTTAAGTTGTTTAAATTTCTTATTTGAAGTCTTTTTATTAAAAATTTGACTAATCTTTCATCTTACTTTTGTATCTTCATGATAAAATAAATTTAACGTCACAGTAAAAAGAAGATTAGTAAGATTAATGATAAATTTATCAATAATTGATAATCAATAAAAATAAGTGTACTTTAGAAATGTTCTTAAAAATAAATATTACAATATATCATTTACTTTTTAATTTCATGCCAAGTTAACATCATTCGAAGTAATTTGGTTTCTTTTGTTCGGATATATATATATATATATATATAGGACTATTTATGAACATTTTTAAAAACATAAATTTTATTTTATTTTATTTTAAACCGTTAATATTCTTTGTGCGTCAATAAACATTAATGTTTCTTAATTTAAACCATTCTTGTTTACAAGTTTATAAGCACTGCATTTATTGTCATTTAAAGTGTGAGTAAAATTTTGGGGATACCGTATATATATATATATATATATATATATATATATATATATGTGTGTGTGTGTGTGTGTGTGTGTGTGTATATATATATATATATATATATATATTTATATCAGGATATTAAACCGAAAACATGTAAAAATCGCTACACAGTTGCAGTCGTGTTGCAATGCATATCAATGCATCTCATCAGGCGAATGTAAATTAAATTAAATGTTACGAACATACACTCCTTGATGTTGTATTGCTCATGTCCATAGTATTATTTCTTTTGCTTCATTCTTATAGGCAGATCTATACTCTGGAGCTTTGTTCATCAAAATGGCGATTGGAATGAATATTTATCTTGCCACTCTTATACTTTTGGCTGTTGCTGCACTTTTTACAATAGGAGGTACGTTGCATTCATTCAATGACTCTTTCTAAAAATTGTGGTATACAAGGTAACCAAAAAAGTTCTGTCCGTTTTTGAAGGAAAAAAAGAAAACGCTTCACAGTATGTGTAACTTATATTTAGTCTTCCAAGTAATCGCCATCGGCATGCAGCACCTTCTGCCAACGTGTCTCCAGCTATTCAATGCCCTTGCGGTAGAACTTGGGGGGTTTTGACGCAAAGAAGTACGTGAGGGCTTTGCGCAAGTCTGCTTCATTGGTGAAGGATTTCCCACCAAGATGATTACCCAGGGAGTGGAAGAGGTGGTAATCGAATGGCGAAAGGTCAGGTGGATGGCACAAAGTCTCCCACCCAAGTTGCTGTATGATATCCCTGACCACTCGCGCGACATGCGGCCTGGCGTTGTCATGGGGGAAAAGCACACCTTTGCGATTCACCAGTTCTGGATCCTTCTGGCGCAATACCTGTTGCGCACGTTTCAATTGCTGCGTGTATAGATCTCCAGTGACCGTTTGGCCCGTTGGTAGCAGTTCATAATGAACCACTTGACGACCTGTCCACCAGACACAAAGCATAATCTTGCGTGGGTGCATAGGCGGTCTTGCGGTGTGAGGGACAGCATCCTGAAGAGACAACCAATGTCTGGAACGCTTGGGAGTTGCGTACAGAAGCCACTTTTCATCACTGGTAAGCACTCGATTGAATAAGGATGCGGTACGGTGGCGAGAAAGCAGCGATACGCAGGCTACCACTCGTTGTCCCTTGTGGACTTCCAACAGCGTTTGCGGAACCCACTTGCTCAGTTTGTACGTCTTACCTAGGCGGTGCCGGTGAAGTCTGACTGTTTCATCGGAAATGTTGAACTGTCTTGCAAGTTCAGCACATATTAGACTACTGTCCTCTTCAATGGCCGCCTTCAGGTCTCCGTCATTCAAGACCTATGGTCGTCCACTGCGTGGCTCATCATGGAGAGACAAATCTCCCGACTTGAATTTTCGAAACCAACGCCTTGCAGTACGTTCATTCACAGCACTATCACCAAACGCTTGGCATATGCGGCGACTTGATGCAGCAGCTGATAAGCCCACTTTGAAGTCGAACGAGATCTCTAGACACTTCCATCCTTCTCACAGCTGTCCGGCTTATAACTAATGGCTGGGCACGCTGCGCGTGTTTTTTATAACGTCTGATGTTCCTAGTTCCGGCTCTCCGAATTTGAAAACAATTGCTACACGTATTTCGTATATATTTCAACTTCAGTCAATCAAAAAACGGACAGAACTTTTTTGGTTACCTTGTAGTTTTTCTTTGGCCTGTAGTTGAACTAATGATTTGTTTTTATATATGAATATTATTTATCCGTTCTCATTGCTACTGTCTTCGGCAACCAATTATCACACTCAATACATAGTTTACTATGGATCAAATGAAATGGCAATGGTTAGAAGAAATTTACAGGTCACTCGTGTCTGTTTCACCTGGTACAATTAGATATAATCTCAAGAATGCGCGTTCAGTCACGAAAAAAAAAATTACAAAAATAAACTAGAATAATATACGCAGTGAGTAAAATAAAAACAAAAAATTACAGTTTTAGAAATTAAAAAAAAAGATTACTCGATTCTATGCATAGTTGATAAGGATTAGCAAGTAGAATGGGGGAATTATTTTCATCAAAATAAGAGATTTGTAAAAAATAAATAACGAATTTATGATATACCATTTAATATTTTTCAATTAGGTATATTATATATTTTTTCATAACTTTATGACTTGCTGAAAAGAAGTAATTTAAAAAATGTTTGCGAAGTAGATTAGTTTAAAAACTCTTCACAATTGTCTCCCTCTCATATATATATATATATATATATATATATTAAAGTGTAGAAGAACGAACAGTAGGATTACAGCGTTTAAACCATTAATTTAAAAATAGCGCTCAATACATAAAGTATTGCAGTGTTACATTAGAACCTGCACATATCCACTACAAAATTGTACATTTTCGTTTCAACATCAAAAAGGGGGGAAACCTTTTATAGACGTCTCATCAGGTGGGGAATCACAGAGTAACACCGTGATTCCCCACCTGATGAGACGTCTAAAAAAGGTTTTTGACGTTGAAATAAAATGTACAATTTTTTGTAGTGGATATGTGCAGGTTCTAATGTAACACTGCATAAGATATGTATATATATATATATATATATATATATATATATATTATTAGAAAAATAATTTACATCATTTCATGTTTCGGAACTGAAAATTGTTTCAACTCATCAGGAGTTTTTGGTAACTCACATTAAAAAAGATTTAATTTTGAAAACAGAAAAAATACAGTAGTTTATTTACGATTTAAAAAGGAGATTTCAAAGTTTTATGGGTATGTCTAGATTGACCAATCAAAAAACCAGATCAATTCTGTAGCACAAAAGTTAGACGTATAGACTTTAGGTTATGGGTAGCTGTGTTATTCAATCCTGTCTGGATAAATTGACTTTTTTTTATTAAAACATCGACGCAATTGCGCCATTTATCGTACATTTTTACTCCCTCTATCTTTCGATTCGAATTTCTGAAGACAGTGTCATTAAATCATTCACTTATGCTTATATGTTTCTTCTGTTTTAAAACATTTTGATTGTTTTTTCTATTATTAATATTATCATAATGTTTTCGTCGTTATATATCATAGCAAATATTCTGTTTGAATTTCTGAGAACAGTGTTATTTTGACATTCGGGAAAAATTCATCGTTTTTATTGCCATTATCACAATCTTTTCGTTGTTATCTAAGCAAGCACTGCTAAGTTATTCTGTATATCGTAGTTTATTTACTAGCCCAATATATAAAACATCCACTGTATGAAGTGTAACTTAATTTGTAATAAAGGTAAAATTTCAGATTGACATCTAAACAGTGAATTATTTACAGCAGTAATGCTTTGTAACTTTTACAATGATTTGTGAGACTATTTTACTGACGTCTATTTATAGCATTAGTATGAAAACTAATGGCATTAAATCTATTGGAATAAACTCCTCGCCAGGTAAGGAGGGACATATACATCGACTTAAAGGGGACCAAACTGCTTGGAATTGATCCTTTGTCCGGTAAAGGAAGCGAGAGGTGTCACTGGACCGTCATCCAGCGACTGTTCACATCAAAGAAAAATAGTTTTAGGGACATAGAATGTTAGAACACAAAATCAATGTGGCTAGTTAGAGAATACAGAGCTGGAAATGAATAGGTTACATTTTAATATTTTATGCGCGTACGAAACTAGTTGCCAAACACAGGGTTATATATGCAGGCGGAAATAAAAATGAGAAGGAAGTTGGACTTATTTTAGACCAAAACATGAAGAAATTTGTCAACTTCTGAAAGAATTCATATCATTAAAATGAAAGGAAAGTCTTTTAATATATCCATTTTACTTGTGCATCGGCAGCAGAAAGTACGGAAAAAGAAAAAAAATAAATGTACTCAAGACAACGCCAAGACTCAATGCAAATCGCAGAAAATGACAATCATCATGGAAGACCTGAATACGAAAGTAGGCAAGGACAAAAATGGTGAAGTATTTGGTAAACTGAGTATTACAGATAAGGCAGATATGTATAGTAGAATAAGAGAACAAACAGAACAAAAGATATGCTCATCAACAAGATGCATGAAAAAACAAAGGACAGGACACTGATAAAGAAAAAATACTTCAGAGATGGAATGAATACATCGGAGAACTCTTCCTCGAAGAAAGAGAACAAACCCGCAATGCACAGAAATAAAGTTGGACCAGAAATATTAAAATTTGAAATGAAATCAAGACTGCCCAATTTGATCAGGAACAAAGCAGCAGATGGAATTGTTATAGTGAGCCTGACATGATGAAATGATTTTGCCATTGACAAAATTACAGAAATAATAAATGAAATATACAACAGTGTTGCTATACCGGAAGATCTAAGTAGATCCATTTTCATAGCACTGCCAAAGAAGCCAGGTGCAAATGAATGCGAACTCCATCAAAAAATCATCCTAATGAGCTATATAACAAAACTTATCCGAATTTTGATTGATAGAACACTCAGTAGAATTAAATTAGAAATAGAACAAGAAAAGTGCAGGTTCGTTAAAAATACTGGGACAAAGGATGCAATATTCATGCAATATTCATGCTCAGAAGAGCAATATAAATGCAGGAGGATGTATACCTATGTTTTATAGATTATGAAAACGTATTTGATAGAGCACGACACAGAGAACTATTGAAATTTCTAGGTAAGCTTGATTTATTTGGGAAGAGTCTTACTAGGTTTCATTATTAGCAGTCACAATATGACATAGTGTTGACAGCAAACACAAAAATTAAACTACAGGAACTCCCACAGAAGGTAGTGAAGGAAAGCAAGAAAAAGAACTAAACATCAATTGCAAGAAGACAGAATGCATTGTTGTTAGCAAAAAAAATAAAAATAAAAAAAACAGCCCAACATACAAATTACAAATTGGAGATACCAACATCAGGCAAGTACAACAATTTAAATATTTAGGAAAAGATTTAATAGAGGCCGAAAAACATGACACCGAAATCCGAAGGCGCGTTGGAATAGCGAAAGATGCATTCGAAATGGTTAAGAAAGTAACGGGAAATTTTCGTTAGAAACAAAGAAAAGGACACTGAAATGTTATGTAATACAAGTTCTCCTATATGGCAGTAAATACTGGACAATCTCTTCACGAACGAAGACCATCCTATCACACGAAGAAAAACTTGTGGCCACAGAAATTTGGTTCTATAAAAGGATGCTGAGAATACTATAGACATCAGAAAGGTAGAGTTGAAATTTCTGGACTAAATAATGAGGAAAGAGGGCTTAGAAAATTTGATACTCACTGAACATAATGAAGGTAAGAGAGGCAGAGGAAAGCAGCAAGTAACCTAACGAGCTGGCGTAACTGGTTGGCAGAACAGGGATTAGTAGAGATATCAAAAAAACAAACTTTACTAGGCACTACAAAGGTCAAGAAGTTTTTGAGATCTATGATTGCCCACGTTCTGAAGGACATGACACAAAGAAAAAGTAATTATTTTTTACTCTGAAAATGTTTTGCCCTGACATCATTTGATAACATCAGCAGTAATGCTTTGTAACTCTAACAACGGTTTGCTATACTATTATACCAAAGCCATTTTATATCATCAGTCATATTTATGACTGAAAATTCTATGCTGCATTATTTTTCTCATGTTGTTTTGTAGTATCCGTAGCAATGCTTTATAACTCTGACAATAATTTTTTATACGGTTTTACCGACATTGTTTTATAGCGTTAGCAGAAATAATTTCTGACTGACAATGTTTGTTACACTACCGACATCGTTTTATAGCGTTAGCAGAAATAATTTCTGACTGACAATGTTTGTCACACTACCGACATCGTTTTGAATACACCGCTTAAAATTAGATCGATTTCTGATTCACTCTATATGTCGTCCGGATGTGAACACTAAGAAGGCAAAACCAAAAATAAAGTCTTCTTTACTCAGGGGCTCCGAGCATCACATCCGTTCCACAAAACAAACCCCTCAAAAAATATAAAATACTATATCAAAGAAAGCAAGTTTCAACGAATCCACCACCGGCCAGGTCTCAACGTCACCATCAATAACTTCAGTCAACTGAACCGACCACACATCAACTCTAGGCCCTGCCAACTCTACCCTACATTTCTAATATTACCTTTTGATCTCTTAATAGTTTTTTGAAAAGTATCTGTTCGCTATTCCTTTAGACAATCAAATTTAAAGTATAAATTAGTGTAGTATCCAGTTAGAGAAACAGGAATATATATCTATAAAGAGGAGGCGGTGTTTGAACTCAGTTACAAACCATAAAATTCTCCCTCCTTCCCTAACTCCTACCTTACTTTGGCTCTATGCCAAAGAAAGTGTATATGATAAATAGAGAGAGAGAGAGAGAGAAATTTTTTTAGTAAAGCGACTGCTTGATGGTTAAGACAGTTGTGTCTTTCTCATTAATGCTTTATGTATAAGGACAGCTAAAAGCAAACATTTTGGATGATGATTTTCTAGGTAAGCAAACTTCCAACAATTTAGAAGAATAGCGTAACTAATAGTTTAAATGTAGCACAAGGACGAACACAGTGAGGGTCGAACTCACTATTCCTTTATAATTGATCTAGCAAGACAAGTTTGCTAAACATTACACTACGTCAAAGTTTTATTCGGACATATATATATATATATATATATATATAAAGGGCTGTTTTCTATGTGCGCATGTCCGGCTAAAACTAAAAAAGTACAATAATTAACTCATTATCACCCAAGCCAGCTATTTGTAAAACACTTATCATCATATGATTTGTATTTACGAAGATATTTTAAGATTAAAATGCATTAGAAAGCATTCGAAATTCTCAGAATTAAGAAGTAAAAACGAACCGTAATAATTCTTATTCTTGATTATTATCACCGTTTGTTTTTACTTTTTAATTCTGCTGATACTTTTGAAACGCTATACATGTATGTGCTTTTTTAAATTTCTATAGTAAATAAAAGAGTAACTTTAAAAAATGAATATTAAAACAACGAAGTAAATTTAAAAGAAGAATATTGAATACAATTATTTGAAAAAAGTTTAATAATTATTTATTCAAATATTCAAAACCACAATAATTTACGACAAAATAAATATATATAGACTCAGTATCACCCTAAAGAGCAATTGCCTGTACGTGTGTGTGTATGTGTGTGTGTATTATTCTTATTAATATTTTTCTGCCATCTTATTGAATATAATTTTTTATTCAATCTTTAAAAAATAAACTTCATTGTTTTTTTTATTTGTAACTAACATAAAAAGGAATATAATTTAAAATTAAATTTTATTAACATAAAAAACTATAGCGAGTCTTTTTTTTCGAAAATTAATTTAAATAAAATTTAGTTAAATTCGTAAAACAAATATTCAACACGACTAATTTGATTAAAACATCTAAAGTAAATAAACTTAAATTAAGATATATTTAAACATATTTAATTTAATCATTTTTTCATGCAAAAACTATAGCGAGTCATGCTTCTTCGAAAAATAATTATTTACCATTTATTTTGAAGGAAATTTAGATTTTTTTTAAGTACATACATTTTTAAACATAAAATTAAAAAAGCAAACATTTCTCCGTAAATGAATTTAATTACTATTTTGAAAGAGAATAGAAGCAAAATACATTGAGAATTTTGTTTTGAAAATCGATTATGTTTTTACATTTCAAGTTATATTTCTATTTGAAAAGAAAAAATAGTTAAATAAAAATTATGAGAGACAGACACATAGTCGTGTTGAATATTTGTTTTATGAATTTAATTATATTTTATTTAAATTAAAGTGTCTTTTTGAATAAAAATATAAAACCTTTCCCAAAAATTCAGAAAGAACTATGATCAGATTCTAAAACGACTGAAAAAATTACTTTAATATTAGATTATGCAACCGATTTGAAAGCTTTAAAAAACTTTCTCAGAAATGCAGATGCATATTTGTTCAGACCTTGTTAAGCGTGAAAAACTCACAGAAATCTATTAAATATGATAATATTAATGTTAATATTCTCTGCGTCTAATTGTGTTCATATATTATATGTATGTGTGAATCTGTGCACGCTTACGTTGCTAATTTCGTTTCACTTTCTGAACAGGGGGACTAACCGCGGTCATTTGGACGGATTTTGTGCAGACATTGATCATGATTGTCGGCGCATTTGTTCTTATGGTTCTTGGTAAGTTTCGATTAGGAATTTTTACATTTTTACAAATATTCCTTCGTTTCGTACATCTGATCCGATTCAGTTTTCGCTCTTTAATTGTCATACATACACGTGTATTATCGTTCTTTTAATATTTTCCATATTAACAAGATCTCACTATCTCATGAAGTATTGAGGAATAATGACGAGGAAACACACGTACTATATTTAACAAAACAAGATAAGGAATTTATTTACAAATTCACACATTTGAAGTTATCAGTAGCGTGTTTCAGGAAAAGTAATCAAATATTTAAAGTTCGTAGTTTCGATAAAGTGTCAAGAAGATAAAATGTTCATAGTATATCATCGGACACAAAGTAATATTCCAAAATGTTTAAAACAAATTGAAAGAGTTCGTTTTTCACATAAAAGTTATACGGTTGTATTCAACATGAATGAAAAGATATATTTTAAGGTACTTACCTTTGGATTTGAATAGACTTCTTTGCCCTGTCTAATCAGACGCATGGAACTCTGGCTTTCTGCCTCCTGCTTCTTTCTGCCTTTTCTCTCTCTGCCTTTTCTCTCTCTGCCTTGATTCAATTTTCTCTGCCTATTTATATCAAAGAGCGATTTCAAATTGGCCCGTTACTTTTTTCTTAGTTTATAAGCCGCTCGCTATTCCATTGGTCAAAATAAACTTTCACATAGGCTCGTTAAATTTTGCCTTGGTCTTCTCTTCAACCCGGAAACAATGCCTTTTTCCATTGGTTAAAATAAATTTTCGCATAGGCTCGAGAATTTGAAAACAGTGGCGAAAAGAGTTATTTTTATTTCATATTCACCATATATACACATATAAAACTTCTACAGTTCCTTAGTTTAATCAGCTCAGTCCTCATTGTGATTTGTGATATATCTATAAAATAATGAAAGAGGCAAAAACAACTCTTTTACTATTTTGCCATGAAATGAATGAAATTGTTGTCATTAACGTTAAATTCGTTTGAAATTCTGAAGTACAGTATGCATTTATTTATTTTTATTAATGATTAACAAACTTTTTGCCATATTTCTTCTCAAAACGCTTTAGGATGGTTCACTCTTCAATAGTTAATTTAAGCGGCGTGGAAGCAGAATAAGAAAATAGCATCTGATGAAACTTGAATACACGTTTCATATCTATAGAGTTCGTCCTATATAGAGGACACACCTTCATTTGAATGACAAGAGAAATGGTTAGTGACTATGAAGATCCTCATTTGTACTTATTCTGATGTTACGAGTAAACCTATTTAAAATTAGAACTGAAGAATGTGTGAGGCATTTAGGCGATAATTGTACCAGTCTAGGAGGGCTTAGAAAAAAATGGAAGAATTAGAAATTAGGAGGGAAATTGAATGCATCCAGATGATATTATTATTGAAAACAGGTAGACTACTGAGAAACATGCGAGACTACTGAGGTGACTTACTGCTAAAGTGTCGACTAAGTAAGTAATAATATATAATACATACATAGATCTAAAGAAAAAAACAGAATCATTATTAATGGCAGCCGAAACAACATAAAGCACGTTCGAAATTTTGGTTAATTTTACGTCAGCGGTCCCGTAATATTTATCATTAATTTTTTAGCGCCCTTTTCCAGTTGAAAAACACATTAATTTGGAAATTCTATCAAAAATCAAATAATCAAACTTATTCACAGATGAATAAAATTATTTTAGAAATGTTTGATTTTACAAAGTCTTGGTAAAAAAATTTTTTACATCTGTTACCCTTACTTAACTTTATGGAAACTCGAAAATTGGACTTTGTGTAATTTTGTGATTATATTAGTGAAAAAGCAGAAGACTTTGTAGCATATAAATTATCGATTTTTTTTTTTGTAAATCGAAACCCGATATTAAACAAAATTCAGCTTTGAATTGTAAAATACAAAACAATAAAACTAAGACATTATTTAATTAAAAAAGCTTTTAATGACTTTTATGAATAATATATATTAAGGACTCTATTGTCTGAGGCCAAAATATTTTCCGATGAAAAATGAATTTTTACAAGAATTGTTTTCTTTTTTTTTTCAATTGTAAATACAAAATGTGATAAAGTTGTTAAATATTTTAAAATTAAGTTTGAATCCATGTCTTTTTGGAAATGTCGTTATTAATTCATCTATTTTTACAGATCATAAATTTGAAAGCTTATTACAATCTACGATACGATAGTATTTTTAAAATATTTTTTAATATGCAAAAAATGTATTAAAACGTTTTCTCCAAAACTATAGTTGCACAATTCAGAAATAATAGGTCACGTGTTTTAAGAAAATGGCCTTAAGAAATTGCTTTGCTTTCCTTCTGGATAGCACGTATCAAATTATCTGACTGACGATCATAATCGCATTTTCAAAAGTTTTCATTTTCTTTTTTGCGTCCTATTTCACTAAATATTTTAATTTCATTTTTTAAATATAACTAATTTATTGTTTTTCAGTGAGAGACATACTACAATTATTAATTATTTTCTTTTTTCGATTCAATTGCAGGCTTTGGATATATCTTCATGAAAAAAGTACATAAAAATCAATAAAATATTGAACTTTTGAAAGTATTTAATTTTTAAAAATTATCTTTTAAAAATTACTTCACTTAAAATTAGAAAATACTGTCACTTCTGTCTTTCTGTCCGATAAATTGCCCTGATGTTAGTTGTCGATATATTGAGGTAAACGTCAATTCACGCCTCCAAAACAAATCAACATAAGACATGCTACTCTTATTTTCAACTAAATTTTTCTGCTAAAAATTTAAGTAATGTTTGTTTCCAATTACATTAAATAAACTTTAAATTTTCTAAATTTTCCTCAAATAACTTTTGAAAATGTATAATTGATTTTTATAAGATTTTTAGACGGAATATTTAATTTTTGTTTACAAAGTTTTCAAAAATGGCAGACATGATCGATTTTATGGCAATTTTGCTGACTCAAAAAAACTTGATTTTTAACTAAAATTTCGGACGTGCTAGGAAGGATTAAAAAATGTAAAACACATGTAAAAATACTTTGGTCTTTCCTCTTAATAATAACATAAACATTTAGACAATAAAAACATTGTTTATTAAGTTTGAGGCCATTTTCATCGTGGTATGCTCTTTTTAGCGAAGTATTGAAGATACCTAAATTACATTTAGGTTCCTTACGCATATATTAATTTGGCCACAACGTCTATCGTTGTTGGGGCGGGGGAAACGTTACAGAAAAGCCTTGCAATAAAGTTAAAAAGAATTGAGAATGCATGGAAGATTTGAAACCATCCGGCTATATGACAGAATTGACAAAATTATCTGGAACACTGAAAATACTGCTAGAGTTTTTAGAAGACTTGCTGTAAAAGTGAGCATATATAATAATAGTAATCATGATAATCATAATTCCCCATAGATTAAATAAACACTCCCGGAAAGGCTCGAATCAATCTCCTGCCCCATAGGCCAATAAGAAGGCAGACAATTAAATAGAAAATGTGGAAAAAGACAGAAACAAAGAGTAGATTTGAGTCGGAATTGGCTACTTCCCAAATAGTATCTCTAAGTAGTTATCTCCAAAGAAAATCCTGTTCTAAGGTTTAAAAAGCATTTTTTAAAATGAAAGCTTTCTTGAAGCTTTTATTTTATTTTAATTTCAAAGCTGAAATGTAGCGACAAAAACAACAAAGGTGAAGATCCTAGTCCGAATATTAAGAAACAATGAGTTATCTCAAAATGTTAAACAATCTGAGAAAAGCCAAAGATCAGTTGAAATGTAGTGATAACAACAATAAGATACTAGTTTGAATAAATTTTGGAATAATGGAATGATCTCATCTCGGAATTTTAGACAATATGAGGAAGGTAAAAGAATATATCAGCTGAACTGTAGTGATAGAAACAACAAAGTTGGGATACTAGTCTGAATAAAAAGGATATCAAATATCTTAGGTAATATAAGAAAGGTAAAAGAATATATCAGCTGAACTGTAGTGAAATAAACAACTAGTATGAAGAGACTAGTCTAAATAATATCCGACAATAATAGTATGTAATAGTATGTGATTATTACATGATTAAATGAGATTCCGCGTTCATTTTCACCGATATTATATATTATCTGATAGATTGTGCAACTAAAATGTATCCTATCATTTAATCACAAATATTTCACTCAACTTTTCTTTAATTCTAGGATTTATTGAGGTGGGTGGTTACGAAAACCTAGTAAGAAAATACCTTAATGCGAAACCGAACACAACAATGATCTACTGGGATGATAAAAATTCGTCCAAGTATAAATACGTAGATTGTGGGTTGCCGTCAAAATATTCCATGCATTTGTTTCGACCGTATGATGACCCCAATCTACCATGGCCAGGAGTAATAATTGGGCTTACTATTTCATCGATATGGTATTGGTGTACTGATCAGGTATTTATTGTTTTCAAATGAGATTATTCATTTTTTTCAGACGCGGCAAAAATATCTACTCATTATTTATAAAAAAATTTACCCATTATTTAAGCATAAACTGAAACACAAATAGCTTCAAATTTGGCATCAGATTTTCTAACATTCTTTTGTTTTATTGTTTATTGTTTAACTAAATATGCCAGCCTAAACAAATCATAATCAATTCGTCGCATTGAAAATGTATATTATGAAGAATTAGCAGGTGATAAAACAGTTGAATATTTACAGAAAAACTGTTGCTAATGTATTTAATTAGTTTCAAGGCGAGTAAACAACTTTACCAAATCCAGTTCCAGGAGGAAACCGTTCAGTTCGTAGTAGGAGAGTCACTGAAGCCGTCAAGAAGAGGGTGAAGATAAATCTACGAAGAAGCATGAAGAAGATGGAAAAAACGCTGGATATTTCGAATAGGTCGCTTAGGAGGTTTGTGAAATATGATTTAGGGCTGAAACTATAAAAGATTCAACGACGACAGCTACTCTCCAAGCAAAAACCGATTGTCAGAGGGACGAGATACAGCGTATCGCAGGAAAAGTTTGGTCAGACGGGAAGATTTTCACTGTGGAGTTAGTGGTCAAATACCAAATCGATAAGTTTTGCGACACTTCTCCAGTAAAAATATTCCTGAAGATATCAGAATACATTTCAAGTGACAGAAACCAACTTGTGTCATGAATTGGGTTGCTGTTACTTCTGATGGTTCAAAGTCACCATTGACGTCCATTGAAGTAATGTAAGTGAATAACAGTTTACCAGTAAATGTTGGAGAGGGATGTATTGCCCTGGTTGCCAGCCACACTTGTAAGTCGCCATAACTTCACTGAAGAGAGAGGTCCCGCGCGCAAGGCCAATTTGACGCAGAACTGTTGTAAGAGATATTTTAAAATTTGGTCTGACATTAATCCTATAGATCTTGCGATGTGGCCCAATTAGAAAGCAATGTTTCTCAATTGTGTCAGACGTGAAAAAACTCTTTTGACTTCGTGGTAAAATTTTGAGCGAAAAGGTGCTGAGGAAGTTATGTTCTTCAGTTGACAAAAGATTAAAGGCTATAGTGAAAGCAAATGGGGGCATTTTGAATTGTAAATTATATATAAAATATTGTCAATAAATATAACAATAAATATAATCAGCCTGTAAACAATCATTATCCAAAGCTTAAAACATTTTATCATAAAATTAATAATGGGTAAATATATATGCCGCAATTATTATACATTTGATTTATTGTAAATCAAACATTGCATACGGAATAATGTTAACAAAAAAAATGTCAAAGACTGTTTTTGGAGTATTAACTGGTTAAATGATTAATGTATATTCTGGATATATTTTTCTTTTTCTTTTTTTTTTTTTTAGTAAAATCCCTTTTCCATATAATTAACCGTAAAGAAAAGATTTGAATGTTTATCAGGATAGCTTTCATTTTAGGCTATTTACTTGCGTCTCTATCCTGGCTACTCGCTAAGACAATCCTGATAAACCTCTCTATTGATTTTGTATTGCTTGTATCGCAACAACTCCATGGACCATTTCTCACACCCTTGCAGCTTGATGATAGCAATTTGTAATGCATTTTTTTTTTGTTTCTTTTTATCAAAACTTCACTTTGTTAATGAATGTTTTGATGTATTCTAATATATATATAGTGACATAGCAACAAAGCATACATAGAAATTGATTACAAATAGATTTACGATAAAGATTAATTCAAATTATTTATTTACTAGCTGTTTATGCAATCTATTATATCATAGATAAGATTTATTAAACAGAATTTTCTAAACTTTCATTCAATTTAATAATCAAATTTACGACTAAATGGAAAATACGATTAGACATGTGTCTAGGTTGCCAACAAAAGCAATTTTTCACTGTGGGATTCAATCTTTAATTTTAATAAGAAAACGCTGAAGCAGTTTTTGCACCCACCTAACAAAATTATGAAAAAATCCACTTGGAATTATTTTACTAATACATTAATACAACAAATTATGTTGCTATAGAAATACATTGCAAATGATCTTACTATAGAAAAGAATTTGAAATTATTTTATATATAAAAATTCATTGGAAATATTTTATGTAGTTGCTGTTTACGTAAGGGGGGCGCGGTGGCGTAATGGATAGCGGCTCGGATTGAGGAATCAGAGAGCCGTGTGTTAATACCCTTGGGAAAGGTATGAATACTCTTCTTCTCCCCTCAGCTATGGGTAAAAAAGCAGGACAGAAAGAAATGGGAACCTACTACGGGAAAAAATCTGCCACGTCAGCCATGTATTTTTCGATACATGATCGCCTAAGCGTGTATCACGTATGGCACATAATTGACTGACTGTTTGCGTAAACTACATAAGCAACTGCATACAAATTCCATGTACTAATGATTACATACTAATGACTACATACAATAACATGAATTATTAATGACATATCTATATATATTCTAAAATTCCCATAGTATATTTAGCATGTGAACAAATTGAATATGATTGTAATAATTTTAATAGTTGATAATTTACTACTTATCAATGTCATGCAACAAAAATTATGCTAAAAAAAAACTTCAGTGGCATACCTAGAGGGTAAAAAGTGAAGAATTTGTAATAAAGCATACTTTATAATTTGAAAATATTATGATTTCTTAATCTTTACGTTATCTAATCAAAATAATCTATGAAAATCGTTCACATGACTAAATTGTATGATTTAACTCCTGGACTTTGCATTTTTAACTTAAAGTTTGAACTCACTTTCAGCATTCTGTTGGTACATTGTGCATTAAGGATGTGGGGCGGAAATGACAGTTCTTAAGAATTAAGACAAAATCGAACTGTTGATCCAAAATGATCGGCTGGTAACAATCTTCTAATATAATTTGTTTTGTAGTGCAGCATGGATAGATATTTACTTTTGACTATGACAACATTTCCGAAAAATTTCATCAATTATTATAGTAAAAGAGGATTGGTTTTACCGTAATAATATGTAATGACGAGTTATATTTTATTTATGTCTATAAAATTACGCATTATTCCTGCAGGTAATTGTTCAACGTGCCTTAGCAGCCAAAAATATCTCCCATGTTAAAGGTGGCACTATTTTGGCTGGTTATTTGAAATTTCTACCCTTGTGGATTATTGTATTCCCTGGTATGATGGCTCGAGTTATGTTCCCAGGTAAGTCATTTGTTCGTACCTACGATAGTGTTGTTTTTCTTAGCGCAAAAATATTTCTACATTTGAACCCATAAAATATATGTTAATATAATTATTTTTCTATTATTAAAATCAATATCTTTATTAAAATTTACGTTTGCATTAGTATCACTAGTTTACTCGTACCATAGAAAATGACAGCATATTCATATTTTATCCATTTAAGATTTTTATCTATAAAATTAAATTTATAAAATAATTTGTATTTATACAGTTAACTTGTTGCGGAGTTATCTATTGTTAATGAAATATATTTAATAATAGGTTGATAAGATATTTCTGGTGGTATAGTGATAATATGTTGAGCGCATGAGATGTTTTCGCGAACAGATTCTGTAAATTCATTCCAATATGAATTTACAAACAATATTGTACATGCAACAATATTTTTGTGGTTTGTTGGCTTAGTAGAGTCGTCAGCTTAGTACATTTTTAGGCTTTATTGGGTACTATATGGCATTGCGGTTCACTGAGGACTAAGAAATCTCGTCATGTCTTGTCCTTACGTTATCCTATGTGTAAAAAGAGGAAAATGAGAGGAAGAGAGTTTGTACCCTTTTTCTTTTGGGGGTAGGGGATGGGGTCAAATCCATCTAGCGGTCATTTGAACATTCTTGACAGACAATTCAACACAAACCCTAATGGCATGTAAGAAAGAATTGTTTTTGAAACCATTAAAATATGTATTTAAAAAATCTAACATAGAACTAAAGAAACAAAAAAGCAACATATTAATAATATGTTCTACTATTTCAGTTGTTAATGCTAACTACATTCCCATATTGGTACCGAGTAATCCTTCTGTTCCCATTTCTACTAAGAAGGGTAGAACAGAAGGCGTAATCGATATTTATATAAAGCCACATGATGATTTATATTTAAAATGGATTATATTATACTATAATAATAATAATAATAATAGTAATAATAATAATAACAATAATTTTTACTTGATTGTGCAGTATATGTTTAAGTATTTCCTTGAATAATAACAATAAAAGAAATATTAGTGTAGAATAACAATAATAAACAGCACTTACCGGTGTAAAGGTCCCAGCTAGCGTCCAGCTGGCAGACAAAAATAAAGCAGGTTGTAACTTAATACAAACCCTGCAAACTAACAGATGAATCAAGCTGGTATTTATATAGAAATACCTCCACTCAGGTACCAGCAGCCAATCACAGCCCAAGCAATGGACTATCCCACTTTAGCACAATGAGATGCTCTATGGCAACATAAATAGCTCTCTTTCTAAAGGTTGGATTGTTATTCACTTAGCTTGCTCCACAACTAAGTGTTTATCTCTACCACGTGATTTTTCTACAATTAGTTTGGCCAGAAACTTTTGACTCACTGAGGAAGCGGAAAGAAAACAATAAATCTTGATCTCTGGTGGAACTTCCAAGGAGTACTGCATTTCGAGCTTGTTCCAGTATTACCAGCAGCTAGACCGCGTGTACGACAAACTAAAGAAGGAGTATCCTGCTTTGGTCAATCGAGGTCGGGATTTGTAAGACAGTGCAAAGCCACACACTGCCAGGTTGACTAAGGAAAAGTTAAAATGGATGGACGGTGTTGAGAATCTTCCACGTCCACCATTCAGTTCCGATGCTGCTCCGAGCGACTATGGCCTATTCCGCTCAATGGCACGCTTCCTCCGAGACCAGCGATCCAACACTTTTGATGAAATGAAGGAAGCTTGTTTACAGTTTTTTTTATTCAAAGCCAACAGACTGGAATCTCGGGCAGATTCGGATGCTGGCTGATAACTGGCAGAAGATCGTCGAGAATGATGAACTTTATTATGAAGAATAAATTTTAGTGTTGCTCCATAAAATTTTGTTGTTGTCTTTCCGTTTCCTGAGTGAGTCATGACTTTCTGACCAACCTAATACTTAAACAGAAATCGCAATTAATGGCACAGTGAACAAGACGATATGAAAAGCGTTATATTGACAAAATAAGATGTTCCAAACTAGCCTTAAGAAGTTTTACAGGGAAAGCAAAGCATTTATAGTCAGAAATCCACCATCTATTGAAGAAATGCAAAATTATTGGAAGAGTATTTCGAGCAAATCAAAAGAATGTGAATCAATGTGAAGTGGATCAAACGAGGACAAGAAAGAATAGAAAAATATAATAAAGAGTAAATTTAGGCAAGCTCTGGCAAAATCCTCAAAATGGAAATCCCCAGGAAATGAGAAGGTACTCAAATTTTGGCTTTATCCATGCTAATTTATAATCCCAATGAAATTACAGAATGGATCACAGAAAGTATTACATATCCTCCACCACAAACGGTCAAAACAGATGATCCAAACAGTTATAAGCTAATAACATGTCTGTCCACCACATATAAATTTATCACATCTGTCGTGATGAACTGTACTTACTCTTTTCTCGATGAAAACAACATTCTTCCTCGGAACAGAAAGGATGTCGAAGAGGTTAATGTTTGCAAAGATCAACAACTAATAAATAAAATGATCCTGGAAAATGACAGGAAAACAGGTAGAAATTTCGGCACAGCTTTGATCAGTCAGTCAGCTATGTGTCATGTATATTTCGATATATGACTGACGTGGCAGATTTTTCCCGCTGTATGATGCCATTTTTTTCTGCGGTAGACCAGTTGCCATCCAGGGATATAGAACCCGGTTTGTCCTGCTATTTACCCATACCTGGGGGAGAAGAAGAGGATTCATACCTTTCCATAAGTGAATGTAATGGATTCGACTGGAATTCGAACTCGGCTCTCCGATTCATCAATCCGAGCCGCTATCCATTACTCCACCGTGCCTCCTCTCAGCTTGGATGGATTACCATAAAACTTCATATTTACGTTTTTAAGGAAAAAAGAAAATTAAATTTTCAGGTGCTTCGAAAAACACGTCATTGTCGTTATAAATCCAACCGCATTATTATTATTATTATTATTATTTGTGTATGTTATGTTTCCTGCTTTGTATCCTGTAGAACCGGGTCCAAAATATGGTCTTTAGGCCCTGTAGGAGAATTGTCATTTAACTGATAGCACCTTTCTTAGTATATGGGATGTTCCTAACAAGACGATCTTCTGGGCAACTTGTATGTTGATGTTACCTGGAAAACTGTTAGTAAAATTGTCCATTCCTTTTCACACGTGGCCCAGAGCTCCGGTTACTATTGGTACCGTCTCAGTCTTCATTTCCTACATCCTGTTAATCTCATTCTCCATGTTCTTGTATTTGAACAATTTCTCGATAATTTTCATGGATGTGTTTCTCTCATATGGTACAACTATGTCAATAAGCATACACTTCCTGAATTTCTTGTTCTTTTATTATAATATTGGGTGTGTTGGCTGTTATTTCCCTGTCACTTTGAATTGGCATGTCTCAGGGGATCGTTATTTTGGGTATCTGTGTCTGATTGGTGCTCATACCATCTCTCAGTGGTTTCGATTTTGTGCTTCTTGCATATCTTCCAGTATACATATATCGCTACCTTGTTATGTCTGTGGGTATATTCATTTTTTGCTAGCTCTGGACATCCAGGGATAATATGGTCGACAGATGGATCATATTTTCACAGTTTTTTTTGTTTTTTTAATTTCATTTGGCCAAGTTGTTTTGCTTTTATGCGTAGATTGTATTCGCTTCGTTTTTTGTCGGTAGGGTTTCCGTTATATTAAGCTGTTTCTTGAAGTGTTTAGCTTATTTGTTGATGAAGTGGATTTGGTGTTTTACTATTTGTAGGAGTGACTTATTGGTTTTTGTAAGGTTAACTTAAAGTCCAAATGTTGTAGTTTTTAGAATTATTTCAAGTTGGATCAAATCTCGGCCTCTTAAAACTCTTGGTACGCACAGCCTATCAACATCTGATTTCGGGTGGTGCATCTACATTTGGATAAGCATTTTTTTTGGTCTTGGCGTCCAATCTTTTAATGTCATTCAACTTCAATTTAATAATGTTGAAGCTGTATGTTACTACGAGTATAGCTGTGGTGTTGATAGCCTTCATCTTATTGGTCCCATTAAGTTCATTAATTTCTAAGTATTTGTATATAACCTCTTAGTCTAGTTCCTTCATTCTGTTGTTGATATCAAGGTTTACATTTGTAGTTTTCGTTAGTTTAACCACTTTGAAGGTGTCTTTGATTCCAATCTACATCTTAATATATTCGCTGAAGGTTTTACCAATGGTGTGTAGGTTTTTTCCTGCTGCTCGGCAAACGTTTTCAGATCATCAATATAGAACAGGTGATTCAGTTTGCCATTCTGTGACTTGTATCCGTAGCTAATGTTGCTCAGTAGGTAGCTGAGTGGCGATAATGAAAAGCAGAAGACTAATGGTGACACTGAATCTCTTTGGAAGATCCTGCTTTTCATGTTGATTGGTCTCGATGTTAATGACCCGTTTGTATGGTTTAGATTTAGTGTAGTCTTCCAGTTTTTCATGCTCTCCGTTATGAATTTGGCCGTTGTTGGGCATATTATTATTATTATTATTTCTATTCATACATCAGATACTTCTGGATTCTCAATGAAGGCTAAATGTCAGTAAGCCTTCATATCTGCAGTACCTCGCAGAGACAACCATCACTGTAAATTGGACAGTTTTAACCCTCCTTAGAATCTATAATTTTGGTATTATTACTTTTAATCGGTGGAATTCCATGAATATCAATACAGAAAATCTCCACAATACGTCAGCACTATTCTCAGTATTCTGATTTTAGCAATGCTGTCGTATAAATGATTTTGATTCTTACTTGTATTTCCAGTCATTTCTACAATGATGATTAATATCCATGCTCAGCAATTCTTTCACATTTCTGGCAAAACCTAAATATTTGTTCAGCTTTTCACGTTCTTTCATTTTCATTTTGTGGCGTGCTCGAACTGTGAGAAAATCTGAAATGTTTTCTTCTTTTTTACAATAAATCTTAATTTGATGATCAGCTTGAATTTGAAATTTCACAGAATTTTATATTTTTATACTATGTATATATGTATGTATATATACATGTATGTATATATATATATATATATATATATATGTGTATGTATGTATGTATGTATGTATGCATGTATGTATATATATGTATGTATGCATCTATGTATATATATACATATACACACACACACACACACGCACGCACACACACACACACACACACACACACACATATATATATATATATATATATATATATATATATATATATATATATATATATATATATATATAAAACGATCCCTGGTAGGTTAGTTCAGACGGTAATTTATTATTTTTATTTAATTTATGTAATGTTCAGTCCATTCTATTCTCAACATACTTCTCTAGAACCAAATTACTGTTGTTTCAGTTCTCTTCTTCATCTTTGAGATTTCCCAGAATATTGGAAGACTGATATTATATGAAAATTTAGTAGTTTTTCTTGGTTTCTAATGAAATTTCCTGTTTCTTAATACTTTTTAGCTTTTGGAAGGCATCTTTCGCCATCCTAATACGCCCTTTGATTTCGGTTTCGTAGTTTCCCTCTTCTGTTAAAACATTTCCCAGATATTTAAAATTGCTGTACTTGTTTGATTTCGTTATCTCCAATTTTTAATTTACATGTTAGGCTGTTCCTTTTGCTGACAACCATGCATTCTTTCTTCTTGCAATTGAGGATTAATCCTTTCTTTTTTTTAGAAGACTATGCATTCTTGTAGTTTCCTTTCTATGTCTGCTATCAACACTGTGTCATTTGCATATCTTATGTTGTTAAAATTGTGGCTACCAATAATGAATTCTTGTAGGTCTTCTAATTCTCTCAGAATCACCTTGCAATATAGGTTGAATAATTTCGCTGAGAAGATACATCCTTGTATTACACTTCTTTCTATTTTGTGTATTTACTGAATTCATTTTCTCTCCGTATGCAGAGGTTTTGCTCCAAGTATCGGTTCTGGATTATTCCAATATCATTTCCAAATATGTTAAGATTTCCTAGCAATTCCATCAGATATTTGTGACGTACTTTATGAAACGTCTTTGCATAATATATAGAATACAGGTACACATTCCTTTTGCATTTATATTACTCTCTGATAGCATTCTGAGCATAAATATCGCATTCCTTGTTCCGGTGTCTTTAAGGAATCTGCATTGTTCTTGTCCTATTTCTAGTCTAATTCTGCTGCCCACTCAGAATTCCGATGACAAGTTTTGTTATAGGTCTCATTAGGCTGATTTTCCGATGAAGTTTACGTTCGTTTTTACCTGGCTTCTTAGAAAAGTTATAAAAATGGATCTACTTAAGTCTTCCGGTATATTACACCTTGTGTTAATTTAAATTTATTATGTCTGTAAATTTGGCAATGCCAAAATCATCTAAAGCTCCCGTGATCACTATTACATTTCCTTCTAGTCTTGTTGATTTATTTCTGTTCAAATTATCTAGTGCTGATTTCACAATATTTCTGCTCCTTCGATATTTATAGCATTACGAGTTTCGCCGTAGAAGAGTTCTCCGATGTATTCGTTTCATCTCTGAACGATTTTTTCTTTCTCTAATATCAATGTCCCGTCCTTGCATTTTATGAATCCTGATGTTGATGCATATCTTTTGTTCCGTTCTTTTTTTTTTTTTTCATGCATTAGCTGCTTTATGTGCAATATCCATTCTTTCTATTTCTGCACACTTTTTATTGAGCCATTAGCATATGTTCCTAATTTCCTTGTACAGTATTCTGTATTGTGTGCCTACTTTGGCATTGGTTTTGTCGCCTTTACACCATGTTGACTCATCCATTCCTTTTCTTTTTCTTGTCTAGTTTTCTTTGGAGTGATTTTGATTGCTGATGTTACTAAAACTTCTGATAATGTGTCACACTTCGAGTTTTCATAATTAAATTTAATATTTTTTGATAGAATTTTCTGATCTGCTAAAAATAAGAATTTTTGTTCTCACTTCACATGTCAAATAATTTTGAATACAATTCCTTTTATTCATTTCTTGAAATGTTGATGAATTTGTTTTCATTGGCATTTGAACTAATATTGCTCTTCTTCCTGATTTTATCTTGGCATTCCAACAAATGCGATCTTTAGGCTTTTTCGCGGATATTTTAAAATTATTTCACCCCAAGCAAAGTAATAAAACCACTAAGATGCAAGGGGTTACTTAGTGTTAGAGAATATGAGAAAACACTGTTAAGGAGAGAGAACAATAAAAGAAAGAGAATTAAGACAGAAGATAACGATTGATATTGCCTTTAAATTTTCGAAGGTCAAAATTGACAGGTAAGCAAGAAGCCGGAAGAGAGTCCCATAAGAGAGAAGTGCGATAGAATAAAATGTTAGCATAAACTTACGGTTACATCTAGCCATTTCAACTGTAAAATGATGAAATATTTTTTGCTAATCTAGTACTGTGCTTTAAATAATAAAATGCAGGTGCCATAGAGGAAAGTTCATCAGAACAATTACCATGGAATTTGTAGAAAAACACATAAAAGGCGGTGGTAAAATGACTGAAGTAGAGATGCCAGGTCAGAACCAATAACATTGCAGATTCTTTTATGAATTTTATCAAATTTCTCTAAATATATAGCTACTGCACCAGACCAGATGTGACAGTAATATCCAACTCAAAGACGAACGATAGACTTATGGATATGTAAGATAGATTGCGGCGGGAAATTTGTCTTGCACAACACAGTGAACCAACTTTCCTAGCAGTAAACCTAACAATTGATTTGATATCATCTTTCCATTTCGTGTCAGTAGAAAACGTCAGTTCGAGAAAGCGTCACTTTCCTGGAGGTTAGCATTAGCCATGAAGAGGTTTTCTCAAACTATTAAAAGAGAGCAGTTTCGTTTTGGAGGCGTTAAAATTAACAAACCATTTCTTACTCCAGTTAACAACATATGGTAGGTCATTTTTTTTAGATCAGCTGCCAATTTGACCTCATCGGACTGATCAGGCTTACTATTAAGACATGAGTAAATAGTTGTGTCATCAGTATAGACACCGAAGTAAGAACTTATGACATCAGGAATATTCCTTGATGAAAATTAGGAACAACCTAGGTTCAACCTAGCTCTGGAAAACACATCCACATTAATGCAAAAACATTTATAAGTGCAGCCGTCCAAGACAATTTTCATTTCGTTATTTGATAAGACTGAATCACTTCAAAAATTAAAATAAATAACATTTCAACTTTTGAAGAAGACTAGTGTGTCAAACACTGCCAAATGCCTTGGAGATGTATAAAGCAACAGCCCGAGCTTCAACATTCTCATCTCAAGCTTTGTAGAATGTTTTAGCAATAAGCGTTAATACCTCAGCAATTGACCTAGAGAAACGAAAGACATATTTCCTATCTGAAAGAAGATCTTGCGATGTGATATGTTTAACCAACTCAGAGTTAATTAGAGACTCTAATACATTGCCAAAAGGAGGTAGAAGGATAATAGGAAGATAGAAGGATCAGACGGTTCGTCTGAGTTTAAATAAACGGAACTACAGAACAGGATTTTTAACAAACAGGAAAGCAAAAAGCACTATGGCATTTATTGTATAGTTTAGAGAGAACAGGAACCATATTGCTTAAGGGCTATTGTGCGAATACTATCAAGACCATGTGAGTTATGAGGATCCAGTTTATAGATGATAGTAGAAAACAGACAGAGTTATATACATATCACTCAATAGCGACTCGGTTCTAAGTGGAAAGTAAATACACTCTAAATTAGTCAAGATTAGAACTTGAAGAGATTTTGCGAGAAAAACATTCTGCTTTATCATCAAAAGATGTTAAAGTCTTAAATTGATTGAAGAGAGGAGGTATAAAATACTATCTTATTTAACACGCTATTACAGAGTCGCCAATAGTCATTTGAACCAATCTTCTATCAGCAAAGAAATACTTAGCCCTCTTTAGGGACATGTTCACAATTATTGCGAGCAGACACGAATAGGTGCCTGTTGTGATCGGAACTATCACGCTGATACAGCCGGAAAAGTTATTACCGTGGGCTGAACAGGCCGATGTGAACCAAGGAGAAAATTACAACTAATAAACAAATGCAAAAGTCCATTTTCAAATGCAGACAAGAAAACAAATTCCTACAATATTACCTACAACTACATCATAATTATATTCATACTCCATAACCTAATTCTAATTAACGTTATCACAAATGCTTAACTTTAGAAGCAAAGAAAATATAAAAAATAATAAAATAACATAATAAATACTCTTTTAAATTAAATAAAATAGAAAAAATGAAATATGAAATTATGTGAAAATAAATAAAATAATAAATAAAATAGGCAAAATCAATATCAGGACTATAAATAATCTAAAAAGAAATGTGGAAAAACCGGGGCCCCTCCTCTTCCACATTTCATAAGCCCCTGATGGCTTTATATAGAGTCGTAACACCTATTTTGATGATCGTTTAAAGACAGCCACAACGCAGTGTTGAGTTACACACACTTTATCTCCAATCGAGCATTCATTACTCATAAATATAGCAAACTTTAACAATATATATATATATATAATATAAATCGAGCAAAAAGCAAAAACAGTAAAGCCACTAAGACACAAGGTGTTACTGGGTGTGGAAGAATTAGAAGAAAAAAAACATTACTAAGGAGCAGGAACAAAGGGAGACTAATCCGAAGATAGCAATTGACATTGTATTTATATATATATATGAGAGAGAGAGGGGGGAGATATAGTAACCATCATTTCACTGTTTTAATTTTATATTTTATAGATACAGTTACCTGTGTTGACCCGGATGTTTGCGAGAAATTCTGTCAAAGCAAATCTGGTTGCACTAATACTGCCTATCCGAGGCTTGTGCTAAAACTAATGCCCAGTGGTCTCAGAGGTTTAATGATGGCTGTCATGATGTCTGCCCTCATATCATCCTTGACATCTATCTTCAATAGTGCCAGTACTATCTTCACTATCGACATTTGGAGGAGAATACGAACCAAGTCATCCGATATGGAATTGATGATTGTTGGAAGGTATGTCGATATAATTGTAATTCTCCAAATGATCTTTATATGCATATTCATGTTCATTTACAAATTTTCTTACCTTTCAATTGAAAAAAATAAAGCTTAAAAACATTATTAGAGTTGCTGGTTTTCTTGTTCAGGTGTTGAAGGAAATGTAATAATTATTTGGCTTGTTTAGTGATCGCATGAGTACTAACAGCTACTTATACATTGGATTAAATATCAGCAAGTCTCCTCGATACTACAACATTCTCCTTATTTATAATAATAATAATAATAATAATAATAATTATTATTATTATTATTATTATTATTATTATGTTGCTGTTGATGTTGTTTTGTATTCTTTATATTAAAATAAAGATGTAAGGAGTAAATGAAATTGTCTAGAAAATCGGTTGCAATACTAAGGCATTAAAAATTTAAAGAATACATTAGATGTCAAACTACATACACATTAACATGCAAATAAAGTTCTTCATATGTGAGAAAAGGAAGGCAGCATTTCAACTAGATTAAACAGTTTTGCCGAGTATTATTAGACATGATAACATAAGATTTGAATCTGATGTCTTCGTGTTCCACACGTTTTATTGTTGACTATGCCACATGGAGCTCATCAGAAATAGCCCTCATTGATTTTCCGGTATTATCGTCAGTGATACCCTAGATTTGCTTGACGAACTTGACATTTCTGATAATGTCTGTCCGTCAAGAATATATTGTTTTTGCCAGTGAAAACACATTCTTACCAGAGACCTGAAGTTCTTTTCTTATTTTAAACACGATGGATCTAGCAACATTTAAAATATCTACAGTTTCAGAATCTTGTGGTTGATGTCTAAAGCAATGAAAAGGGCGTGCCTTTTCATCACCTGCATGAGGGACGAAGCTTCCTTGGCAAGACTGAAAAAGAGACTAGTTAAAGTTGGTCACATTACTTTCTAAAAATGTGTTCTCAAATACTTGACACACCTGGTATATCGATTAAACGGAAGCTCTTTCCGGTGAGGGGGGGGGCTTTTAAAGCCAGCCTGAATGAAAACGCAGACGCTGAATCATCTTCTGGATGATAATAATTTTTAGTGTAAGATGTTACATCAGAAATCATTTCACTTCCAAATATCAAATTAAGTGAAAGGTCAGTTGTACTGCTAGCCAAAATCTTAAGACGAATGAAAATAATGAAAAAGTATACTTTTTGCCGTTTTTTTTTTTTTTTTTACTTTTTTACCATTTATTTGAGTAGAATTTCAAAAATGAAAATAAGAAAAATTAAAATTAAAAGCATTTTTAGAATTTAATAGAGAAAATTTGAATATTTTGAAATTAGGCTAAATACTAGCTGATCAAAAGTTTAAGAATATACCTAAAAGAAATCCTAAACAGAGTGTGAAAATCCTAACAAAACGTTTCAGTGTTGAATTGAATGGACGCCATTGTGAATAACTTTAAAAATTCGCTTTGGCATGGTCGATATAAGCGACTGCAGAAGGCTGGCTGGAATGCAAGTGGTAAAGATACCTTCACGAAGATCATGTACTGTTTGGAATTGGCGTTTATTTCTATAGACTTCCCTTACCATCCACCCACAAATATTTTCAATGGGGTTCAGGTCGGTCAAACACGCTGTATGGTCCAAAAGAATTGAGTTATTTAGCATGAAAACGTCATTTGTTCTGTGGGCATTATGGATTGCCGTGTTGTCCTGGTGAAAGATACAGTCATTTTCACACAAGCGAGGGCTTTCACTCAATAAGGATGCTATCTGCAACATGCCAACGCCACTTTACAACCTGAAGTTCTATTGTTCCTTGGAAAGAAATCAGGGTAGAACCTCCTTTAATATGTCATGTAGAAAATGTCTCCGGTGAGATAATCTTTATCGTGCCAGTAATGTTGGACGCCATCTGCATTATCCAGGTTAAATCTCTTCTCAGCAGAGAACAAAATCTTCTTCCACTTTTCAATGTCCTACGTTTGGCGTTTCTCAGCAAAGTTTAACCGAACTGTTTTGTAGTATGGAAGAAGGTGTAAACTTTGAAGACGTTTACGATTTTTTAAAGCCCTTCTCTCGAAGATACCGTCTTATTGTTCTTGAGCTGCATTCTGTATCCATAAGGGCTTTAATTTGGTTCGATGATCAGCCGGACAACCTGTTGAATCCTCCTGCTCAATGCTGACGAAATTTTCTTGGATTGATCACTTGAAATTCTCGTTCAGTATTCCTCCGGGTCTTTTAAGAAATTTGCAACAGAAGCTTTACGACATCCAATCTCACAAGGGACGGCCCGTTGAGAGAGACCTTTCATTTGCAGCTCGACAATTCTGCTACGTTCAAACTCTGCCAGCTTTTTAGCTTTTGCCATAATGTTACGCAGGTGATACCAATGGGAGACGTTGACTGCAGTAATGCTTGAACCCAAATGACTAAATTTCCTTATGTATTTACCTATTAGCATTTCTCTATTAAATGTTAAAAAAGTTTTTTAATCTTAATTTTTCTTTTTATTATTCGTCTAACAACACAAAAGGTATATTTTTTCTTTATTTTCATTGGCCTTAAGATTTTGGCCAGCAGTGTATATCTTTAGTGAAAACTTCGTATACTTTTGGTTTTAAAGCATTCATTCGTTTTTATTCTTTGTTTTGTTTTTGTTCCTTTAAAGACTAAATCTCTCTATAAAATTTAAACTTGCATTTCAACATGAATTTGTAGATTGTTGTTTGAATTTGCATAACAAATGGGATTATACAATACGTTTAATATAAAAGGATAAAGAACAATTAACTATTATGAATCTTTGGACTATTATTTCTTTTCATCTAAATTTTATTTTATTTTCATCTCAATTACTCAGATCATCAGTCTGACAATGAATTACCACTGCAGATCAGAAATAAATAAGACGAAACACGATACCTTTCATCTATGTATAATAGGTAGTTCTATCGATTGAGTAAGCATGGCTTTTATAGCGGTTAGACAATCAAATAAAAAATTTACTCATTCGATCAAATAAAGACGTAAGAAATACGAGCTAAAACTTAGTAATGGCTGACAAATGCTTTATCTTATTAAGAAAAATTGAAAAAAAAAGTCATATAAAAATTGGTATTTTAGTTAGGATTTTCGGTTAAATCTATTGAATTAAATACTGCTCTTGAGAGTTTGAAATTTATGCTTAACAAAATAGTTTTATTCGTTATCTAAAGATTATTTATCAGTTTTAAAACTGTACCTATCTATATGCAGTATAGCTATGACATTATTTTTTTATATTTTGTGGGGTTACTGTGTGGAGTTGTATTCGCGTAGGAAAGGGCAAGAAAACCGAAAAGCTAGACGGCTAATTCCAGACTTCTCTAAAGGTCTAGATTTAAGTTCAGGCGGAGACATTAGGAGTCTAGAGTGGGAGTAAACTTTAGAAGGGACCGGAAATCCAATCTTAAACAAGAAACAAGGGATGAAGCTCTACTCCTGTTCGAAAGACTGTTGAGCAGTTTGAATTGGACGATAGTCAAACCTATCTACTCCTATTTGGAGAGGAAAAATAATAATTACTGAATAAAATTTTAGATATCAGGCAAAGAGTCAGAAGCACAGAGTTGAAGGAAACGGGAACACAATCCTAATCAGGGAACAAAGGATAAACCTCTACTCCTGTTCAAAAATCGGGGAGAATTGTTAACCAGAGGATAGGCGAGCCTATCTACTCCTATCCGGGGGGTAGGGCTAGGAGAAACATTAGTGAAAAAAAAAATCAGATTTCAGGCGGAGACATTAGAAGTATAGATTTGAAGTAGACTAAGGAACCGGAAACCCAATCTCAAACAAGAACAAAAGTTAAACCTATACTCCTGTTCAAAAGACTGAGGAGGAGTGTAAGCCGGATGATACACTCGCCTAACTACTCCTATTATCATATCTATTCCGTAATGACTGGCTGCTTCAATATCTGTCTATATTTCTGAGAGTGAAGTATTGTAATTATTTATACTATTTACATTGTTCAGACTGTTGTCCTCATCCTAATTGCCATATTCACGACGTTTCAGCCGTTGTACGCTTCAGCCTTCAGTGACTGGAATTTCGAACCGAACCCTTTATTTCGTCCACCGGTGTAAATTGTTTTTTAGTTCCACGTCCCATGCCTCTTCCAGGTGTCTCAGTTGTCTCCCTTTAACTTCACATTTTTGTTCACTACTACAGTAACCATTGAACTAACAACTATTTGGGTCAAGTCACTGTATCCAACCAACGCTTTTATCCACTGGGTCTTGTGTCCTTGAGGACATTAGTGTATGAATTTCTGGGACTTATATACTTAATGTCTCACTAACCATTTTTACCAGAGCTCATGTTGCAATTTTATTGTTATTATTGCATTTCCTTTGCTTTCCTGGATGTATTATATCGGTAGTTAGGGACAAAATGGCCTCGGACTCATCCCTAGGAGAACGAAGCACTACACAGATAGATAACCTGATGGAGATGCTGACTTTCTGTACACAAACAACACATTTTGGAATGGGATCATACATATATCGACAGGATGAAGGCTTAGCCATGGGCTCGCCATTATCACCAGCAAGGACAAGCATATACTTGGAATACTTCGAAGAAATGGCATTAGAATCTACATCACTAAAGCCAACCCTATGGCTGAGATATGTATATGACATATTCATACTCTGGCCACATCAGGAAGAGGTCCAGTTACTAGTGGACTGTGGGAACTCAATAAGATCATCGATACAGTTCACAATGAAGAGAGAAAACAACAATAAGCAAGCATTATTGGATGTACTAATATCTCCAATAGAGCATGGGTTCAAGATATCTGTATATCGAATATGAATATATCAACAATACTTCATCCCCCACTATTAACAGTGTAAAGAAATGGATTGCCCACTGTTCATAATATCAAAAGTCATAAGAGGCAACGCAGAGACATATGAACAAGAAATGGTTAGTATAAGCAGTACCCTACAACATAACAACTACCCCGGGTACATGACAGCAACTCCGACAAATTAGAATAGAAGGGTACAAGAGGATAACAACACTAAAAAAACAGCTTCGGTCTGCCTACCCTATGTGAAGGGATTATTGGAAAAATACAGATCTGTGCTCCTTATAACATCAGTATGACCTTCAAAAATGGTTCAACACTTTACAGATACCTCTTCTGAGTAAGACCCCCATAGAGAAGAACATGACTAAGGGCTGTGCGTACGCCATTCTGTGCAGATGTGGTAAGAAATATACAGGAGAAACAAGTCGCCACCTTAAGGTAAAACTGCAAGAACATCGTAAAGTCGTAACCTGAGGGGAAATCGAAAAATCAGACGTAGCTGACCACATAGGGAGGGAAAAGGGAAATCATCGACCTCTGTGGAATGAGGTTGAAATAACAGATAGAAAAGAACAATAATTTGCATTTCCTTATAGAAGACTTTCTATTACATTTTTTATGGCTGAAGACACAGTTTTTTGAGTCCAACCATGTTCCGAAACAAAAGTGAAGCACGGAATAGTTTTTTCTCTCAGTTCTTCATCTGCATCACCAGGATTCGCATATGGCAGATGAACTGCACCTTTACCTCCATTTTTCCCCAGGGAAAGGCCCGTTCTGAGTGGGTGGGGTATCTGTACTAAGCTTCATGTGGTATAGGTATGACCTGTATTTACATGTATGGGTATGAGCTCACAGATAATGTAATTATGTGTGGTGACTGTTAAATGTCTTGCTTGAAGCAAGCAAGTCGTTAATCATTTGCCCCCCTCTGTAAAAGTTATGTGAAATAATTTTAGTGGCCAAAATCTTACTTGTCCCCCCACCTTCAAAACACTCTGGTGACGTGGTTACCTTGGAGACTGATCGATTTTTATTTCGAAGGCCTTGGGTTAGTAACGTAGCTTAACTCCAATACTGATTCTTGAAATCATTTTCCTGAAATGCCATTGTTGAATTTTTTTTAAAATTATGTTTTTAACCGAATTTTGACGATTCGATTTTGATATAAGATCGACTTACATATGTTATAAGTATATATGGTAAGGAAGATTGCGTATTTACGAGGATGGATCAATAAATTCGCATCCTGAGATGTATTTATTAGATGAATTTTGATCTGAAATTATCACTGTATAATGTTCCATTTATGTGAGTGATAATCAAATAAATATCCTGAGAAAGAAGGAGATTATGTTGAAAATGAACTATTAATGTAAAATAAATGCATTAGGTTAATTAATTATTATTGATGTATTTACACATACAATTGCAGATATAAAAAGAAATTGTATTTAATGAGTTCTATGCCTAATCTCTGTTAGTAGAGATCGGGAAAAGGAATTAGAAAACTTAATTCAAATTTTCATTGCATCAGTTTATGTCATTAAGAAAGGAATACAATCAGTTATTTTGGTATCCTGTCCCATCGCTAGTCATTTTAATCATAATTTCTTTTGCCGTTAAAAGCATATTGGTTTGACAAAAGAAAAGCAAGAATCCTCATAAAATACATATAATAAGAAAAAGGTTATAATTATTTACAGAAATTATAAATGTGCTTATTTTAATAAGACACATTTACAGACTGTTTCGTATAAAAAGTTAAATTTGTGTCTGAAATTTTATACAATAATCAAAGAATTTAATTTTTTAAATTAAAATCTGTGAATTTTGTTTTCTTTTTCAGAGTTGTTGTCATTTTTCTGGTTGGTATTAGCGTCGTATGGATTCCAGTCATCCAGAATATTCCAACAATGTTCCACTATATCCAAGCCGTAACAAGCTATTTGGCACCACCAGTGTGCGCCATATTTGTTTTAGCAGTTTTTTGGAAACGAACTACAGAACCGGTAATTATACTATTTACTACCCATCTTCCTACAAAACAAGGTAGAATCATAAGAAAATTGTTACCAAAGTCTTGTCTGCTTAGAAAATCCTTTTTATGAATTTTTTGAATGAGGAGTTAACATTATTTACATTACTTGCGTATGGACTATTGTCCTCATGTTTGTTTTTGTTAACACAACGTTTCTGTCGTAGTACCCTCCGGCTTACCTTCATCGGGTATGTGTTGATACGAGTAACCTACAGGGAATTTCGAACAAAATGATTCAGTTCGTGCTAAATAAGTTTCCAGGGTACATTGTTGTCATTCCACTGATCATATTTCATTTAGTTTTTTATTTTATTACCGCTCAATTATTGTTCACCTGGCCCAGGGATTGAACTCACAATTACTATATCACTAAATGCATGAACCAATGCTATAATCCACTAAGCTATTGTCCTATTCTTTGTGAAGAAATTGGAGCCTTAAACCTAACCTGATTACCGATGAGTGTTGCTACTGCTGCTTGTCATGCTTCACTGCTTGACTGAAGCTTTCTCTTTTGTTACAGCTGCTGCTACCGAAGACCTGCTATAATTTGTTTTTCTTTATTAGCGGCTCCCATATCATATATGTTTGAATGATAGGCCGACTAAATCGCTTGACCAGGCGGTCAACACTCCTCCCCCTTCTCTTGGACATGAGTAGAGGCTTACGCCTTGTTTCTTGTTTAGGAAGGGGTTCCCGGTACTCTCTCTCTCTCTCTCTCTCTCTCTCTCTTGCCTCTGTATTAGTGCAGCTCTGTTTCTCCCGTGATGTGTGCAGTCTGTGGCATTACCTCTTCATTCTGAGGGTACACGGTTGACAGTTCTCTGGTTGCTGTTTCCGACTGGTAGTTAGAAGCCCTAACTCTTGCGTAGCGTCTTCAACGCTCTGATCAACAGTTGTATAATACCGGGGTGTTTGTAGTGCCATGTCGCGCATGGAAAGATGTCCCTGCAGTCACCTCCGGAGGGCAACCCTGAGGCCACATTATGATGCAGGCTGTGCCAACTCCTCTCTCCCCGCGTCACGGTCGATAACTGTCTGCTTCTTTTACTTCGTTGAACTATTCCGCCATGACTGGTGATAGCGGTGAACCCGTGACCATGCCTTCCTCTTGTTGGCATACGTCTTACTGATGAAGGTTTCATCAGCACAATGACCGAAACCTTGTGATAACGTAAACAAAGTTGACGACAATAGTCCTATATGTAAATAAGTTTAGTTCAGTACAACACATAATCAAATGTCAGAATAGAGAAAGATGTGTTGCACCATTATTTCAAAGAGAAAATCATGCCTTGACAATAGCCACGAGGCAGACCACAAGTTAGATAATTCAATGCTGGTGCCACTTAACCCATTATTCAACGCATTTTAGAGCGTACACAGCATTCCAAGGTGTTTCCTAATCATCGATCAATATATGTACTACAACCGATGTTACAGTATTGCTTACTGTACCTCATGGAGTTATGTCGTTTTGTCAGATGAGACATGTTACCAGAACTTTCCGGTAGACAGTCGAATTTGTATGTGAAGGAGACCCGTACGAGGTTAGTGATATCCTCTGTCAATAGGTTTTGTGCAGCTTGCATAGTGGCTCTGTAATGATTTCTTTTAAAGTTTTAAAAGACCAATAATAAAACTGTAATTTTGAAACTTAAATTTTGAACATAAACAAAACTTACAGCCGGAGATTTTATTTACTAAGATTAGGTGAATCTGGCACCTGAAGAAAATTGGATTAACTGCAGTAGTAATGACACGTTAGGAACTGTCTACTTGCTAACCACTACGTCACAAATAGGAGGTTACAAAATCACAAGTCTGAAATATCAAGTGAAAACCGAACACATTACAATAGTAATGGTCTACTCTACAACTATTACCCAAACGCTTTTATGTACTAAGATTAGTAATGTCTGCTACATCAGTGTGGAGCACCCAGGGAGGATTAAATTCGTTACAGGAGTAATGCTTTTGTAGCCCCTTATACAATCCATTTAGTATTCAACATTTTCTTACTCACGGGATATTTCCTAACAGTTAATACTCGACAGTCATATTCCTTTTTGTGTTACTTGTTCGTTTCTTCCACTGAATATATGACTTTTCAGAACTACTAAACCCTGGGAGTGAACCAGAATCTGAACTTTTCCATCAGTTTTCAGGCTACAAAATTATTACACTAGTGAAAGAAAAAATTAGTTAAAAAGTTGGTCGTTACGAATTCAATCCTTGCAGGAAAAAAATCCATTAAAACAGAAAATGTGTAATTAGTAGAGAATAAAATTAATTAACACAAAACAAGATTAATTAACATTAGGTTTCACAATAGTGAATGACATAAGCTATGAGGGCTTCAGTTACCAATAAAATATGTATTGCCTTAATACACTCAAGCTGCACACTTTAAGTGTTATTTTATTAATTGTTTTGAAATAAGTGGTACTCGCTGCAGGTGATTCTATTTGTCAGCAAATGTATATATACATCCCTATAAATTGTAGTGTGCAGTTATGGTTAGCATATTGAAGAGTTACTTCTCTCGATAAAGAGTTTTCAATTGCAAAAGTAGAGAGAGTATGAAATGAGATTGCTATGATACTTCGATCTATCAACAGAAGTAGGTACTGCTTAAATAAGCAATTTTTAAAGGATTTTTCTTACTTTTACAGGGCGCATTTTATGGCCTAATGGTTGGCTTAGTGGTTGGTATGATTCGCTTCATTTGGGAATTTTCATACCCGTCTGTTCCATGTGGTGAAGAAGATACCCGTCCACCAATTATAAAAGATGTTCATTATTTGCATTTCGGAATAATTCTGTTTGGCGTGTCATTAATTGTATCTGTCGTAGTCAGTATACTAACGAAACCAATAGACAGCAGCCATGTAAGTACTATATTTATTGGTTTATGATGTAATCATAACTAACAAAAAAGCGACAAAAAAGTATTACCACAATTAAAAGCAATTCCGTATTACTATTACTATGAAGTTTTCCAACCAATGGTGGTTTTCATTGTTGTTAAATGACAGCAACACTTCGCAGTATTATCTGATCCTTCTTATAATTTTAACAAAACAATTCGTTTGGATGGGATCCTGTATAGCCTTGATTTGCAGTCACATTTAATCTTTTTGTAAATGTTCCAAGTGCTCCAGTAACAACTGTCACATTCCATAATTTTATCAGTTCTGTTACAAGGTCGAGATACTTATCCAACCTATTCATTTCCTTTATGTGATCTTCCGGACTAGCGAAATTCACTCTGTCTATTATTACCTGATCTGGTATTTTGAATTTCACATTTTTATATTTCATTTTCTACAACATATACTGGTCCAGACAAATATAATTATTTTGTTTATTGAAAATGCAGTTATTGTTGATCATGTTCCATCTTAGTCATGTCAATTTCCGGTTTCAAAAATATTTTAAAGAAAAATATTATAAAATATTATACGCAAAGATAATATAGAATATGAGGGAATAAAAATATTTTTTTAATTTAATTTTTAGAATATAGTGTCAAGATTTCTATCTTGTGAAAACTATTGTGAAGATCTAATTTTGACATAAAGGAAACATTAAAAATGGCATTCTCTTGAAAGATTCAAGAGGTAAATGGTAGAACAGTGGTGCCAATATGACAGTCTATTGCAAAATATGAAAATTATCTCACTATTTTCACACTATGTGAGTACCATTTTTGTGACGCGGAATCAGCTGTGCTCTACTGAAAATGTTAATAATAATTGAAAATGTTTTTCATATATTTCCCTGTGTTCAACAATTTTTATGACACACATGCTATCAATCATTTCAATATGTGTTAACTACATTGATAGTGGAACATCATGAAGAGATTGGTAGTGAGTCATGGCCAGATATTCTCTACTGATCTTGCAGAAATCCTTGCCCTTTGTAATCCGATTGCAAAATCATAATAATGCTAATAACAGGAACAGCAAATACTTTCAATCTTCGAAAATCTCCATACGGGTGCCATACTCTTGATTCTTTCTTAGGTTCAATGTGTAGAAGAGAAAACAAAGAACATTTTAATAATATGTGATCGAATTCAGCATTTGCTATCATATTTTGGAACCCAATCATCTTGAAGTAGAATGTATACGCGATGTTTTGGTGAATTCTCTATATGGTCCATGTATTAGTTAGACATAACGTTGGAATCCAAGAGTTCATTTGTGTTGCACAATAAGTGTAAGGAAGTTCTATCGCCTAACTCCCGTAACATACACTCGTTGGATTGACTAATCCGTTTAAAGAGAGTCGTATAATTTGTCTTTACCATTGTTTCAAGGAGGTCTGCTACTTCGCTACCTTTTATTTTATCTGTATTTTTTCGATCACGTAGTGGTAACATGTCCTTTGTGATATAATTGCTTTTGCTTTGAAGATTGCTTGCATCTGAAAGAACCCATTTTTAATAGTGTCGGTGTTATATAGAAGTAAATTGAGAATTAACGAAGCTTCCGTTGGGTTTGAGCGTAAGTTAATTGTTTCTCTCGCTTTAATGTAGCTATTTGTTGTTATATTTAAAACTTTTAAATGTCCTTTAGTTGTAAACCATTATTTTATAGGCAGTGGCGTATTTCTTTAACACAACTGTATTGTGTTCCTCGTGTTTGGGTTATATTGGTAATTAATATTCTGCTTATTCCGAGCCTTCAAGAATTGGAGAGAAAAATAATTTCAGGAAAAAAATAACACGAATTTAAACAGACAAGAGAAACTAGGCATTTAAAAACAACGAAACAAATTTTCTGTCATACAGAAAACAAGTACAATTTCGGTATACAGTACTTCTGAAATAAAAAATATATTTGTGATAAAAAAGAGTGAGAATAAAATAAATGTTCAATGACTCAATTTATATCCAAATAAAAGTCACTTTAATAAAAATATACTCTTCGTTGAAACATTTGTTGCATGTATCAGTATGTGAAAGTTTTTTATCGAAGAAAATGTATGTGAAGACTAAAGAGTAATAAAACCATTTACTGCAAATCGTCAGTGATATTGAGAATTTTACAGCTTGTACTTGCTGGAATAAAAAAAAAAAAAGAAAGAAATCCGCTGAGCGAACCGGTGTAAGAGAATGAACAATTGATCTTTCTGTGATATTATCTGCTTCAAGAAAAAAATTCTATTAATTTTTCAGATCATTTTTATGCGATCTGATGGACTCATCTAGGTCCCTAAAAGAGAAAGTTGGGTCTGTTCTCATTGGTAAAAAAAAAAAAATGTTTTTCTCACATTCTTCCATGAGACTTGAAATCATTTAAATAAAATTTTAGTAAATGCTAAATATGTTAGTATGTTAAAAGATAGTAGTTAAATTTGAATTTATTAGAAATATTGTGATTGGATGATAAATATGAATTTTTAGTTCTATTTTTGGAAGTGGATAAAATTGAAGGGGCGGGCTATGAAATAAGATGGCACTATGTTAAAGCTGACAACATTGAAATATTTTAATAAAATTCTACAGAAACTATCAAATCAATTTAGTATTCTGCTGACAGAATCAAAACGTGTTATTAACAGTCTGCAAATTGAAATTAAAATTAATTAGTCAAATGAGAGAAAACGGAATAAATTATTTTAATGAGGACCAATGAAATGATTAAAGCCAGGCAAAAGATCATGATTCACGTAGAAAATCATTATTTTGGGCATTTATTTTTATATCATTGTCGATTCCATCAGTGACGATCTAACAAAAAAATTGAAATCAGCAAAATGTATTTCCTTCATTCTTTTGAAAATATTTGTCTACATTGGAGAAACCCCTTTTGACTTCCTGAAATTTACATTGTTGATGAAAATGGCAAAAAACTTTAAATGATTTTTTTTTCTTTCACTAATCTTCACTCAATACAAAATACAAGAGCCACTCAAAGTAGAGTATTACTTTGGGGACTTATATTAGCATAGGAAAGGACAAGCGTTAGGAGTATATAGCTGAAGTATATTTCAGAATTAACTGGAAATCTTAAACTGGAAACTAGGTATACACCTCTACTCCTGTTCAAAAAACCGTGGAGATGAGTGAACCCGACAAATCGTCATGAAAACTAGTATACGTAGAAATCCATTACCACGATGTTCTTGTTTCAATAAAAAGCCTTAAAACAATCTAAACCTGAGTAAAAATCGGTCACGTGGCAGTCCGGTCTGTTTTTTGAAGTCTTTCTTGACTATTTCACTGATTATGTGGTTGTCTCACCATTGCTGTTCTTATGTTTTATCGACCATACACTTTATTCTTGTGGCATTTGTTTTGTTTTGTTTTTTGGGGTTTTTTTTATCTCAGGTTCTGGAACTGACCACTTATTTATTTATTTATTTATTTCATTTTCTAATGTACAATCTGGTCTCTTAATATTTTTCTTGTTTTTCTGAGTGATTTCTTGCTTAATTTTTCTTTCGTCTCTTTCTTCTTAACTGCTTCCAAAATACTTGGAGTAAAATGAAAGAAATATTTGCTAAATAACGCTTTATATAAACAAATTCAGACAACTATTTAATACTAGTCTAGATATGCAAAACAACATGGCGGTAGTATAGTTGAAAGCAAATAAGTAACGAATATAGATATATGGCTAAATTTAAATCATTCATATTTTCTCGCTTTAATAACCTAATAAGTAAGAGCTTGCCCTGGAAAGAACAAACTCACCAAAATGTTGTTTTGTTTTTTTTGTTTTTTTTTAATCTCTTCTTAAGCTTGTTTTTCCCACTTTACAATCATAGAATGAATGTAAAAAAGACTTTAGAAATGAAATAAATTGTAATAATAACAACAACAACAACAACAATAATAATAATAATTACCGTAAAACCTTTGATAGTGTGCTACATTCGTGGATATTTAAGTCTTTGGAAATGTACAAAGTCTTCCTCGTGATAGTAAATTTCTTTAAACAGCGTGGGAATGTGTAAAACTGCATTATACTTAAATCACACCTGAGGCATTGACATCTCCAACCGACTGAATATCCGACGAGGAATCTTTCAAGGAGATTCTCTGTCACTCCTGTTTTGTATGTCCTTACGCATGAACTAAACAACAATAGCTATGGTTACAAACTAAACAAGAAAGTACTCAAACACCTACTCTACATGGATGATCTCAAACTCGTGGACAAAGCCGACAATGAGTTGAAGGGTCTCCTCAATAATATGAAATGTTTCAGTGTCGACATAGGTATGGAATTCGGATTAGATAAATGTGCAAAAATAACATTCAAAAAAGGCAGAATTACAGAAACACACTCAATAGTTTTAGATTCTGGTACAAAGATTAGGGAACTGGGTATGAAGAAGCCTATAGGTATCTAGAAATTATCGAAGGAGATGGAATACAGCATACCTAAATGACGGAGAAGGCAAGAAAGAAGTACTACAGGCGTGTGTGTCTGGTACTGAATACCAAGCTGAATTAAAAACAAAAAACAAAAAACAAAAAAAACAGAATATCAGCCATAAACACCTTGGTTGTCTCTGTGGTACAATACAGCTTCAACATTCTTAACTGAACCATAGCTGACATTAAGCAAATAGACGTCAAAACGAGAAACTTTCTCACCTGCCACCGCATGCATCATTGCATGGCCCGATGTTGAGCGTCTGTATGTACCCAGAAAGAAGTAGAGGATTAATTCAACTAGAACTGTTTTACAAAACTACAACAATTGACCTTCAAAGATACCTACAAACTACAGAAGACTGGATGATGATCTATGTCAAAGAACATGAAAGTAGCAAGCGACTGTATTCAGTAATAAAGGAAACCAAGTTCAAAATGGATTTTCAAGTGGATGAAGATATACAAGTAAAGCGTAATACACTGACTGAAGCTGCAAAATACTTAAAACGAAAGCAAAGGCAAATGCAACCGACCAGATACAGAAACAATGACAAGATGCTCAATACTCTGCCCGTGCCAAACAAGCTTATGTAAACAAACCCCATATCGATCAGTGGTTACATAGTGCATAATTAAAAGCTGAAACCAAAGGTTTTATTTTTTCTGTACATGGCCAATAATTGATAACTAGAAAATATCATGCACACATACTTAAAAATTGTTAGTCCAAAATGCAGATTATGTGATAAATATCCAGAAATAATTGATCATCTGGTATCAGGTTGCACAGTATTGGCACTCACTGAATATAAAACACGGCACGACAGAGTGGGTCAATACCTGAACTGGAAAATCTGCAACGCTTACGGAAAGGAAACTGCAAGAAATTAGTATGAACACCACCCAGACCCGGTTACAGACCTGTAACAATTTTATGGGATTTTGCAATACACACAGATAGAACAAAGTTAATCGACCTGACATCGTGATTAGAGACCGCAAAGACAAAATATGCCTCTTTATTGACATGACACTCTCTGCAGACTGCAATGTATGTTTGAAGATTTTCAAAAATAACTATCAAAATACAAGGACCTTGAAATCTCAAAAATGTGGCACATGAGGGCATTAACCCAATTGGAGCCCTCGGGCTGATTGAAAAAGATTGCAATAGACTCATTGAAGGAATCCCTGGTAGCCCATGTCCTAAAGAAATACAAAACATTTTTACTTACAAGTACAGCCCACACTTTACGAAGGGCTTTATCTATGTAAAATATGCGCGATTTTTTTTTCAAAACTGCTCAGTGGATGTCATGATGTCATGATGCCATTCCTGACCTTAAGTCTCTGGTCAGGGCCCGGAAAGAAATTAGTATACATCAGAAACCAAACGATAATAATAAAAATAATAACTCCCCGTGATCTGAAAATACCGGGTGGCAGAAAATAGCCGTGTTTCATGGGCAGAACGAGCACTTTAATTTTGGTCGGAAGTCGTCCGAGAATTGGTATCTTAAACAAAATTACCCCTTAGCGGTTAGGGATAAAACAAAAAAAAATGCCAATGTTTACAATCAACAGCTTATACGGAATCGATCATCGCCCGGGTCAACAAAGGCTGACTTCCTCATAAACCAGTCTCTTTTCCACCAACAAATAGGCACCTGGTCACCAAAACCAGATTAACTCCGAAATAATGGCCCTCATGACCCAAATCAATTAATCAAAAGAAAACGTACTAAATGGAATCGCGAAGAGTATAAACAAATCATGACATCTTTTTGCACTGCACTCAAAAACCCTCAAAAGAACATAACGGGTCAAACATACCAGATATGGAAACATATGGTAGAAAGTGAAATACGACCCTGTCTCGACCCAAATATACTTACAAATATTCGCAGAGACATCATGCAAAATAAAAGTCTCTAAAATGCAGAAATAGATCAGATAAAAATAAATATAAGAAAAAAGCCGTCAGTCAAACAAAAATTAGACAAGAGGAGGCATACATGATATGACAAGATATAAATTACAAACAAAAGTAAATGAGATACAAAATAATAATCTCTCATGAAATGAAACTGAAGAATCTAATTAAAAAATAAACAATTTCAGTTATTTAGTATTGCCACTGATGAATATGAATTAAATGAAATTAGAGTAGAATCCCTTGAGAACAACAGAGATTAAATCAATGAAACATAAAACCATATCATTCAAATAATCAGCAAAAGTAATTTGCATATCAATGTCCGAATGAGACCAGCTTCCAAAAATCCACATGACTAAGTCCAATAAACATACAGTGCAAATATGTAATGCTGCATTGAAAACATTGTTAATGGACAAATGACTTGAAAACATTATAGAAGTAAATAATGTAATACATGCAATAGCTTTATCAGCAACTGGAAAAGTTAATGTCAAAAGAAAGAAAAGATCAAAAAACAGATAAAAAGAACTTGAAGGTAAAATTAAAGCAAGAAATTGAGAAGACCAGATATGTATTATAAATACTGGGTGAGATTTCAAGAAATTCAAATATTTTCACACGGAAAAGCAGGAAGATCAAGTGGAAATACAAAATTAAAGTCGTAAAAATTAAAGGCATAGAGAACAAGACAATATGAAAAGCGTAGTAGTTTCTATCGATAAAACAATTTATTTCAAACAGACCTTAAGAAATTCTACAGGGAAATTGAATAAAAAATTAAATAAGCCACAAGAAGGAATGAAGGATAAACCTGAACAAGAATAGAAAATATAACCAAGAATAATGTAATGCAAGCTATAACAAAATTCAAATAATGTAAATCAACACGAAATGACAAGTTACCCAACTTTTGGCCTTATCATTTGTTATTAATCCATAAAACCCTTGTGCAAACTTTATCAATGCTAATGAATAACACTAAGGAAATTCTAGAATGGATCACTGATAGTATTACATCTCTTCCCAAAAAACGCGTGAAACATATGATTCAAAGAATTATAGACCAATAACATGTCTATCCAACACATTAATCACATCTCTACCGACTGGTTGTGCTTATTTTTTTCTCGATGAAAATAGCATTCTTCCCCTGGAACAGAAATGATGCCAAAGAGGTTCATATGGTTGTAAAGATCAACTAGTGATAAATAAAAAAGATATTGGAAAATTGCGAGATAAAAAGGTAGAAATCTCAGCACAGTTTGATAGTGCACCACGCTCTTGTTTCTTAAGACTTTGGAAATGTACAGTCTCTTCAGTGATAGTAAATTTCCTTAAATATAGTATGGGACCGTGGAAAACCACATTATACCATTATCACAAAAAAACACTGCTACCTCCAATCGGCAAAATATCCGTCTTTGCCCCTTTCGCATGAACTAAACAGTAATAACTAGGCATACAAAATAAAGAACCGAGTAGTTAATCACTTATTCTATATGGATGGACGTTTTTACAAAGACGACAATAAATTGAAAGGTCTTCTCAATATAGTAAAATGTTTCAATGACATTGGATTAGATAAAGTGCAAAAGTATCACTCAAGAAACGGAGAATAACCGAAACACACTCAATAGATCTCGATCTTTTCACAAAGATTAAGGAACTGGAGCAAGATGAAGCATATAAATACCTAAGAGATGTAATAAAGAATAGCCAAATGAAGGAGAAAGGAATACTACAGGAGTGTGCGTCTGGTGATAAATACCGAGTTAAATATACAAATAGAATATCAGCCATTAACCCTTTGGCTCTCCATGTGGTGCAATACAGTTTCAACATTTTTAACTGAACCATAGTTTAAATGAATGAATGCCAAAACTAGAAAGCTTCTCATTTGTTATCGCACTAATGATAAGGCCGATGTTGATAGTCTATATGTGGCCAGATCCGGAGGAGGCAGTTCAATGAAGACTTACAAAACGACAACAGTCTTCAAATGAACTTAGAAACTACAGAAAACTGAGTGATGCCCTGCGTCAAGGAACATGAGAGAAATAAGAAACTTTATTCCGTAATAAAGGAAACCAAAAAATTCAAAATGGAATTTTAACTGGATGAAGAAGGCCAATTAAGTCATAATCCATCTACTGCAGCGGTAAATAACCTAAAAAGGAAAGTAAAAGCAATGACCCAAATACTGAAACGATGGTAAGGTAAACATTATTCTGCTAGTAGCAAACAAACTGATGTAGTCAAACTCCTTACCCAGCAGTGGTTACGTAGTGTAGAATTAAAAGCTGAAACCGAAGGTTTTATTCTTGCTGCACAGGACCAATGCTTGGTAACTATGAATTATCAAGCAAATATACTGAAAACAAATTGTGACTCCAAATGTTGATTCTTTTTATGAATATCCAGAAACAATTGGCCATTTTGTATCATGTTGCACGGTATTAGCATCCATCGAATATAAAACTTGTCATGATACGGTGGGCCAATATCTACACTAGAAAATCTGCAATTTTTATGGGAAGGAAACTGCAAGAAATTGGTATGGATACCACCCAGACCCGATTACAGATAGAACCTACAACAATTTTATAAAACTTTACAATATACACAACCAGAAAAATCAAAGTTCAGACATCGTGATCAAAGACAATAAAAATAGAATGCCCTTTCTTATTGGCATGATTATTCCTGCAGACTACAATGTATTTTTGAAGGTCTCCAAAAAACTATTAAAATACAAGGAATTTAAAGTGGTAATCTAAAAACTTTTAGCACATGAAAACATCAATAATTCCAGTTGCGGTTGGAGTCCTGTGTTTGACTGGAAAATCCTTGACAGTCCATACCTTAAAGAAATACGGGATCGTTCTCACAAGCACAGCTCACAACATACGAAGGGTTTTATCTATGTAAAATGTGTGTAGCTAATTTTATTCATTTATTTTGCACAAATGTGCAGTAGAAAATGCTATGGTGCCATGTCTGACCTTAGGTTTATGGTTGGGACCCGGACGGAAATGGGTATACAACAGAAATCAAAGGAAATAATGATGAACATATCGCATTCATTTTTTAAAATTTGTTTTTGTTTCTTACAGTTAGAAGGATTGACGTTCTGGACAAAGGGAATGACCTTCCGCTGGAAGAAAATAGCCAAAATAAATACAATATCTAACCAAGTTTCTTGTCAAGAATCAACCGCGACCATTGCTAGCATGAGCGTTGAAAGTAATAAAGAACCTATTAACGAAACAGGTTTGTACAAATCATTTTCATTAAATGTTTAATAGTTTCTTGAAAAGGTACTGAAATAGATGAACGGCACAACTGAAATAATAAATCTTTGTTATTATGTACGATTGTTACGATTTTCTACCTAGGACCAAAGTGTAGTATATGTCATTTTCATCATGTCTAATCAAGAATTAGTTAAACTTACTGACTGAGAAACTAGATGATTTTTTGCTTGTTAGTATGTACAACCGCTATGTTTTCCAACCTAGGACAGAGTGTAGTATATGCCCGACTCGTCTAATAGGAATGGGTTACACTTTATGACCGAGAAATCTAAATTATATAGAGGGAAGTGGCTGGTAAAAGTGATGGAAAGGCGGGTAGGGAGTCAGGTTGTTAACTTTAAATGTAACTGACATTAGTGAAAAAATAAAATAAAAGAATTCTTAATACAAACACTTTTTTATTAACAGACACTTTAACTTTTATGGGTGTTTTTGAAATTGTTACAAAAATTAAAGCAATCACTTTATAATAAAAATAATAATAATGATAGACACCAAACATGGCCTTCATAGATTATGATTTTAATTCATTGGTGGCGTTAGCATTTACATATATTGTCATGTTGAATGAAGATGAGCTACAATAAATATCTAGTGTAATACTATAGATATTCTTGTCAGTATTTTAACCATAATCAGTTGGCCATATCCCTTAGAGGTTAACGCACCGTGCTCTTCTAAAAGCATTGGCAACCAAAATTTTTCCATGTAAATGACGAGTTGTCACAATTTTCAGAGGTAAGCGGAATGAATATGGAATGAGTGAAGGAATGAATTGCAACACGGAGATATTTTCTTGCATTTTTATACAAACTAATAAAGGAATAACAAAAAATATACTAGTGTGTACACAGCTGAAAAAGGAGGAAAATCATTAACCTTAGCTGCTAGCAAATATGTGTGTGTATGTGTATGTGTGTTTGTGTGTGTGTATGTGTGTTTCAGTTGTAAGTCACCCGAGGAAAAGGATATTGTCTCCAGCGTTGGATGAGTCCCGAGTTGATGTTGGTATTGGTACGCAATGCTAAGAAGAAAGGAGGGAAAAAAAAAAGAAAGAAAGAAATATGCTCGTCCTTTTATCGTACTTAAACATAGTCACCTAACATTCATTTGGCAGACCAAGTGTAGGTAATACCCAAAAGACACACGCATATACGTTACATAGATATCGTAGCTGTATGATGAAAACTCTAGTCTTCAGAGTAAAATTTTGTCATTCTTTATATTACTTCAAGTTTTATTATTACACTTATAGCAAATACTACGTTGGTCACTAATAACAGTGAATTGCTTCCCGAGTATGAAATATCTCCCAATAATTTATAAATTCCATTATAGCATTAGCTTTTTTTCTACAGAAGAATGTAACAGTTCATTTTTTTTGGAATGAATGGCAACAGGTTTTCCCGCTTGGCTGCAGTTTTCTGAAAATTGCTGCAAAATTACAAAATCTGAAGCATCCGTTTACACTATAAAAGGAATATTCTCATCAATAGTTTGGACTGATACTTTGATCAAGTCATATTTGTATTTTACTTCAAATATTTGTATTAATTCGTTCACAGAATTAAAAGGTCTTTTTTTATAAAAACATTTGGGTATCCATATGCCAATATATTCACAAGCCGCAAATTCTTTTTATCTGTAGCAACAGGCAAATCCAGAAGTGGATGGAAACTTCCAGAATTTGGACTCAGTAACCCATGCGATAGCACAGCAGGACAACTGATGAAACTGAAAAGAAACATTTGTCTTTTTGGAATAAGTTATCAATCTTAGCATGCTTCATGGAAGATATTTAAATTATTGTTGTGCTCTTCTATAATGTTGACACAAATTGTAACATTATCAAGTTATTTAAAACAGTTAGACAGTTATTTTTATCAATTTATTATTAATTAATTTTTCTCTATTGAAAAAAGATACTCCATTCATCACACCAGAAAACATTCGAGTAAATTGATAAAGCCATCCATTACCTTCAAATGTATTACTTTCGCTCAGTGACGTGCAGATGTTTGGTGATATTTAGTGATGCCCGGGACCAGCTTTTTGATTATTATGTCCCTAAGACTCAAGTACTGTGAAATGTGAGAAAAGAAGACATTTTAAATATATAAAAGCAATATGAATCATGACATAAACACTTTATTCAAATTAAATATAAACTAATTTTTTATTTCACTCTTTAATTGGATGTCCTCTTGATATGTATGCCAGGGACCGTTGCATCCTCTTCTCTATCTTATGCACCCGACTGTCTTTGCTGTATTAGAACGATCTGCACAAAGACAAAGGAATTTGATAATACACACAATGGAAGTCAATAATACTATAAAATTTGTATTGTATGACTTTATTAACTATTTGATCTATTTTGGGTTAATTGGTAGCCATCCAGTTCTGTGTACTTGTTAATAGTCTATGAATAATTAGACACCATACAATATTTGCCTTTATCCTTTACAACAAGTACCTTCAATCACCATGGTGAATTATCCCAGCCTTAAGAAGGCGGTCTACTTCGCATTTTATATGGTCTTTGTCACTTTGTGTATATTTGCATTTTCGTAACCACTGGTTTGCAGCTTTTGTTAAAATTGGCACTAAAGTTAAGAGCTTTTACATCTACAGTTGATGGTAATGAATTTAAATTAAATTGTGTTATTTTATATCAAGTTTATCAGAAACGATTAACATCTGAAATTTTAAAAATCGTAGTATAAAAATACATGTCTATTTTTCATAAACAAATATACATCAGAGATTTTTTCCCAAGGAAGCAAAAATAGCATATTTTATATTTTATGAAAAATTTTCACGTGTCAGATGTGCGCATGGTTTTGGGGTTACTTTAAAAAGGTGAACTGCTTTATTCGTACACAAATATTTCCCGACTCGCGATTCATATATTATGATTTGCATGTACAGTGGATATGTTTTCCAATTCTTGTTTTTTAAGTAGAACAAAATTTACAAATTCGAATTAACATTTTCATACAATCTAATTAATCTTTAAAAAAATTAAAAGTGTTTGTTTATTTATTTTTCGGAAATTTTATTTTCTGAAAGAAAATTAAACCTGCCGCAATAGTATTTTCACTACTGCCCGAAGTAATAACGAAAAAGAAAAAAAATGAAAATCCAATTCAATTATACAAGGAAAAATATTTATTATTAACCAATTAAACAATGGTTTTTGCAAAAATTCGTCCATTTTTGATGAGAATAGGTAACCTATCCTCTGACTAACACAATGTGAAAAAAATATACCAGCAAAACAAAACTTAAAAAATTACAATGCAGAAAACAAATAAAAGATTGAGCTCACCTGCTGTGTAAATGATAACAAAGAAGAGCCTTTGCTCTACAGTACACACTTTCTGTCCTTTCAAAGTTCAAAAGTTCATTTTCATTTCTTTCTTATGGAGACAAGGTTCTCTTTTCTTTGGTGACCCATCTCCCTTCTTTCCCTTCTTATTTTCTTCCCGTCTGAATGGAAAGTTCCCCTTTCTTTTACTATACGACCACGGAAGGGGAAAACTTACTTAAAACACGCGGTAATACACTTCTTAATACACTTCTGCAAGTGTTTGCCACTTCTTTTTCTTCTTCTTATTTGTAAATGCCACTTAGGGACTTCTCACTTTCTTTTCTGGGGCTTCTTCGAAAGGACTTCTTTTCAAATTTTCTCTGAAGACTTAAAGGGAAACTTGCTTTCAGTAACTTTGTTACCCATACATCCTTTAATTTAGGGAAACACTGCCTGCCATTTAAGCAGGGAGAAAGAAACGAACCTCCTATTCCTAGGTGGTATGACTTCCAACTGCCAGTTACTGTCCAGTAACAGTTCTCCCTTCCCCTTCAAAGGGGACGGTTGACATTTGAACTGTCCAATCACAGCCCATAAAAAAATGTCAGCAGGTTCTTAGGGCCAGTAACACAGTAAGAGTCTTTTATTCTCCCTCCACCTCAAAATTTTCAAATATTACACTGTTAAAGTATTTTGGTTATTTCCTTATCCGCTTTTATTTATTTATTATTTGTAATGATTTCTTCTTACAGCTGAATTTGCTCCAGAGCCGTGGTACAGGGTTGCGTTTAATTGGATCTGCGGCATTGAAAAGATGAAGGACACAAAAGAGTTAACTGAAGAGGAGAAAATGGCGTTAGCTTTGAAAGCAACCGACATCAGTGAAAAGAAAAAATGGAGAATAATCCTTAACATTAATGCTATTTTATTAATAGTGCTCACAACCTTTATCCTCGGTTTCTATTATTAATAAAATAAAATAAAATATGTATTTCAGATTAGAAATCGGCAGGGTGATGAATAATAAGATATTTTTTGCAATTTACATATGTTGCTGAATCAATAAGTCTATAGTCTAATAATGAAAAATATTTACTTTAATCAATAAATACTTATAGTTTAACATAGGATACATCTCTATTGTATAGTGACATTTCCAAATCGAAATTTAGTCCATGTCTATTTAAGCTGTTGACTTATTGATCCACCCTACTAATATATATGTGTGTGTGTGTATAAAAATTCAAATATAACTAAAAAAAAACAAAAAAAACAATGTGAATAAAGGTGAAAGGAAAACTTTTCTTTACCAATGTGTTTCATCCTCTGATGAACTTTATCAAGGCAAATGTAATAATTTTATTTTGCTGCAAGTATTTATATCCAGAAGTAAAAATGTCATTAGTTTTTCGCAGGTACCACCAAAATGGATGCTTTTTTTTATAAAATGAAAACAAAAAATCGCTGCCCACATTTTAAAATATTTGCAAAAAACAAAGAATCCTCCGAATCAAACGTAATTTTTAGTTCTTATTTATTAACGACTGGATTGTATACTAAAAAGGCTATTTATTAATGACTGGATTGAATACTAAAAAGGTTATTTCATTACAAAACCATGTGGAAATATTTTGGTTTGTTTTTTCACTCAGCTCTTTTAAAATTTTTTTCGATATCTCGTGTGTACTTTTTAATTTGGAGTTATATAAATAATAATGCCTGAAGTAAAATATTTATGCAATATCAAGTGTGAACATACGAAAAATTCGTCTCGAATATTACCAAAAATAATTCAATAAAACTGAAAAAATAATTATTTTTGAGAATTGACTGGATAGAAAAAATCTACACTTTAATATTCTTTTAAAAAAATTACTTGTAATTTTTAAATTCATCGTCACAAAACTTTTTTCTGTTAAATAAAGACATGTTTGAAGAATCGAAAAATGTAAATTTTAATGCCATTTTCGAGTGTGACCTTTTTTAAAAGAAATTTATTTTATTTTAACAACTGTTAAATTATTTTTTATATGGATGTACAAAGGTGAAATAATTCTGATTTCTCGCCTTTGACCATTCTACTAAGTTTCATAAAAGCATATTCTTAAACTACTGCTTATATAAGATTATAGCAATTTTAAGGACATAAAAATTAGAGTATCATTTGGATGCTAATAATTTATTAAGAACTCAAAGTGAACGCAATCAATTAACATTATCAAATTCTTGTAAAAATATATTGCATGAAATAAAGGGAATGAACCTAATAACGAAAATAAAATACAAGAAAACATTCAAACTAAAAATAAAATATATTAGGACCCGTCCAAATTATGAGTGGCTAATGTATTTTGCCGATAGACAAAATCAAGATGCTCACTCACTAAAGGTGAGGGAAGGAAAAAATAAATTGCAGAGAGAGAAAATCAAAGATGATCCAGTCAAGATAAAAAAAGGGAATAAAAGGGTTGGGAATCTTGACAAAAGAGAATACCAGGTGCAAGCCGGGAACAATAATTGCTCACACTAAGTAAACAAAGAATCTAGCTTTAACCAGGGATGGGATCCAACTGAAAACAGCCCCGTTCTGTTAAAAAGGGTACTAAAAAGAAAATTAAGACTGGTCTCGTTCACGCAAACCAGGGTCACTACTTTTACCCACCTTTTGTTGAAATCTAACGATAACAAACGCTTTCTGTCAGTTCTGGTCTTTCCTCTCATTACCCAGAGAATCCAAACAGATCCTGATAAGTATAACGTTCGTATAGTAAGATTCTTTTCATTCATTAGCATCGTCAGAAACGCTATCCGTTTCACCCCAGAACCGTCAAGTCACCGATATGATTCCAGAACGGGTGCAACTGAAGACAGTGGTATAAACGTTTTTTTTCTAAACCAATGTCACACCGATGACAGTCGGGCTTATCTGCCAGCTTGCTCTGAAACCCACCTCATTGGGAGATAGTGCTTCCGGATCACTCACTAAAAACTCAGGGTTGCTAAGTTAATTCGCCACTGGCGTCCAGAAGGTTGTGTGCTCAAATCACATCGGGTCACCAATGTTGAGGATTACGTGGGGGTTATTTATTTACAGATCACATCCTTAATCCAAATATACACCAATTTCTTTTTTTTTTGCCTTTGTAAAAACGGATGCAAAGATAATTAGTGCAAAAATATATTTTGCATGTACTGATAAAATTTTATATCTCTTAAAATATACAATATTTAAAGGGTTCATAAGTTCATCTCAGAAAGTTCTCGTGTTGAACATCTCTAAGTCAATTAGTATATAATGGATAGAAGCGAGTCCTTGTATATGTGCATGTATGTATGTAAAAATCTCTTTATAGTAGTAATCCTTTCGACTTTGTGGTTTTTTAGGTGTCCGAAAAATGTAGGCATGGAAGAACGGACGAAATATTCCATCGACTCTTTCTTTGCCTTGTTGCCTGGTTTATTACTTTACAAAGGAATTCATTTCAGAATTGTCGCTTGATTTATCCCTTTGTCTTCCCCCACTGATATACATATATATATATATATATATATATATATATATATATATATAATTTTGCATATATATGTATATATATATTTTAAGACATTTTTATGTTTATGCATTCTTTTGTTTTTATAGACACAAATATTTAAGAAAGTGCTCTGTTTATAATAAACAGTATTAACAACATTTACCGACCTGAATGTCATAGAAAATATGCGTCCTCCACAGGAATCGGAGTCATATAGCCTGACGTGCTTTTACTGATTTCGCCACAGTTTCGATTAGCAAGGTCGATTTTACTGTTTATAAACTACAATTTTCCATGATTTTCTCACGTACATTCATATCTGCTCGATGCATATCCAAATGTAAACAAATGACGTCACACATTAGGAAATGGACAATTATTTTAAGACATTTTTATGTATAAACATAAAAATGTCTTAAAATAATTGTTGGATTTTGTCCATTTCATAATATATGTATATATATATATTACATATATTACTTATATATATATGTATATATATATATATTACTTATATTATATATATATATATATATATATATATATATATATATATTTTAATATATATATGTATATGTATGTATATATATATGTTTAACAGTAACGCTTTAATATATATATATATATATATATATATATATATATATATATATATATATATATATATATAATGGACTCACCTGTCGGTTTCGACGTATGAGGATCTGACAGGTTATTGATTCAGTTATGAAATTTTTGTGATAATCTTACGTGGCATTCAAGACCTGCTAGTGATTTACAAAGGAGGCCACATATGGAGCAAGTGTGAGGATTGTGACATGAGATCACTGTTAGATTGGCTAACCTTTTAGATCTTGCTCTCGCTTCTGAAGATGATTCAGACAAGCAGATTGAAAATTGCTTAGTCCACTAAAACACATAAAACATACCTGATTATATATATATATATATATATATATATATATATATATATATATATAAATAAAAATCAGGTATGATGTAACCTTTTGCCGCATGGTCATGTTAAATCATGACTAAACCGGTTTCTCGATCAGATTTTTCTGGTGAGGAGGCGAGAGAGTGAGGACTGGGAGTGCACTCACACACACACACACACACACACACACACACACACACACACACACACACACACACACACACCTTAATCCCTGCTTTATTTAGCAGCCAATATAAAGGTGTTTTTATCAATTGCTGAAAATTATGTTTAATACATTTTATTCAAAATAAAATGTAATTTTTCATATTAATTTTCTGACACGAACAAATCAAATTGATTCCCATGTAATTCTGATTTCAATTGTTATGAGTACTCTAAATTGGAACATCGATTAAATTCTTGTCAAGCAGGTGAATCTGTGAAGGAATACCGATATTTAAACTTGAAAAACCGTGGGGATTGAACTTTAATAATGGCCTTTGATGAAGAAAGACACCGATAAAACCCTGTCCTTATCAATTACTGTTGAACACACAGTTAATGAAAATCTGAAAGAATATCAGCATTGTTATTCTAAAGCAATTATATAAAAGCAACGATGATTGAGCTTGGTACTCTTTTATAATGCTCGTATATGAAATACAAGATTGCTAGCCATTGTGCCAAGTTGTACAATGAGAATGCTATGGAATATCAACAAAGAATTAGACAAGAGTGGTTTATAGTAAATAAGTGGCCGAATGGTTAGAACATTTGCTTTCTGACCATGGAATCTGAGTTCATATCTCACCATAGTCAATTTGTCAGGAAGGTTATTTATCGATGTAGGAATGTAGCTGAAAATCGAGTTAAACCAAACCTTGGGTGAAATTAGGTAGATGAAACTTCATAGGTTGTGCCAACACAAAATGACAAGTCATCATGACCAAGATTTGTTCAAAGTGTTGATCACACCAGATGATGCGATCTCTCTTAGAAACTGTAATTAAGGTCCACTCAGCATAGCTGTAATATAAACCATAAGTAGACTTTATGAGGGTTGAACAAACACGAGGTTTCCTTAACACTTTTTTTTATATGTGCATATGTTTAACAGTAACTCTTTAATTATTTTAAAGTAGGAAATATGTTATCATCTCATATTTTAAAGATTTTCAAAAGTCTTACTTGATGCATGTAGACTTATTACTTTGGCTGCTGATTTTCACAGCGTGAAGTTTAAGTTTAAGCAATTATTCAGTGTTGTCTTCTGTTATAGAAGTGTCAGCTTGCCAATGAAGACTGTATTTTACGTTACCTTGCTGAGCTACAAGCGTTCAAATGATTTCCAATTTATTTGCTTAATTTAGAATATACAGTTGTGTGTTGTGTTTCGTGGTTACGGCACCATCTCCCATAATATAACACGTCGTCATCAAGCAGCGCTATATGAGGAACACGGCGTTGTTTCTTTACCGGTTGTACGCCATATTGGATTGTCGTTATTTGGAAATTTTTTGCCCTTCATCATGGCGTAAGGCAGACTCGTGGATGCTTATGTAGGTTTCGTCGCGCGTAGGAACGGATCTTCAACGTAAGTCGAGGACCCCCTGTATTATATATACAAACAAGCCAACAAACAAGATACCATTCTTTTTTATTAAAATTCTTTATATATATATCGCTCTTAGAAATAAACCAACACGAAACTCTTGAAATTTCAACCATATACATGTTTATAAACGCATTTCTTTTAGTAAATTTGTTGATATACAATTCTTTCACTTATTTTTATGTATTTTTTATTTCACGTGTTAAAAGGCTTAAAAAGTAAAGAAATAATTTTTATGTTTATTAAAACGCATTATGTAAATGTGTAGATTCTTTATTTCTTTTTTGTTTCTATTTTGTATAAAGTAAGTTGCAATTTTTTATTTTGATACATGTAAATTGTTAAAAAGTAAATATGAATGGTTTGCTTGTCACAAGTTAAATTGAATAGCTATATAATAAATCTTGAATTCTATAAAAACAATAAGAAAAATAGAATGGCTAGAAAAGACATGAAAGCGCAAAGATATCGTAATGTACATTTGAGCTGTGTTGCGGGAGTATATTGGTCGAGTGTTTAGATGCAAAATACGTATATTTATCCCACAACAATAATGGTGAACACGGTATGTGAGCCCAGGCAATAAAATGGCAAAGTAACAACACAACTATATATATATATAAACAAAGAATAAATATGTATGAACATATATTTGGTTTACATAGACAATAGAATATTGTTGTATGTTACAAAACAACGAACATGAATGAAGAAAACATTTAACAAACATTCGTTTTTTAGAAAGTCATGGTAAAAATATGTTTTTTAGATCTGTTACTCCCATAACCATCTTACTTAATTTTATGAAAAAAATTCGACTTCTATCTAATTTTGTGATTATATTGGTTAAAAGCAGAAGACTTTGAAGAATATAAATCATCGATTTTTTAGTAAATTTTGACCCGATTTTACCCAAAATTCAGCTCCGAATTGTAAAATACAAAACCTAATAAAACTAAGACATTATTTAATTAAAAAAGCTTTTAATGACTTTTACGGATAATATATATTAAGGACACTATTGTCTGTAACCAAAATATTTTTCCGGTGAAAAATTAATTTTATAAGAATTTTCTTTGCTTCCAATTTTAAATATAAAATGTAATAAATTTGTTAAATATTATAAAAAATAAGTTTGAATCTGTGTATTTTTGGAAATGCTGTTATTTAAATATCTATTTTTATAGATCATAAATTTGAAAGCTCATTGCCATCTGCGATACGACAGTAATTTTAAGATATTTTTAATATACAAAAAATATCTTTAAAATGTCTTCTCCAAAACTATAGATGCACAGTTCAGAAATAATAGGTCACGTGTTTTAAGAGAATGTCCTTAGGAAATTGCTTTGCTTTCCTTCTGGTCAGCACGTAGCAAATTCTCTGACTGACCATCATAGTCGCATTTTCAAAAGTTTTAATTTTCTTTTTTACATCCTATTTCACTAATACTTTATTTTCATTTTTTTACATTGCAGGCTGCACTGTGGTTAAATAAGCTGGTTCACTTAAAATTTAAAAATACTGTCTCTTCATTCCTATGCCCTGACGTTAGTTATCGATACACTGACGTAAACGTCAATTAACACCTCCAAAACAAATCAACACGGTTTACATGCTTCTTTTATTTTCAAAAAATGTTTTCTACTAAAAAAATAAGTAATGTTTGTTTCTAGTTATATTAAGTAAACTTTAGATTTTCTAATGTTCCTAAAATAACCTTTCAGAAAAATATAATTGAATTTTACAAGATTTTTAAACGGAAAATTTAATTTTTGTTTACAAAGTTTTCAAAAGTGACTGACATGATCGATTTTATGGCAATTTTGCTGACTCAAAAAATTTGATTTTTAACTAAAATTTCGGTCGTTCTAGGAAGTATTAAAAATGTAAAAAAATAATCAAAAAATACTTGGACTTTCCGCTTAATAATAACATAAACATTTAGACGATAAAAAAAATTGTTTATCAAATTTGAGGCCTTTCTTCATCAGGGTATGCTGTCTTTTAGTGAAGTATTGAAAGTCCCTATATATGAATATGTGTAAGAGAGTTCAAAATCAACAGAGGATCAAGGAAAGCGAAAGCGCTTCATCCGCAGCGTTCTTATCTGCATGCGACCTACATCTTACCGTCCCTGGTGAAATAGGAAAAAAGAGGCTGATAGAGAATGTCACAGCCTATTTATAGGCTTAGGAGACATCTTCTAACGGTGTTTTATATTGTGGGGGAAAAGTAACTCCACAGCTGATATCACCACAACAAGACTTGAAGTGCCTCTAAAACTGATGCATAAATTGAAATTACACGGTATTTGAAAAGTGCTAACTAATGAGTCCATCAGCTGGCCACTATAAAATACATATATAATATCTAGTAGAGCTAACTGGCGCTGCCTGGGATTTAAAAAGTTAAAAATAAATCTATAGCAACAATATAATTTCAAAATTCATTAATTCAAATACAAAAATATCTTCAAACAGATTTTACATTGCAATATTTCTTGTGGAGCATATTGGTTTCAAATTGGTTTTACTTCCCACACGTGAAAGCTCACGTTGCAGAAAGATCGCCTGCGCTTCTTTGGTTAGCTAAATTTTTAGAGGTTTGCTCATAATCAATGGTATCATCTGCATGATCAAATGACTAGCCATTAACAATGACCTTAGGAAAAACTCGATAACTGAAAAGACTCTTAGAGATTGCATAGCTGGAGAGTTTGTGTAGCAACCTTGACTTTGGATACCAAATTTCAAAGATGGTGTTATAACAAGCGTATAGTTGCAAAGAAAAGGAATAAGATTAAAATTTCAACGTGTATTTGTCAAAATTGAAAATATATACATAATTGTGTGAAAGGTGACAAAAGTTGTTCATATGTGGTTCATTAGTAGGGAAAGCGATTAGGTGTAGAACTGGGGGGTTGACTAATTTCTTGGGTTGGTTGACTAAAGTTACAGCTAGTGTTAGAAAATGGATCTGGAGCAGATTAGTGAAGCCAAATTAGTGGAGTTTGACCTACAAAGTTCTTCATTGTTGAAGGCGAGGTGTTAGATGAGATGGCAGTCATGTGATGAGGCCAATGTTGTCCTGAGACCCCAAATTCTAGGTTTGTTTGCATTAATACTATTCACCCAAAATACCTATATTCTCACAGAAAAGGAGCGACCTAAATTTTTAAACAAAAGAAGCCATGTGGTTTATGAAAAGATTTCTGAGAACGCTCTCTTCAAAAATACTTGTAACTCTCATCAGGTTTTAATTCTTTTATTTCAGTATCCCTATATGTGCTTGATAGTTTTACCTTGAGAAATATAGTCTTGCCACATATGTTAAGACGAAATTCCATTTTGATATCCTTATTAAATTGTGTAACTGTTTGAACAAGTATTTGCATGATTACCATTTTTTGCAAAAAGTCTTAGGTCATTCATGCAGAGAAGATGGCTCACAGTTTTTCCATGCACACTATATACACATTCAGGAGCTTGTTTAGGATAATCTATACCAAAAAAACAAGAGAGGAATGAATGCTTGAAAGATCCCACATTAATGTTGTTTTCATATGAGATATCTCCAAGCATTCCCTCAATCCAACTATGTGGAAGCCTTTTTGAAATCTATCCACGCTAGAAACAAATTTTTGTTTGTTATAACAATCATCAAGAATCATTTTGTTAATTAAGAATTGATCCTTTCATCCATATAATCTCTGTTTAGAGCCTTTTTCTTCACCAGAGGAAATTCCCACTAAAAATGAAGAAAGGATAGAGATCAGAATTTTGGAAACTGCCATATGACAGGTTATAGTCGGGATTTTAGTTTTATCATTTTTAAAAAGAAAAAAATGTGATACCATTTATCAATCACTCTGGGGTCATTTGTGGTTTCTTAAGTTGTAAAAGGGTGTTATTTTTTGTGTTATTTTTGTGTGCAAATTCGTGAATGCATTAAGCCAAAAGTTTAGAAACTTATCATTTCCAGGTGATTTCCAATTACTGAATTTTTTCAGTTCATGTGTAATGTCTTCTATTTTGATCTCATCCTATCTTTGCTGTTCTATAATTCAGTGTCTTGCTTTATTTCTGCTTATACATGAGGTATCACTATTATGTTCTTTCTCATCTGCCCAGATATTATTAAAAAATTTAAGTATTTCCTGCTCAGTAGGAGATTCATTCTTCAAACTAATTCTGTGCTATTATTGGGTAAAATGAAAAATAAATTGTAGAAATTTTCAAAAGTTCCAACTTGTTAGAATATGTATATGAATAAATCCTTGCTTTATTAAATTCTTAAAATATTTATGTCTTCCTCCTTTGCTTTAAAAAAAAAAATAATTCTTTATTTTCCATTTTCTTATTTATATATTGCCTAACGAAACTTTCTACCTAATGGTAACTTTCTCACTCAGTAATTATGTCTTAAGTGTTATTAATTCAATAGGAATAAAGGAGGCTTCTGCATTCCCAAGCAGCCATTGTAACCCCTCCCCTTCTCTCAGGGGGTGTATTTTAGCCTTCACAAATGAGTAAGCATGTCATGGTGCCTAGGATCTCTGGTCATGATGGTTTTGACTGAATAAGAAGTTATATTGTCTTGAATTGTGGGGAGATGGTGTATGTTCATTCCTGGTAGTATGGTTGCATATTCTTCTTTCATGGATTTTTTTTCTTTCTTCATTAAGGGAGCTGGATGTAAATTGTGGCAGGGGCAATATCACCTCTGTAGGAGAATTGTCAAATAGAAGTATTACCCAGTGTTATATTACCTTCAGCAATTAGCATATCGGACGACATTTGGGCGGTAGCCACTCAAAGAGAATTAGAATTATCGGAGGTCTGTGAAGAAAAGCCCACTAGAACTATAAAAGTGGGGCCACCATTATTTATTGTAGAATTACCAATGAGGTGTTGCGCCCATGGATCCTCGATTTCACTTACCCTTTATTCCCAGACAGAAGAAAAATTCGAGGAAAACGAATCTTTCCTGAAATTAATGCCAACCAACGCGAGTGAATGGACAGAATTATGGGAACCTATAGTAAGGGAATTCACTGAGATTTCTTTAAAGAAAATGCCTGACTTCTTGAAGCCCCTTGGAAAAATTACACTAGAAGAGTTGAAATCTAAATGGGAAGAACTAGTCCGAATTGGAAGGAGAATATGAGTACAATGATAGTTTCGCCGGCCGTTTTGGGATCCTTATTGATTATCTTAGGAGTAATAATCTAGTGGATAAAGAGGCGAGCAAAGTTGTCACGCAAACGGAGCGAACTGGCTGCTAAGTACCTGAGCGAAAGAGGGATTCCATTAAGAGAGCTTTATAAGAGCATAACCAATGCGGATGTGAACGAACCTACCAACCTACCGACTATTGGAGAGGGCCCCGAATCCGCTATAGAGATCATCAAGCCCACTGTTAAATCAAGGCAGGGCAGAAAAGAGAAGTCAATAAAAACCATGACTGATTGAGCAGCAAGGACTGTTGAAGGCTCTATAAGTAATTGAAATAGTAATGTGATTGTTATTATGCTTACTGAATTTTGCATGAATTGAAATATATATATATATTGTTACGTTAACCCCAGATTTGTACCCTCACCTCAGATTTTATAAGTATATTTTCAGTACATTCTGTATTTGCGACGAAACATATAAAACTTCTTTATTTCTTGAATATGCAGATTGTGGGATATATTTTTTTTATGCCCAGATGAGTCAGGGCCAGTTCTCGGAAAAGAACCTTCCCTTCCTCCTCCCATTTCCTATCTGGTCTCTGATGCGTAGGCCAAACAAACGCTGTTTGACAGATAGGTGCGAATAACATTAACAGGGTCCGTGAATGACGCATACTTTTTTTGTGGGTCAACACGTGACTCAACTCGTAGCAGTTTCGTTTCGCATGTGTTGAGGTGACAACGATCTCACTTAGCTGCTGGCTTTCGGAGGAATCGGACGTCGCCAAAACCAGTCTTAGCTGTTTGCCGTTAGAAAAAGCAATTGTCACCAAAACCAGACTTTGTTGTTTGATGCCAGAAGAATTAGATGCCGCCAAAAACCAAAGGACTGACGAGAGAATCTAGAACAACATCTTCAACTCAATTCGGCTACACTCCCGTGATTTTCCTATGTGGTGTTCTCAGCACGGACTGGACGTCGCCAGTCAAAAGCTCATATTAGAACATTGACAATCCCATACTTTACTTTCAGAGAAGTGTATGAATATCCTTTGATCAAACTGTACCCCGATAGTAGTCAATCGACGTCGATTCCAACCTTATGTAAGTTTCTGCATGTTTTTCTATATATATATATTATAATCTGCTATCTCTATTCATATGTATTTCGCCGCATTAGTATCTGTTTAAATGGTAACTTATCTCCCCATCCCTTGTATTATTTAGTTTTCTTTTTCTTATATTCACACTTTGTGTATTCTATAAATAAAATCTTTGTATTATATATTCTCGTGTCGTCTTCTGTTGTTCTTTGTCTGCGTATAGTTCCATTTTCTCTCTGCGTTTACCGACGTCCGGAATTGGAGAATTCCCCTCCCAACGTTCTTTTCTTTATTTTTATATCGAACCTTGGGAGCTCTTAGTGATTTTTTTTTTTTTCTCGTTGCGTCTCGGCTATCGTAGTCCCAACGAAACCCCAGGCGTAACAATATATATATATATATATATATATATATATATATATATATATATATATATATATATACACACACCTTACACAGAAGAAGAATTATTATTCCATATGTGTAATATCAGAACTGTGCTATGAACTGTTGAGGACTACTAAACTGACAAGAACTTTAATCCTTGAATCGATTTAATCAAACTTTACATATTTTTTCTTTTCTTTTTACTTTTGGAGGAAGTAATACCTGCATGCGAAAGCTATACTGGACAATTGCATAAGTGAATTTTTTTTTTTTTTTGGACATAGTCATTGGATTTATATATGTCAGTTACAAGTAATAGACAAAAAGGGTAAGGGGGAGACGTCTTGTTGTGAACTTTGGAAACCAATCGATGAAAAAGTAAATTGTTTATTCTCGAAGTTAAGATGTACTTTGGTAGTATGTCAGTACGTTCGCACTAGAAAAACAGATACGTCACCAGTCTAGGACACGTGAGGTCGGTTCTCTTAATAAAAAGGTAAGCCAATCGGAGGAGGCAGAGTTTTGGGTTCGTCCGTCTTCCAATACAGTCGAACTGAGTGGAGAGACGTCAGAGATTGAAAAGGAAGCGTCCGCTGTGTGTTACTGAAGCTGAGGGTGAAAAAGCGAAATACCGCCGTTAACATCTAAGTACCGTTACTCCTGCTACTACTACTACTACTATTACTACTACTGAGAACGGGAACATCGAAGGTTGTAGTAGTTGCGCTAAGAACAGACCAAAAAGGGTTAATACTAAGGCTACATCTCTCCTTTACCGAAATTATTCGAAGTATTTGTGTTTGTTTGGTTATTGTTCACATACAAGAAACATTCATCCTTGTGCAACAAGAATTATTTTGTGTGTGTGTTTGCTTTTATATATATATATAAAAATTTTGTCTTTTCAAAATCGAATCGACTTGATTATATTTATTTTTCTGTTAACCCGATTCTCACCCGACGAACTTGCAGGTGGACCAGTGGAGAGCTTCTGGATTTCTACGATCGGATGACCACTCTTCAGGATCAAAACAATCACAATGTGTGGTGAGGATACGGTGTTACATAAGCACGTTATCGTATAATGCGCATTTGTGATATATGGAACAGAGGAACTTTTCCAAAAGAATGGAGATATGATGTTAGGAATCCCATTTAAGTGAGTATTGCGGACATTCAGTATCAATTGCACTCGTATTTTTTGGCTGGAAAAGTACTTGCTAGTATTCTACTTTTGTAGTTGAACAACAGCATATCTGGGGATATCGTTTGGGGATTTAAATGCTGTTTTAGATCAAACGGAGGAACAATCGATATAATTTTTACTTCTCGGCAGTAATAATGTATCTTTTAACTTGCTAAGTTTCTATAATCTTTTCTTGACATTTACTCGAAGTTCTTGCATTCATCTTCACAGATTTTCTTCTACTCCCCTTGATATATAGCATCCAAGGCTTTGATAACCTCTAATTCTCTTTATCTTGCCCTTATCGAAATTAAGGTCTGCACTTTTAACTGGCCATGCTTCACTATAGGACAGTATTTTCCACCGTTTATATGATGTTTATAAAACTTTAATTGTGCCTTCAAATGGCAAGCCTGCAAAAGTTGGATATTTCTAGGCCAAAATGCTTTCAATACTCCTGTTTCAAGAATTCTACCCTCCTTTCACTGAGAAATATCTGCTAATTCATCAGTTATTTGCTTGATGGTCAGTCTAAAGTTATTCTGTGTAATACTTACTAATTTGGCTTTTTCCACATTTATTCATTATAATATTAGTCTGTAAATTCAACTTAATAATTGACTTAAGAAGATGATACTTAAAATCTTGTCTCATACCCTTCTTCATTCTTATGACACTTCAATTTTCTTCTTTTGTCTTTGGTATGGTGATGGTTGTTGTATGCATAAGAAATTTGAATTCCTTTTGAATGTTTGTTCTTCCAATTCAATGGTGTTTCGTATAGAATTTCCTAGAATAGAATCTTCTAGAAGCTGTTTAATAACAAACTTTTCCTAAATACATGAATTTTAATGATTAAAATGAGACAATAATTCTGTCCTTACTAAAAAAAATGTTTTTTGATTATTTGGGTTTTATTTAAATAATTTTCAATATTTGGTGGATATAATGAATTCAGAGTAAATTTATCAAAATATTGCCTTTTCATTTCATTTACTATGTTAAAAGTTAATTATACCCATAAAAAACTTATTGAACAATATAAATAATTTTGCCAATCACGATATATATACATATATATGCAAATATGTATTGCATATATAGATCCATATTAGCCTAAATTTAATAAACAGACGAACACAAACATATCCATATTTACTCAAATATGAACGCGTGCACACACACACTCTCAATATATATATATATATAGAGAGAGAGATGTGTGTGTGTGTGTGTGTGTGTGTGTGTGTGTGTGTGTGTGTGTGTGTGTGTGTGCAGGTATGTAGAAAAATAGGAAAAAACACGTTAGGAAAATAATCCCGGGTTCTTTAGTATTTTTGTTTTTATTTTTAGAAAAACAGTGCTCCATTCAGAAGTAGAGCTTAGATTATAATTATTTTTTAAAAATATGATTCCTTCGCTACATAAGAGTTCTCATGTTTCAAAAACAAAAGCCGAAACCATCAATATAATTATTAAAATTAAATTGAATTAAAGTAACAAGCCCTGTTTCATCCTCAAGCGAAAATTTAGGAATGACCAATTTTGAAGTTTACATATCGTTATAAGCATGTTCATTCGTTACTATGGAAACGGTTGCGCGACCATTTTTGATAAGGGGCCTAAGAATTAATTTTTATCCACATATCAGTTACCTTCAGTGAGAGGTCAAGCTGAGGTGGGGTGGGATGTCTATTTCAAAGCGAATGATGTCTTTTTTGTACACGCATCGTCTGTTCATTCACAGAGAAAGATAGATTTTGGCACCATATTATGTTGTTAAGTGTCTGGATAATTTTGTTTCGTTTTATTTTATTTATTTATTTTCAACGGGCTGTTTCATATATAAATGCGTCGCACTGAACTACAATTTGTTTTTTTTGAAGACTTCATAAAGGGTTTTTCCCTTTAATGATTGGGTTAAGCTTTCTAGCCTTTTATTAAGCTATGAAATTTGATTTTTTTTTTTTGCTAATTATTTAATGCGAAATTTTGAAAAATACTTATAATATATATATATATATATATATATATATATATATATATATATATATATATATATTGAGAGAGAGAGAGAGAGAGAGAGAGAGAGAGAGAGAGAAAATACCTATCACAAATTCACAAGTAACTATTCTGACGAAACCATAATGTCGAGACCCGGGTAGTGCGTTTTGCGTGAATTTCTTCTGGTTTCTTATAATTTTATTAACCGCTCGACACATTCTATTTTATGGATTGGGTATTGAGCATTTTTTTAAAATTTCCACGCACTGGCCTGACTCTGGTCTGGTCTACCATTTTTCTTTTTACTCTTATATACATATATATATATATATATATATATATATATATATATATATATATATATAGAGGCTGGATCAATAAGTCAACAGCTTAAAATAAATATGAGCTAAGTTTGGACTTGGAAATTTCATTGTATAAAGACGATTATGTTAAAATATAAGTAAAGATTAAAATAAATCATTAGGCTTATAGGATCCAAATTCTATATTGTTCTCAAAAGTTCAAAAATTAAACAAAACATAGGCTCAAAATTAAATTACACAACTAACGTAATTTGATTGGTTCAAAAATATCAAATGGCATGTCCGCACGTCTGACCTTAATTTGACCTGATCAAAGGTACAGTTGCGCCTAAGATTTTAAAATATTTTCTGGAGCCTATCACGTTATTTATATTGCATATATAAACAACAAACAATTAAGAGACAGGGGTGGGGAAAATCAGCTGAAAAAGTTACACGCTACGTGACGACAGTCATCATAAAATAATTTTCAACTGTAGTCCAGACTATAAGTTAAAAATCTTTTTTAACATAACCACAGTCTATTTCCTTCATTCAATGCAAATTAAACTCAAGTCGGCAAACAACGAATTGACACTAAAACGTCAGGCACAACATAAATCACAACCACACACGCTTTTCCACAAATTTGAACTGTTTATTTTGAATACAAACAATATTATATTGAACTGAATGTTTCCAAATTCACACAAATTATTCTATAAATTGCAGTCTATAAATCTAGAACATTATCTCACATAAAAATCTAAAATGACAAGTTTATTTCACCATTTTAAACAACATTCATAATTATTGTTTTGTATATTTGTTATATAAAATCTATTTGTACAAATTCACTTGTTTGTTTCTTCTTGTTATTATTTTGTGGAATTGTGTCTAATATAAATTAGTGAAAGCAATTGACCCACCACAGGCTATAGACCTATTGATTCAGCAACATATGTAAATTGCAAAAAATATCTTATTATTCATCACCCTGCCGATTTCTAATCTGAAATACATATTTTATTTTATTTTATTAATAATAGAAACCGAGGATAAAGGTTGTGAGCACTATTAATAAAATAGCATTAATGTTAAGGATTATTCTCCATTTTTTCTTTTTCACTGATGTCGGTTGCTTTCAAAAGCTAACGCCATTTTCTCCTCTTCAGTTAACTCTTTTGTGTCCTTCATCTTTTCAATGCCGCAGATCCAATTAAACGCAACCCTGTACCACGGCTCTGGAGCAAATTCAGCTGTAAGAAGAAATCATTACAAATAATAAATAAATAAAAGCAGATAAGGAAATAACCAAAATACTTTAACAGTGTAATAAATAAATAAACAAACACTTTAATTAAAGTTTAGTTAATTGTATGAAATATTAATTCGAGTTTTGTAAATTTTGTTCTACATAAAAATGAATCATACCAACAACACCAGCGAATTATTCGATTTAAACGGAATTTTCAGTACTTATTCATTAATAAATTTGGGCACCTCAAGGCGGTGTAATGATTAGCAAGCTTGTCTCGCTAGAACAATTATGACTGAATAGTGACTTTGATCCTCACTGGGTGCCCCATACTTTCGGCCCTGTGTCACATCTAAGCTGAGCTTGGAAAATTTGGACACCTCCGCGTGGTGTAATGGTTAGCCATGTCACGCTAAGAAACAGTTACGACTGAATAGTGAGTTCGATCCTCAGTGGATGCCCCATCATTTCAGCTTTGTGCTACATCTAAGCTACACTTAGAAAATCTTAGGTCATCTTGAAACTGTGTAATGGTTTGGAAGTTTGTCTCGCTAAAACAATTACAGCTGAGTAGTGAGTACGATCATCACTGGGTGCACCATAATTTCGTCCTTGTGCCACATCTGAGGTACGCTTGGAAAATCACTATTCATTAATAAATTATTTTTTACTGAATATATACATTTTTTATTAAAAAAAAGACAGGTAATTTGCTTTTTAACCCCGCGCTAAATATGTAATAAAAATTTGCCGAATAGTTAGGTGTAAATGTATATGCTTAATTCGAAAATAACAAAGAAATTTTGATAAAATCTACCGTTTTGAAGTTATCTACAATAGAAGTTCCAACTCATTTGCGTCGCGGCAGCCATTACTGGCGTTGTTTGCAGATATTTGCTGCGAATAACCTTTTTTTATTGCGCACGTAATGAGTCCTTAGTTGCGCAGTAATTCAGTCAAGTAATTCAGTCTTTAGAACAAAAAATGGATTTTAAAGAGAATTTTAAATTTTTTGTTTACATTTTTTGCATACAATAGCGGCTTGATTACTTGATTGTAGCATGTGCGTGCACAGAATCTAGTAACCATGAGTTATGTCCCTTGATATATGATTTTCCTGAATGGGATTTGGATGTGGTTTGAAACAATAACTTGCACAAAATGCAATACCCGTTGTTGAAACGTGAAGGAAAATATCGCCATGAAAAAAGAAATGAAAATGAAAAAGGCCAGAGTGATATTAAAAGTAATTGAGCTGACAGATTGGGTAAACGCCATGCTCATTGTTCATAAGCCCAATGTCAAACTGCATATTTGCTTCGACCCACATTACTTCAACAAGCATTTACAGTTACTTAGTTATGTGAGCACTTACTAACTCGTAATGAAATAATGGCGAGAATGTCAAGTGTCACAATATTCGCCAAACTAGTCTGTTTAAAAGGATTCTGGCAACTAAAACTGGACAAAGAAAGTTCAAAATTGTACTTTTTCTTACACCTTTTGGCAGGTGTAAATACTTGAGATTACCACTTAGAATATCCTCAGCATCAGAAATATACAACAGAACAATAAGGAATATGTTTGAAGGCGTGGGGAACATGAAAACATCAGTATGAGGACGAGACATTCACTCGTACTTACAGACCGTCAAGAGTATGTTCAACACACGCAGGCGCAATAAAGCGTCCATGAACAAACAAGTGCCAAATAGCAGTGTATGAACTAACATTCTTCGGCGACCTATTAACAATACATGGTTTCCAGCCTGGCCCAGCCAAAGCAAAATTTATAGTTGAATTTCCGACCCCTAAACACTCGAAAGAAATGGCAAGATTCTTAGGTATGGTCAAGTATCTTGCTAGAAACGCCACAAAACTGTCACAATGAACGTTTCATATGCGGAGCTTACGTAGCCTTCACATGGGGCTCAGAACATGAGAGAGAATTCGATGATATTAAAATGTTATTATCCTCATAGTGCATCCTACAATTTTACATCTCTCAACTACTAATCCGGATATCATGCGATGCAAGATAGCGCTGGACACAATATTGGAACAGCAACATGAAGAAGAATGGCTACCAGTCGCTTATGCATCACACGCAATCATAGACATACTGAACAGATTGAGTTGGAAGCACTAGTTATATAATTTGTATGTGAAATATTCCATCAGTATTATTTATGGAAAATCTGTGCAAATCAAGACGGACAACAAGCCTCTAATAACAATATTCCAAAACCCGCCTCGACTACAATACATATTCACATATATGACCTGTAGATAAACCACATACCAGATAAGAGCATGCATGGTTCAGATGCACTTTCACATGCCGCGCTTATGGACACAGCAGACACGTTTGAAAAAGACATTATATATCAGGTAGTTGTTGTTTAAAATATGTACTTATCACTGATAGAAAAATGGAGGAAATCCGAGTAAGCACATTACCTGGCCCTACGTTGCAAATCATGAAAACGTATGTCACCCAGGGATGTCCAACAAGTGTCAAGAAATGCCAGGCAGAATTTGCAATATACTTTAACCACTGAACAGAGTTGTTCGTACACGAAGATCTGATAGGGAAAATGCGAACATGTAATTACTCCCCTTGGCTTGAAGACACAGATCCTTGAGAAGATACATACTGGTCATCAAGGCCAAGAAAAGTGCAAACGACGAGCAAGGATATTGTTTTTTTTTGGTCTGGCCTTAACAAAGAAATAGATTATATCGTCTAGAATTGCAACATCTGCCATACGTACAGAGATGCGCAACTAAGTCAGGAATTACCCATGCAGCACTGACAGAAAGTAGAAGTAAATCTGTACAAAAACGAAAAAAACAAAAACAAAACAGTAGGGGCTATCGCATTGTAGTGGATGCATTCTCCAATTATCCGAATGTATACCAAATACCGCCGCAGAATAGTGTGGAGATGTGATTAAATCTATGCAACACAGCTTTATTAGATTTCGAGTTCCACAAGTATCATCTGTTTTGATATGTAATACCTTCAGTGATCCATTCTGGAACTTTATTAATTTAGCATTGATAAAGTTTGTGCAAGAGTTTTATGGATTGATGACAGTTGGGTACCGTGTCATTTTCTGGGAATTTCCATTTTGAGGGTTTTGTGGCACCTTGCATTATTAGAAATATTCATAGAAATATGATTTAATTTTTTCTTACTCGGTTTACTAAACAGGTTGTTGATTTTTTTTAAAACGGAAAATAATTGAGTTGAAAATAATTCACTAAGATTGTACTTGGACGATCCTAAGGAAGAAGAAGGAAGGGGAAAGAGAGGTCGAGAAATACAAAAAGCGGTCATTAACAAAAAAACACGAGTCAGAAAGATATCTTAGCTAGCATGTTGACCGAATTTTTAAAGACAATTGGAAGAATAGAATTAGAAATAATAAAAAGAAAGAAAGGGAAAAGACATGATATCAAAACGGGCCGCTTGATGAAAACCAGATATCGGTCAAAGCATCTAGCCTACTTTTGCGTAGAAAGACACCTTATCAATTTGGATAAAGGGAAATTTTGGGAACAATGAAAACGAAATCTTAATCAGAGAAAAAAGTGTTTTTGGGTTGAGGGGGAGTGACCGGTGGAACGGTATACAGATTCTGACCTGTTAAAAATTAGAACCCCACATTGACGAGTGAAAGATGTTTTCAATTCAGATAAATTAAGATTTTCTGACTGCCGGGTCTGACAAAAAACAAGAGGTGGAAAAACGATTGTCTCAGATCACAGATGGCGACAATATTCTTTCCTGAAGTCACAACTAATTAGCGGCGGGCTGGTTGACAGAGCACAGGTGAGAGAAAGCCAAAATTGTCATTTTTCGTACGTGCAGAAAAAAGGCAAAATTGGATTTTGTTTTTTTAAAACAAGAACGATGTAACCACGCCCGAAAAGGAGGAGAAAGGATGCTCGATCAATAACAATTGGTCGGAAACGGCCACGTGATCTGCAGAAAAGAAGAGAAAGAAATGCCCGATCAGGAACCATTGGTCGAAAAACGGTCACCTGACATACGAGAGACTAAGAGAGATGGGTGTGCACCTCCCCACCAAAGGCACTGTGAGGAAGTAGGGGTGAAAACAATAGCGATAATGGGAAATCAAAAATAATGCGACTTTTGGAGTTATTGAGAAAACCCTGACGCCGACAGACCCACCCCAGTTTGTTGCGGCGTCAATAAAAGCAGGACCCCAGTCGACAGAAATCAGTTGGAGTTGAGTTGGAGTGGAGTTGCAGCTGGACCGCGGGCAGGGAAAGAGCCTGAACGCGGGCATCGGGCCCGATTCACTCGCCCCTTTGCGGGCAAGAGAATCCTCAGACAAGAAATCCTTCCAGCCCAAATCGAAGACAGAAGAGTTCAGCCCCGGACGGCAGCGAGAAGAGACCACCTCGGACGACAGAGAGTTGCGGCTGAGTTGCGGCAAGAAATCCTTCCAGCCCAAGTCGAAGACAAGAGAACTTCCAGCCCAAGCAGACGAAGAAGAAGATTACTCGAAAGCCGCAGAGAAGTTGCAGCCAAGTCGAAGACAAGAGAAGTTGCAGCCAAGTCGAAGACAAGAGAAGTTGCAGCCAAGTCGAAGACAAGAGAAGTTCTATCTTAGTCGACGAAGAAGAAGAAATACAACTCAAGTCGAAGAAGAATCAACTGCGAATGATCGATAGAAATTAGCCCCAGTGTCGAACTAAACCACACTCCGACATACACAATTCTAAAGAGTAGGCAATTCGAAATCTTTTAGGTTGTGTGATAGAAGCTTGTGCCATAGTCCACAGAGCGGGTCGGGAAATAAGAACAATTTTTTTCTCTATGTAACGGACATTAGATATAAAAGGTTGTCACCCTTTTATCAGTAATTTTTTGTCTCGTGAGTTTTTTTTTCTTTTACTTGTGTTTGGCCACCCCGTCGGACTCAACTTGTATCGGCCCCAATCCCTGCTGGTCCTGTCTGTCTAAGATCTAAACACAACGTGGGTAGACAGACCGGAGATCAGTACAGTTGCTTCAGTAACCAGGTATTGGAAGCGAGTTGGGAAAGGCGAGGCTGGTGATCATCCAGCCAAGGGGTTGGAGCGGCACGCTTGGAACCAGGAGGAGCGACCAGGAGGAGCGACGTCACAGTTGGCGCCGTAACCAAGGGATTCGACCCTGGGCCAGGTGTGTAACCGTCACAGTTTTATTTGAGCTTAACTAACATTATTCTTGGTTATATTTTTCCATTCTTCAGAATTTTGTTATAGCTTGCCTAACATTATTCTTAGTTATATTTTCCATTTATTATTATTATTATTATTAGTAGTAGTAGTATTCGATTTCTGCTATGGTCACACTACGTACCAAGTCTGCGGAAAGACCGAAGGCAGGCAGTGGTGTGTTGTTATGGCTAAATTTCATGATTTGTTTTTCTAACTCCTATAACATCACTAGCGTTACATGGACAAAGTTCTTCTTCGTGTGTGGGATGTATTCATCATGGCATTTTTTTCTTTTTCTCTTAAGCTGGAATTTCCAGGGATTTTTTTCAAGGTGTTGTTGTGTTCCTTTTTTTTATCATTCCAGGTGTAGCTAGGCTGGTGCTATTCTTGTTTTCAATTTCCACATTTTTCTATTTCGTATATTTCTATATATTGTTTCTATAATTCATTAGCCTAATTCTGAAAAAGTATTTATTTTACACGGCTAGTATTTCATTTTCAACATAATCTCCTTCTTCCTCAAAGTATTTATTTGATTACCACTCACATAAATTGAACATTATACAGTGATAATTTCAGATCAAAATTCAACTAATAGATACATGTCAGCATGCGAATTTATTGGTCTCCAAGTTAGGATCGTCGAGTGTTTTGAAAGATGCAAGTAAGAATTTGCCCACTAAAATTATGACTATCTGTGAGCACATACCTATACTACATATACACAATTCTATAAACTTTAAATTCAATAATATCTTTTTATATGATTGATTGTATTTTCAATTTTTCTTAATAAGATAAAGCATTTGTCAGCCATTACTAAGTTTTAGCTCGTATTTCTTACGTCTTTATTTGATCGAATGAGTAAAAAGCAAACATTGTGATCAGAGACCGCAAAAATAGAATGTGCTTTCTTATTGACATGGCAGTTCTTGCATACTGTAATGTATCTTCAAAAACTATCAAAATACAAGGATCTTGAAGTGGAAATCTAAAAATTGTGGTACGTGAGGACAACAATAATTCCAGTTGTATTTGGAGTTCTCGGTTTGGTTGGAAAATATTTCAATAGACCCATTGAATGAATCCCTGGTAGCCCAAGTCTTAAAGAAATAGAAAAAATTATTCTTACTTTACGGGAGGGGTATCTATATTAAATGTGTGTTATCTTAGTTTTCTTTTTCTTTTACAAAACTGCTCAGCGGAAAATGACATGATGCCATTTCTGACATTAGATCTCTGGTTGAGATACGAAAGGAAATGAGTATTCACCAGAAATCAAAGGAAATACTACTACTACTACTACTAATAATAATAATAATAATAATAATAATAATTATAATTATTATTATTAGTAGTAGTAGTGTCATTATTACTATGTGACACTATTTAGCTATGGTAATTGGCTAACTAATTAACTATAGAAATTAAAAACAGGAAAGACTTAAGTCGAGAAAGAGCTATATCGAAAGATAGACTGAGCGACGTTAAAAAGAAGATTTGATTTGATTTACGAAAAAAGATACTTTTCGCACGAGACAGAAAATCCGTAAGAAAAAGCAAGATATGAGATTCTGTTAAATTTGATTAATACCATGGTGAGGGAATGTCTTGCCAAGGGAAACAGAATTCAGAAAGAAAAACAAAGCCGGTCGACACATGGCAGCCAAAAAAATTCGGCTTGAGACGGGCGCGATACAGGACGAGGGAGAATGAAAGTTAATTATCTTTCCAAAATATCATTTATTTTGGTTCTTGGGTTCAGCGAAGAGAAGCCATGTGGTGTGTGTAAGAATTTTGGCATGAGAAGGAAAATTATGGAGAGAAGTATTATTGTTACTTTATCAATGTGTCGACGTCGGATACTGCGTCGTCAAAAAAGTCATCTGGTGATAAGAGAATTTTAAGGCATGAGAAAATAAAGAATTTAATTTCTCAATTAAACAAGGAACCCCAGTTAAAAATTGACTTCACAGAATAAGCCAGATGGCTGGTTCTTGACAGTGATGGATGAAAGCACGAGGTTTTGGCCGATGGGAAAAAGAAAAAGAGAATTTTGTAAACAAAAATTCTGGATAATAATTTTAAGGAGGCCAGCTTAGCCACACCCGCACGGTCGGATGTTATTGGTCATGTGATAGTAAGGGTGTTAGGCGGAGGTGAAGATGTAAGAAAGGCGGAGAAGTTGTTAACACTCACTGAGGGGATTGGTATGAGATGTCAATGTGAGAGAGGAAAAGTCTAGGAGAATAACTCTCCCCCGACCTCCCCTCACGGACGAGGGAGAACCTCCTGAAATGGAAAGTGTTTAATCTTCCAAAAATGGGAAGTAATTAATTTTCCTGGCCTGTTAGAAATCGAGATTTACTGAGAACCCAAGCCACGTCCCCAGGCATTTGCAGTCACAGTTCAGTTCCGAACAGTCAGAGATCGTTCGAGTAGCGGGAACCAGAGTGTTGCCTCGCAGAAGCTGACCGAGAGATTCCACGTCCTTTCGACTTCGCCTTCCTACTGTCATATGCTCCAGTCGACGAATGGGTTATAGGGCGATCATACGCCGACTAGGAGATATATACACTCTCACACCTGTGGAGAGATACAAGCTATCTCTCTCAGATCGTGAGAATGGACAATTGGTAAACAAAAATATTTTTAAGACCACTGTTCGATTGGGATAATCGAACAGTAATCTTTCCCAGGTCTGCTCCGTTTTCAACACGAGTACTGATCCACAATACAAGGATGAACTATAAGGCTTAGCGATTTTTGATACAAGAATTTTAATATGTACAAATATACAAATATCAAAATAAAAGAACAGATAAGTATGAGTTAAAACATCCGACGACCAGATCTCGAACTTATTTGGGATATCAAATTCGCCGAACACAAAATGGATTCAACTGAACCCGAACATACAAAATACAAGTATGAATTACTATGAATTGAATGCAGTAGCCAACGCACATACACAAAAGAGATGGGATAGGAGTTATAATTATTGTTTTACATGTGGAAAGGTGTTTGCGAAAAAAAACATAATATTCATGTGTGTGTATATATTTTCTACTACGGGTCCAAAATGTGATTACTTATCTTTTGTATTCAGTTCTCTCTTTTTTTATATATCAATGTCCTTTCTTTTCTTTTCTTTTCTCGGCACAAACACAATTTCACACACTGCCAGTCTGTAATAGAGGTATACACTTTCTTTCTCTCTTTGTTTCGTCTTTTTCTTTCCTTCCTTTTTTTCTGTAGACGGCTCGATTTGCAACAGGGATGTACACTTTCTTCCTCTTCTGTAAACAGCTCGACTTACAACAGGGACGTACACTTTCCTCTTCTCTTTGGTTTTCTTCTTTCTTTCCTTCTTCCTCTTTATACAATTTAGCTTATAACAGAGGTATACACTTTCTTTACGCAGGTTGAATCATCAACATATATCTTTACCTGCGTCTTCAAATTGTGATTTTCGAACAGGAATATTTCTGTATACTTCTTGTTCGAAGTTGCCTGGATAGAACTGGATAAATCATCACTATCAAATGCGTCTTATCTTTCCGTTCGTGAACCACTAGCGCCTCGGCTTCGGCCTTGCCTTTTCAAAGTCCAGATAACAACTGATCCTCGAGTGAATCTTTGACGGTCACGTGTGTTAGGTTTTGGCGCGAATTCTAACTTACTTCCGTCCCCTGTCTAGCTTCTGTCTAGACATTTTCCGTTACGGGTAATTGGGTCAGTCGACCTTTTGACCTGCCTTCCCAAAATGTCATAAGACTTCACGTAATCTTTATTCTGTTGCTAGGCGGAAATTAACCTTCATATGTGCGTATATACGTGTTTAGGCCATCTGCTTTTAAAACCCGTCACACTACCAAAAGCAAGTTATATTGACGAACGGCTTAGGATACCAAAACTCGCTTAAGAAACGCAAAAGTGTCACAAATCCATAGAAACGGACTGGGAGAGAAACACACTTCTGTATATAACAGACGGATAAAGATAATTTGAACCTCTTGAGTTTTGTTTATTGTTTTTTTTTCTTACGCTTGTGCGATATCACCTTCACTCCGGACTCAGCTTGCACTACGACGCCTGATTGATTTCGTCTACCTAAGATCAAAATCACAACGTGGGTAGGTCAGACTTGAGATCAAAGCAGTTACTCCGGTAACCAGACGTTGGAAGTGAGCTGGGAACGACAAGTTGGTATCGAACCGGGAACGACCAGATCGACCGGGACACAGGCTGGTGGCAGCGACAAAGAGTCAACCCCAGAACGCTGGCGGAAGAAACCTTACAGCTTCGCGCTGCAACTCGGAGTTGACCACGAGCCGACAGCGCAGTGTCACATATTGGCGTCGGGACCAGAGGACGTGACATATTGGCGCTGCGACCACCAGAGGGTGTCACAACTATTATTATTATTATTTATTGATTTCTATTATTATCATGTAAAGTAATAATAATAATAATAATTCTTAAAGTGATACATTATATGATGTAATATTTACTCCGACATCCAGTATTAAATATATATGTGTGCGCTTATGCGTGTATAAACTTGAGCTGCTGCTTGGTATATTTCTCTTATTTGCCCTACCTCGCTATTTTCTCCTGCTCCGACTTCACGATGTTCTTACACCAAGTTACCCAACGTCTATCAGAATACATTCATGAGTACTTTTGTGTACAAATGTGATAGAATGATTATGCCCGAAGCACTTGTTAGTAAAAATAGTTGTCAGCGTACATCGCGTCTGAATAGCCAACAAGGAATTTGTAACTTTAAGGCCGAATGGTGGAAATTTGACTTGAGGCATTAATGCATTTGGTCAACTGGAGTTGTAAGGTACGGCGCAGGTATTGTTGAATGGACCAAAAAGGTCCTAGTAAACTTGGACCAAATGACAAAGAAAATAAGGAACAGGTGCTTAAATGTCTTATGCCGCGATAAAAAGAGGATAGTAGAGTTTTGATAGGGGTAGAAGAGTGTGTAACATCAGAATGTAAGTTCTTGCATGAGTACTTACGAAGGGTGGGTTTTGAATGAAAAGGTCAGTGTGGAGACAGAAATGTTGGTCGATTATTGAAAGAGAATCTATGATAAGAAGGTTAGTGCATGGAAAATGCCTTGCACAGTACATTTGTGAAAGTGTGCAAAGTGATAGAACCTGAATCATAGAAATGGCTTAGAAACGGATTCTTGAAGAAAAAAATGATGAATTGTGCAGCAAAAGAAGCTGTTATATTTAAGAACAAATTCCATCAAGTAATTGATAGAATAGTTGATTTACTCTTGTGCAGGCTGTGTGGGAAAGCTACTAAATTGTCAGTGGCTGCATTCAGTTGAGACAAAACATAGATGATACAAATGACGCTATGTCAAAGTATCCCACAAAATCTATTGCTTGAAGTATGTCCTCGAGAGCGAAGAAAATTGATATGAGCATTCATCATTCTCTGTAGCTACGAACGAGCAATTGAAGCTCATGTGGTATACAATCAGGCGGAGCAGGAGAACATAGCGAGGTAGGGCAAATAAGAGAAATATACCAAGCAGCAGCTCAAGTTGTCCTTTTGTGGTTGGTGCACTCTGGACTATTTCCAAGAATCTTTCTTCTACGCAGGACGCCTTGGGGATACACATCATCATTGGGAGTATGTAGGTGGCAGCATTGATTGGAACAGCTCACGTGTATCTCTAAGCTGTGGGTAGGAGCTTAGATGTTGTATGATGAGTTAGAGAGGATAGCAAATCAAATAATAATGATACAGCTAAAAACATTACTCAAATCAGACTAAGAAGATTTACCCTGTATAAGTAGCTGTTAGTACTCATGCAATCACTAAACAAGCCAAATAATTATTACATTTCCTTCAACACCTGAACAAGAAAACCAGCAACTCTAATAATGTTTTTAAGCTTTATTTTTTTCAATTGAAAGGTAGGAAAATTTGTAAATGAACATGAATATGCATATAAAGATCATTTGGAGAATTACAATTATATCGACATACCTTCCAACAATCATCAATTCCATATCGGATTACTGGGTTCGTATTCTCCTCCAAATGTCGATAGTGAAAATAGTACTGGCACTATTGAAGATAGACGTCAAGGATGATATGAGGGAAGACATCATGATAGCCATCATTAAACCTCTGAGACCACTGGGCATTAGTTTTAACACAAGCCTCGGATAGGCAGTATTAGTGCAACCAGATTTGCTTTGACAGAATTTCTCGCAAACATCCCGGTCAACACAGGTAACTGTATCTATAAAATATAAAATTAAAACACTGGTAACTAAATCTCCCCCGTCTTTCATATATATATATATATATATATATATATATATATGAATTACATAAAAATAAAACTCTATTACCACATTCAGCTGGACATTTCACCACCGGGGATATTCTCCCTGGGGTTTGTCAATACAAAAAAGTTTGTTTAAAAAAATGAATTTTTAACTTTTTTTTAAAATTAGAATTAAAGAAGAAATAAAAGTAAGAAGAAAAAAGGAAGGAAGGAAAAAGAAGAAGAAGAAAGAAGAGGAACAAACAACAAATAAGGGAAATAGCATTAAAAGAGAGATAGGGGACAAAAGAAAACTAAAGTAGTTCGAAAAGGATGGACAGGAAATCATGACGGATAATTCTAGACAGAAATAACAAAAAAATGGTTTAACATATCAATTCTTGTTCAAATGGGAAAAAATTACATAGGAAAATACAAACATAAAGGTTAAGAAAAAGAAGAGTTTCAAAGATTATAGATAAAGGAAATTTATAATAAAAAATTAATACTATTATATCATTTTAATATTGTATAAAAGAATTTTTATTAAAAATTTTAATACTAATAACTCATATTAATTTATATAGTTATATCAAATTGTTATTAAGAAAAAATTATTATAAAGAAAAACTTATTTACTTACTACTTACTTACTAAATTATAAATAATAATTTCTTAACTTATTACTTATTTATTTAGTCTTATGTAATTATATATTCTTATACTTTATTATTAAGTAAATTTATTAATTCAATATTAATCCATTCAATATTATATATTTAATTATATAGTAAAAATTTTGATAAGTAAAATATTAAGTTATATTAATGATAATTTATATCAATTGTTATAATAAATATTAATATATTATATATGTATATTATATTAATAATATTTAAATATTACATTTATATTTTTATTTTACATTTATATCTTATTTATATTAATCATTTTAATATACTATGAAGGATTATATTTAAATTCAATATTAAAAAAAATTATTGTTATAATAAAAACAATTTTTGGCATTTTTAATAAATAAGCAAGAAAAACCTGAATTTAAAAATTAATAATAACATAAAGGAAAAATTTAAAAACATTTAATACGTAAAAGCCCAAAATAAAAATAAAAATTTATAAGGGAAAAATTTTTAAATAGATGAAAAAAGTTAAAACCTAGATTAAAAAAAGATTAAACTTCAAGATTAAATAGATAAATTGGATTATACGTCTGTATAGAGATATAAGAAATGCTATTATTGATGTATTCTAAGAATATTAAAAGTTGTTGCATATTATATATTATATATTTGTAAAATCTATCTTGTAATCTCTTTTAATCGAGGTCAATGTGTTTGAACAGGTGCTTGGATTTATGTATACATGTAGACGTCAATTCGGATCTTGTGTTAAGTTAAACGTGTTAAGTTAAACGTGTTTTAATATAATAATAGGTAGGCATGAGATTGCTGGAAAATGAGCATAGCATGATAAAAACGGCCTTAAATTTGACGAAAATAATTTTTGATGTCTAAATGTTTATGTGATTATAAAGAGGAAAGATCAAAGTATTTTTTATTATTTTTTTACATTTTTTAATCTTTCCTAGATCGTCCAAAAAGACCATATAAATCATGTTTTTTTAGTCCGGAAAATTGACAAAAAATCGATCGTCAGCAATTTTTTTCAATTTTGTAAACAAAAGTTAATTTTTCCGTTTAAAATTCTGTCAAAAATCAATTATACTTTTTTAAAATTATTTTAACAAAATTAGAAATTTTAAAGTTTATTTAATATATCTTAAAACAAACATTACTTACTTTATGCGCCGAAAAAATGTAGTTTAAAACAAGAGACTGCAGGTCTTAACAGCGGCGACGTGTGACCATGTGATGATTGATGCTTTCAGCATGTATTGACAGCTTACGCAAGGAAAAGTTATCGTAGGGAAGAACAGAAGTGACATAATTTAGCTTTTTATTGAATCAACATAATTATATCGTTATTTTTAAGGAAAATTTTCAGCGCTTCAATTTTTTTACTGTTTCTTAGTACTTAGCTTTCCACCTTTACGTTTACGATGCTTTATGAAAATTTTTAAACTAAGACTGTTGGGACTGAGATAAAACATCATAAGAAAGGCACATAAAATTAATTAGGTACCTTTCTTATGAAAGGTTAAGTGTACATAAAATATAATTTAATATACGTTTATTAAATTTTACGGTATTATTTGTATTTCCACTCAATTTATTAATTTTGATATTTCATTTAAGGAAAAATGTCATAACTAACCGAGCTAATATAAAAATAAGACCATAGGTACATAATATTTTGTAGGTACCCTTATCATTTGAAATATTATACAATTTTTTCTCTTTTCATGATGCTTCTGGTCTTCCGTATATTTGAATTACCGCTGTTTGATGATTCTAACCAGCTTTATAATTTATAATCTGTAATGATATATATCTATTTAATAACACAATCGGCTAAACTGTACACCATTTTCATTAATTTTATATTTAACAACTTTAATGTAAAAAAAATAAAATAATTTAAGAAATAAAAAATAATTGTTGTAAAAATTTATTTTCATCGAAAACGTTTTTTGCTTTCAGTCAATATTATCCAAAAAACAAAACATGATTTACTTTCCTCAAAGCCTTGTGCTTTTAACTAACTAATCATTAAAAATGTACACTTTTGAATTTCAAGAGTTTTCATAAATTAGTTAGGGGGGTAATAAATATAAAAAAATTTACAATGACTTAAAAAAATATTTATAATAATTTCCATCATTTGTGAATAGTTTCTGAAAGTTTCATTAAAATCCGACAATTTTTTATTTTTGCAAGATTTTCAAAATTAATATCTGTCATAAAAATGTACAAAAAATTTGCTATGTTATTTACTAGAAGTTTCGCTGATGAAGAGAAACAAGGTTTTTCAATCAAAAGTTATAATGTTCTAATAAAGACATAATTTTTTTTTTTGAAATAATTAAAAATTACTTTGTTCTTTCCTCTTAATAGTAACATAAACATTTTAACGATAAAATTTTGTTTTTGTCAAGTTTAAGGCCTTTCTTATCATGCTATGCTCATTTTCCAGCTTCTCAAACAAACACAAGTTATATCTGTCTCCCTTTCCATTTTATGATTTATGTAGGAAGTATTAACTTGACTGCGCAGACATGTGGTACAAGCAGTCACCACCGTCAGTAGCTGAGAATGAAGTAGTGAAGTTGTGGTGTTGTGGGAAGAGTGTATATTCGTTGGTAATTGTTGCTTGTATAAGAAGGTAGGTAAGCAGTAGCAGTCACTTCGGGACAGCTGTTAGTTTGGCCTAAAGGTTCAACAAGCAATCAAATTGAGGTCACCATAACATAAACAAACAAAATATGAAAGAGAAGGGTATATCAGAAACACTTTATATTTAAATACACATCAATGATAAGTATAATGTTTCTTGATTAACACGTACAAAGTCCGTTATTAAAATGTTCATTCAAAGAAAAGAAATCAGATTATGAAAGGGATTAAAGTGTCATTTTGTGAATACTTAAGTTTAAGGCGTGCTGGTCCCATGAGATGAAAGGTGAGGTCAATGGGTTGGTAGGTGTCATTTGATATCTCCGTTGGTGAAGGAAAGCTGGAGGCGTCGGGTTGATGGATGAGAAAAGCGTAGCGACATTCTATGACGGTAACTTCAAGGCTTTCTGACCAGAAGTGAATTCATCGTTCTATTTATGTGTGTCCATCGGATCTGAGTCAGTATGCTGAAACAAACTGTTGGATATGGCGCGGGGCCGTTTAATTGGTGGAAATTGCTTATTATATTCTTTTTATTTCTTTTTGATTTTCCACCGGAACTTATGCGTCGAGCCTGGTGCGCAAAGACCAGTATTGGTCATTTGCTATCTAGACCTCTGAGGGTTAACATCCGGTCCTTCGCTTGCTCAGTACCACCACAAAGTTCATATGGGATACGACCATCTTTACAGACAAGCGCTTGATATTAAACTGGTGCACACAAGAGCAGCTATGAATTAATTCTGATAGACAATGGGGCACCTTGGGATAATAACGTCGTGGAAACGTAGCAGGTGAAAATACAGATGTACTATTATGATTATTATTGTTGTTGTTGTTTTATTAGAGTTATCTTTATTAAACTATTTAATTTGAATGTCTGAGGATCATTGCTGCCTAAGATAACAAGTTCTATCGGACAATTTGCTGTAATCCTTTCAAGTCAGATCACACACCACATCACCCGATGTACGAACTTCTTCAGCCCTCTAAGGAAAAAATTCTTAGCCAGGCCATTCTAGTTAAGTTTTGCTACCACATCTGATCTGGTGCCCCGCTTTATATTTAGAGTTTCTTGATAAAATCCAAAGATTGAAAAGTCGTTGAAGCATCTCGGCTTTAGTACTTTTCTAATCGCCATAACCTAGCATCCATGTGCCTGTTCTATAAATAATTTCATGGTAATTGTTCGGAGGAAATTTCCTCTATGGTACGGCTTGGAGAAATCTCCAAACTGCCGACGCTGTGGTGGGGACGTCGAGACCTTGGGTCACGCCTTCTTTCATTGCAGCCAGGTAGTGCCGTTGTGCAAGTTTGTTGAAGGTCTCATGGTCCGCATACTGCAGGGAAAGTTCTTTGTCCTTGAGGCCGCTTCCGTTTGTAGCAATGTGGCACCGCTGCTGACGAAGGCTGAACAGTATGTGTTCCACTGCTTGCTAGGCGTTATGAGAGTCATGATTTGGACGACACGTCAGAAGGGATTCTATGGAGGCAAGAAGTTCACCTCTTCCCAACTGATCTTGTACTTTAAGCATCAGCTTAAAGTCAAGATTAGGACGGAAAGGCGGCGGCTCACTTCATCAGAATTCAGCAAAAGGTAGGTGAATCTATATATGCTCATTGGCCCCCTTTTATTTCTGTCCCTTTTTTTTTCTTTATGTTTAATTCCCTATCCCCCCTCGTTAGGTGGTCAGTGATGTCAGTTGGCTGGTGGATGCGGGGCGCCTTTCGTTTCGCGTGAGTGTTTTTGCGTATTTGTTGTGTCTGAATGAGTGCATGTCAGTGTGAGTACTTGGGATGAATGAATGTTTTATACTATTATAGTCCCACATTGATTTCGGCCAGTGAACTGATGTTTCTGCCACATTTAGTGATTGTGGGTTTTTTTATTACTAATATTATTTTCTTTAGTTTCTTGTAAATAGTTTTGTAATCATGTTTGTAAATACTCATTGGGGCTAATTTTTAGAATTGTTGTTTTATTCCCCCCCCCCATAGACAATGAATTGTAAATATGGGGACTAGTTAGTATTTTCATATAGACGGTGAGGTATTATGGTGGGTGTAGTAAGAAAGGTACGTATGAATGTATTGTTTTGGTGTAAGGAATATTGTTCGGACGATTGGGCCAGTGTTTGCGGCTAGCTAAGTTATAGTTAAGACAGAAGAAGACCGTCCTTTCCCCAATCCCCTTTTCAGCAATGTGACACATTTCTGTGTATTTTACAGAATAAATATCACTTTCCTCTATGGTACCTTTGTGAGGAGAGTTCTTTTTTCGACGTCGTACGACCGGTTCTTGAAGCCAGAAGTACTATTGCGATTACCCACGAACTGTTTTTGATTTTTCAACCTTTGTTCACGTTGAGTTACTTTTAATTTTCCATTTTCTTTCGTTCATATTATTGACTTTTTTGCCAGAAGTTTGATTTTTTCTTTCGTTACCCTCCCCTCATTTTGACTTTACCCTTTTTTTGTTTCTTATTATTAATTTTCATTTTCTTTTATAATTATTGCTTTTCCTTTTTAATTTCCTTTTAATTTTCCCCCGCCAATCTTTATTTTTCTTTGTTTATTTTTCCCCACATCAGACTTTCTTTTTCGTTTGTTTACATATTATTTCTACGTGTTTTAGTGTTCTTTGTTGTTCTTGTTTAAATATCTGTTAAATACTCTGTGTTCCTTTGTTTAAATATTTTCTGCGTTTATTTTAATTTTTTCGTTTTTATTTTTCTATTTGTTATTTCCTTTTTATTTTAGTTTACGTGTTTCGTTCGTTTTTGGGGTGGACTAGAATTTTCTAGCCGCAGCCATATTGTTTTTGTGAACTTGTTAGTAATAGTTTGTTTCGTATTTGCTGTTGTATTATTGTAAAAAAGATTTCTTTTGTTTATTTTCTGCCTTAATTTGTAAATCTTTATTCGCGTACTCGTTTTTTTTTGTATTTGTAATTGTTATCTGTTTTTATTTTTCCGTATTGTTTGCGTACCTATTCTTTTTAAGTGATCCGTTCTTACGTGTAACTGTTTTTTGTGCTGTCTCGTAAAATTCCTTTTTTACTGTAATTTATTTATATTTAACTTGTGTTTAATTCTTCTTTAATATTTATTTCTGTTTTTTGTGAAATAAAAAAAATCTTGCTTTTAAAAGAAAAAAATGGGATACAAAAAAAAAAACGGCAAGAAAAAATTTGTTCGGGAGTAAAAAAAAAGAATGATCCACCCGATAAGAAATTAAATATGGATGCTGAAAAGTGCCAGAAAATAAAGGAAAATACAAATTCCTCCCAAAATTTAGAAAAAAAAGTCCAGGAAAAAGTATGGTGGCCGCAGATGGCCAAAAATTAGTAAATGAATCAAGTTCAAAAGACCAAAGTATGATGGCCGAAAGTATCCAAACTTCTGCAAAAGAAACCAGCCAACAAGACTGGTGACCGAAAGTGGCCAAATATCAGCAAGTAAGACCCCCCCCCAATGACGAAAACGTAGTGGCCGGAGAGACGCCCTCATGCTGGAAGTCCCCGCCAAGAGCTACGCACATCTAGTGACAGCAGATGGGCTCTTGTCCAATCCCGTGGAACTTAAGAAGGTTGAAAAAAGAATTGTTTCAGTCTTTGTGGTGGGCAAGCGTTCGCTCCACAAAAGACACTCTCATCAAAGCCTTGACTTCTCTGGGGATTAAAGCTCAGAGGGTCATTAAAGAGAAAGGCTTTTTTTATGTGGGACGTAATGTTACCCACGCCTGCCGATTGTGAAGCTGCTACTACTGGAGATCTTATCACGTACGAAGGCTGGCGGAGGACTGTATCAGTATACGAGGTTCCTCCTCAGATTGTCGGAGAGCATTTAGCGGCTTATCTGTCCCAGTTTGGGCAGATAATTAGTGCTTCCTCGGACTATCTGACCGGGGGGTGGAGTTTCAAGTTGATGATTGATAGAAAGGCCTTCATCTCCATCCCCAATTGTCTGGATGTAGAGGGCCAGAAAAGGCCGTTAATAGTGAAAGAGCGTAAACCGGCATGCTGGAATTGTGGACAGACTGGTCACCTGTCCTCTTCCTGCACAGAGAAGAAGGACTCTGATGGTCTGGCCCCCCGCCCAACCAAACCCCCCTTAGGTCGAGTCTGTTCAATCCGTCTCGCCAGTAGTGGGCATGCCAGCGACCAGGACCGGTGTGGTGAAACCCCCGGTTGGGTCCAAATCTCAACCCCCATTCCCAGGCAGCGGGACCTCGTTCCACATCCCAAACAGGCAAAGGCACAAACAGTCTAACTCCCTCAACCAGTGCTAAGGGCGATTCCCTGGCCAGCTACTCGGATAAAAAAAAAATGATTCAGTACGAACTTTCATTTGAGAAAAAGGAAAAATTACAACTATTAAAAGAGTCTCTGAAACGTCAGAATGTGGAAAAGAAATCTGATAGACGCTCGAGGGGTGTCTCTTGGTCTTTGAAGGCTGGGTGTGTTCTGGTCTTCGCGGATCCGGCGGGCAGACTTTGCGTGCTGGATGTTACCATAAAGGATGAGGCTCTTCGTCTCATTGCGGTTTATGCGCCCAATGTCCATTCTGAGCGGCCTGCTTTGTTTCGGTTGATCGAGCCGTTTTTGACGTCATCGCGTCGGGTAGTGGGCGATTGGAATGCCGCCGTGACCCCGATATAGATCGTATAGGGCCAAATTCGGGACGTGAAACCATTTCGGGACTTTATCAACAGGTTTGATCTTGTTGATAAGTACCGGAATAAACACCCTCGGGAGGTAGTGTAGACTTGGACTCAAAGTGGCGACTCGGCTAGCTATCTAGACCGAGTCTTAGTTAGGAGAATCGATGTAGGGCTCTTAGGGTGTCCAAGTTTCAATGAGATAGTTTATTCGGATCATAGGCTTGTCCGGGTCGGTGTAAACTTAGATAAGCCTAAGGTTAAGATGGCTGGCTACTGGAAATTAAACTCATCATTATTTGGTGAGCAAGATTTCCTGGACCAGCTGCTACTAATGATTATAGTCGTCGGCTCAATCTAGATAGATTAGCGGCGCAAACGGCTTTAAAGCAGAAAGTTGATTGGGTGGTCAAATCCCGTGATAGTGGGGACGTAGATTTAGCTAAGGCAGAATTGGCCTCCTTGCTTATCAAGAAGGATCAAGCTCTGGTAGTTAGGGCTAGGTTAAAAAGAATGTCTTCTGAGGCAACGAATATGGCCGCTGAATTGCGTACAGAGGAAGCTCGGAATGCATCTCGGCGACATATCGGGTGCGTCACATTGCCGGATAAGCGGACCGTGACTACAAACGAGGGCATATGTGAGGATTTTCGTTACTACTTTCAGGAGCTTTTCAACAGGGAGCCGGGTCTGAGCCCTGCTCAGTTCGACGCCTATTTAGCTGACTTTCCCTGCCTTGAGGCAGCTGAAGCAGCTAGGTGCGACGGTCCCATTACAGAGTCGAAAATCTGGGAAGCATTGAAACAGGTTGGCCTGGACAAATTTCCAGGATAGATGATCTTCCATACGAAGTGTACTTGAGGTAGTCGCCCGTTTTTGTTCCCTTGCTGGCACTGATTTTCGGCACCTGGATGAAGCAGTATCCCAGTATACCCCAACGCTTCACCAGGGGCGTGATCAAGTTGTTACGCAAGGACAAAAACGATGGAGATGGGTTAGGTAACTTTCGCCCTTTAACTATGTTAAACGCAGAGTTAAAGATTTTGGCTAAGATCTTGGCGAACCGTTTGCGGGTTGTCCTGTCTAGTCTTATTGGATCTGAACAGACTTGTGTTGTGAAGGGTAAGACTATTCAGGACAACCTTCATATAGTACGCCTGATCATCGATTAAGTCGACAGTGAAGCCACGCTGATCAATTTAGATCAGTCCAAGGCCTTCGATAGGGTTCACCATCGATTTCTCGAGGTTGTTCTTTCGGCGGCCGGTTTCGGGCCGTACTTTCGCACCTGGATGCGACTTCTGTATGCGACTCCCGGTGCGCTGGTGAAGGTGGCTGGGGTACGATCGAAGACTTTCGCATTGTCTCGCTCCATTCGTCAAGGTTGTCCGCTTTCGCCTTTGCTTTACGTTCTTGCGTTGGAACCTTTCCTTCTCAAATTAAAGGCGAATCCGGTCCTACGTGGAATTGCCCTGCCCGGTGATACCACATCGGCCAGGTATTCTGCCTATGCTGACGACGTTTCGGTTCTTGTGTCGAGCAGGACCGAGATTGACGAAGTCAGCAAAGAAATCAGTGGTTATGAGATGGTGACAGGGGCCAAGATCAACCGCGATAAGTCTGTTGGCTTGCGGTTGGGTGCGTGGAAGGGAGTTTCTCTTCCCGGCCTTTCCTCTGGAAAGATGGGCCGGTTAAGATTCTCGGCGTCTTGTTCGGTCCTGATCTACAGTTGGAAATGAACTGGTCGGAGATGTAAGGGAAGGTCGAGATCGCAATTAATTTGTGTATGCTGCAGGGAAAGTTCTTTGTCCTTGAGGCCTCTTCTGTTTGTAAGCAATGAGGCACCGCCACTGACGAAGGCTGAACAATATGCGTTTCACTCCTTGCTGGGCGTTCTGAGAGTCGTGATTTGGACGACAGGTCAGAAGAGATTCTATATAGGCGAGAAGTTCACTTCTTCCCAACTGATCTTGTACTTTAATCATCAGCTTAAAGTCAAGATTAGGACGGAAAAGCGGCGGCTCACTTCATCAGAATTCAGCAAAAAGTGGGTGATTTTTGCGCGTTTCTATCGTGTGAAAGGGGCTGACCTTGAGAGGCACATTGATGCCGGTTATGCATCAGGATATTGCTCTTCCCCATCAGTAAACAAAATGCTCTGATTTAATTTCGCTATTCAAATCTACTCCAATTTCACTAAAAAAATAATATATACCCGTGTGTGTGTGTGTGTTTCCCAGACTCTCTTTCTCTCTCTCTGTCACAGATGAACTAACTGGGGTCTTTTATTTACTCATTTTTTAATGCCATCTCCCTTCTAGAAGTAGATTATCATAACGCTCTACAGACACTTTTTGTTTTATTATCTATGAATTACCATGATTTCTTGATAAACATAGTGCAGTGGGTTCTTATTATCTTATCTACGATATTGATTTCAGACAAGCCTATCTTTCTGTTAAGCCTTAGCTGTTAAGTCAAGAAGAACTACTTCAGCATTGATTAAAGCCTCGAAGACTTTACCGAAGAATGTTAGGAGAGTGATGGGACGGTAGTTAGATGGGTCAGAAGAGTCTCCAGAATTTTTAAAGACCGAAACAACAGAGGATTTCCAACAGACTGGAAAGCAACAATCGGCGAGGCAATAGTTGTATAGTTTGGAGAGAACTGGAGTCAGGCACATTTCTTTAGGACTACAGCTGGTATCCCGTTGTGACACTATTTAGCTATGGTAATTGGCTAACTAAAAATTAAAAACGGGAAATACTTAAGGCGAGAAAGAGCTATGCCGAAAGATAGACTGAGCGACATTAAAAAGAATTTATTTTATTTACAAAAGATAGATACTTTTCGCAAAAGACAGAAAATCCGTAAGAAAACGCGGGACTGTGATTCTGTCAAAAATTAATTAATGTCGCGATAAGGGAGTGATGCGCCAATGTAAACAGAATTCAGATAGAAAAACAAAGCCGGCCGACGCATGCGGCCATGGAAACATTTGGCTTGGGACCACCCTGGAGAATAGCTATTAGTTATCTTTCAGAGATATCATTTAATTTTGGTTCTTGGGTCCAGCGAAGAGACTCATCTGGTATATATACGAATCTTGACATGAAAAAAAGAGAGTCAAAAAGGGGTCATTATTATTGCTTATTCAAACTGTTGACGTCAGACATAGCGTCTCGAAAATGAGCATCTGGTGATAACAGAATTTTAAATTTTTGAGAAAAATAAAGGATTTAATTATCAGGTAAACACGACAACCCAGTTAAAAGTTGACTAAGTGGATTTGGGTATCCCCAAAATTACGAGGTGATAAGAATTATTCCGCAATCTGGGATTTGTAAATGTTTAGGCCGAAGGAAAAGAAAAAAAAGTATTTTGTAAACCAAATTTTCGATAATAATTCTAAGAGGGTCAGTCTAGCCACGCCTACACTGCCGAGAGATCATTGGCTAAGAAGTAGCATTGGTGATAGGCGGAGGTGAATGTATGAGAAAGACGGAGAAGTTGTTAACACCCACTGAGGGGATTGGTATGAGATACCAATGTAAGAGAGGAAGAGTCTAGGAGGATAACTCTCCTCCGACCTTCCCTCACGGATGATGGAGACACCCCCGAAATGGAAAGTGGTTAATCTTCCAAAAATGGGAAGTAATTAATTTTCCTGACCTAAGAACAAAGAAAATTTTTGTTGGGAATTGAGAATTGTCAAAGAACCCAAGCCACATCAAGCCCCCACCCCGGAGTTGGTCGGTGTCCATATAAACGACCGTCTTGAGGCAGAGTTTTCGGCAGTGTTTCAGGGACTTCGGAGTTCCAGACAGTTCGAGAGTGTTGCCTTGCAGAAGCTGACCGAAAGATTTCCACATCCTTTTCGACTTAGTCTTCCTACCAAGAGCAAGTTTTTATTGACGAACGACTTAAGATACCATAACTCGCTTAAGAAACGCAAAAAGTGTCACGAATCCATAGAAGCGAACCGGGATAGAAACACACTCCTGTATTCAACAGATAGATAAAGATAATTGTTATTTCTCAACATATTTGAACCTTGTGAGTTTGTTTTATTATTTTCTTTTACTTACGCTTGTGCGATATCACCTTCACTCCGGACTCAGCTTGTACTACGGCCTGACGCCTGATTGATTTCGTCTACTTAAGATCAAAATCACAACGTGGGTAGGTCAGACTTGAGATCAAAGTAGTTACTTCGGTAACAAGACAGAAGTGAGCTGGGAACGACAAGTTGGTATTGAACCGGGAACGACCAGATCGACCAGGACACAGGCTGGTGGCAGCGACAACGAGTCAACCCCAAACGCTGGTGGAAGAAACCTTACAGCTTCGCGCCGCAACTGGGAGTTGACGACGGCCCGACGGCACAGTGTCATATATTGGCGTCGCGACCAGTGGACGTCACATATTGGCGCTTGACTGCGACCACCAACTGTCACCACCATTTTAATTTAGAGATGATGTCTAATACCATCGATGGGGTTATGCACATCTCACTCAGTATAGCCTCAGTTCTAGGGAGAAAATCAGGTGTGGGTATCCCGGATGAATCGTGTGTTGAGTTAAATGAGAATTTCCGAGCAGCTGAGGATGTTAAAACCTCGAATTGATTGAAGAGAGGAGGGATTAAGGATTTGCTGTAGTTAAGTACACTCTTGCAGAACCGCCAATAATATTTAGAACTAAACTTGAAATGCAATACGTTGTTTAATTCTATCAGAAAACAGTAACTTTACTTCATTGAGGACACGCTTAAACTCGTTACGAGCAGAGATGTCTGTTGCAATCAGACATGTCGTTCTGGTACAGGCAGAAGTGATTCCTATGGGCTATAGCGGCAGAGCAAGCAGGTGAGAACCAAGGAGATGAGCACAATTTAACTTGGTATTTTCTTTCTGGGATGAAAGCCTCGATGCCGACTTTTACCCAGGAGGAGACCTCAGACGCACAATTTTTGTACGGGATGGTTAAAAACTACATTCAAAGGGACGTCACGAAGGAAGTCACGGAACGAATCCCAGTCTGCGCGTTGATAACAAAAAGATATTCTGTTAGTAGGATGTTCATGTCTGGAGGAGGAGTGGAAGGAGATGTTAATAGACACCACCGTGTGATCAGTTGCTAAGAGGGCAGAACTGCGTAGCCCGACAAGACTCAGGAATGGAGGTAAAACAGATATCGAGAAGGGAAGTGTTACCGTCTGGATTACTGGTGAAACGTGTAGGAAAGTTAACCACTTGTGTGAGGAATTGAGTGACTGAAAAGTTAAGGGATTGGATGCCAGTGAGGTCAGTTATAGAGTGTTTAAGCCACACGGTATGGTGGGGGGAGTTAAAGTCACTGAACACGAATATGTTTGCAAACGGATGTAGATAGATGGCTTTGTCTATATTATCAGAAATGCTACCGAGTACACAAAAGTCTTGAGAGGAGGGGTAGAGAAAGAAGTGATAGCTTACTGAATTGAGGAGAGATAGACAGAGACACATATACGAATGATCTAGAGATTCGAAAGAGAGTTCAAAATGAATGGGAGATGATCACGGATATAAACTCCTAGGCCATGCATGTGGATTTTAGAGTCCTATCTAAGCAAAGGAAGGTAGCCAGGAATGGAGAAATCAGAAGGGATTGACGGGATAAGGTTAGTCTCGCAGAGAGACTTATCAAGGAGGAGCGATTTCACACTGCAGAAATTGGTACGAATACCACCGATGATGGAGAAGGAAATGTTAAAGGGTTTTAATTTTTTTTGTTTGAGCTGGTTTAGGTTTATATTTTCGGTCGCTTCTGGGCATGTTGAGTTACGTTGGTAAACAAAAGGCCTAAGGTAATAGAAGCAGTCGATCATTAAATGTGGCATGAGCAGAAAAGAACTGTCATAGACTGCAACAAAATGTGGCTTTGGGGTTGCTCACGGAAGCTGCATGCAGGGACACCCACCCATGCGTGACATGGCAATGCAATAACCCCGATATGCAATTGTTGATCAGAGCAACCTCTCAAGACGCCACGCAAGAGTTCGGACTCCTAACTACCAGTCAGGAGCAGCAACCAGAAAACTGCCAACCGGATACCCTCAGTATGAAGAAACATTGCCACAAACGAGTAATGACAGCATCACTACTAAAGCCAGAGAAAAGGAAAGGATCCTTGAACCCCTTCCTAAACAGGAAACAAGGGATGAGCTTCTACTCCTGTTCAAAAGAAGTGAGAGGTATATTAACCGAGTGATAGGAAATCCTATCAACTTTTCAAGGTAAAGTGAATGCAACAGGCTAAATCAGAATTTTAACTCAGCCCAATGATTCCATGTGTCAATAATCTGTCATGCTCCTCTCACATGTTCTTGAGTCCAAATCACCAAATATTATCTAAACTCAAAATGGCTGTTATATAACCTCAACGTTTATCTACCACCACTTGACAAGATGGTACATTAATGAAATCAAATCATTTTTACAAAGATTTGTTTCCAATTTCTTCTAAAAAAAATAAATGACCACCAGACACAATTTTTATGTTTGAAAATTCCCACCAAACATCTTCTTTTCTTAAAATCAATGAATATTTGATAGTTTAAAAGAATTTTTAACTACAGAATTTTTTCCTCTGGAATCAATCACCTGTCAAATACAGCATCTATTTTGGGTAGTAGGTAACAGGTTTGTCAGTTATACACAATCTTACACATATACCTAGTTGAATAAAAGATACTCCACAAAAATAACTTATTCATTTTGTGCATTTATAACTATGAAATTTAAGTATTTGACTGAGTATCCAAGAAAACTACTATCTTTCCTATAAATTATTTACTATTTCGTCTTTTGAAAATAATTGGTACATTACTTTCAAAAAACATATTAGTAAATGACTGATCGCATTTTTCCATTAGTTTTCTCTTATGCTATTTTCTTGCATATTACATTTAATAAAAATTGTTACTACTTCTATTACATTATAATCTGTCCTTTCACTTAAACGATTCTAATAATAGTTTTATTAGATAAAAGTCAATATCATTTTTGTTTTCATTTTGTAAAACGTTAAAGCAGTCAACTATAACCTGATTCAAATTCATCATCTGGAGGTAAACAGAACAATATACTAATGTAACACTACAAAACTTAATTATCATTTATAATTTATGCTCATGTCAAAAGATAAGAAATGGGTTGATTTTTTAAGTTTTTCATTGCTGGAGAGTCATTTCCAGCAGTATTTCTGTATGTATTTGGCTTATAGTAGCTTTCAGTTTGTCAGTTGTTGTTGGTTAATGTTTGTAGATCTCAGCTTTGAGGTAACCTCAGAAAAATAATCATACAGGTGAATGTTCAGGCCATCCAAGGTCATAAAGAGAACAGTATTTGCATGAACATTCTGAAGGATATACATAAGGAATACTAAAAAAAAAAAAAAGAAAGAAGCAAAACATTAGCTATAAAGGCACCATAATGACAACATTCTCTGCACATTTGTCATTCACTGCACCACCAGATAACATCCAAGGTTGGTTGCAGCGGCATATACACCCAATTTGCTATGTTCACAGATTTGTCTCCTTAGCCATGATCACATTCAATAAAAAATAATAATGACAATATGGGAAAATAATTACAATGTGAGATTCTCCCTTCAGCTTTGAGAAGGGGACTGCTATCTTACTAACTTCCGACCATGGAAAAAGGACCTTTACTTTCACTGCCTGTGGTTTTGGTCACTGTTGATTCCTAACTCACTGGCCACTGGGCTGCTATTCACTCACTGGTCACCTACCTACTTTTCTCACTGCTGGACCCCTTTTTACTCTAGACTTACTGCCTCTCTGCTTATATGAATAATGGCTGGGGCCCCATCCACTTGTGTTACGAAACAAGAAAGACCTACAAAAAGCCAGATGGGTGATCAAATTCATCAAAGAACTACTTTTATAATTATCTAAAATCATTAAGATTTTATGTTTGCCAATTCAAAAGTAGCTGTAAACATAAATCACTGACACTTAAGTTTATTCAAAGATGGACTGGAGATGAAATTCCTATGAAACTCAGATAAGTAAGTGGAATTAAAAGAAAGATATCTTCTAAAGGTGTGTGAAAAATTGTATTGTTACACCATTTCCACAACCTGCCTGGCTTCATTAACAGCATGCTAATATCTGTGTAAATAGTGGGAGGTTTTATTGCTGCACTCTCTCTCATTATATATATATATATATATGAATGATTGATATGAAATAACCAAAGTTTGATGTTCCCACCTTCAGCAGTCTAGGTTTGGCTCTGCCAGCTGAGATCCATTGCAGTAAAATTCAAATGCTTGGTATGCATAGATGTGACCATATATATGATCAATCTTCATTTTGTTTTCCATATGTTTGTGAGTTAATACATATCTCTACAATGACTTCAGTCACTTCAAAACATCAAGTTTTCAACAAAGCAAATTCATTCTGTTATATATGTGGGTTTTTTATGACAGTTGTACAGTGCTGAACAATTTCTCCTCACACCTGAGAACTGCATACTTTTATTGTTTTGCCTGTAAAGTTGGAGATCAGGACAAATTCTGGCCCCAACAAATCTATTGTAAACCCTGTTACAATACACTAATTGCATGGTTTCATGACAAGAAAGCAGCCTTCAACTGTTCTATTGGGCTGTATCTAAGAACTATAAGCAGAAAGACTCTGGTGTCTAGGAGCACTTTCATGCCTGTTAAAAGTAGGGTCAAAGAAAATCCTATGAACATGAAGAAAGTACTTCTTACTACTCTTCATATCAAGCTTAGTCTAATGAGGAATTTCATGATGGTGCTCGGCAAAATTATACTACCTTCCAACATCTGTGCACTCTATTCCCAGATTTCAGTTCTGCTATGCTCAAGGGGGGGGGGCATCTTTATTGGACTTTATATCTGAGAAGTGATGAAGGATAAATTATTTAAGGAGCTTCTTATGTACTAAGAACATGAGAAGCATTTAAGTCAACCTGCCATGGTTGCCTTGGTAATACACAGGTACCAAATTACCAAGAATGTATTAAGAAGTTGTTACAGTCTTATGAGAATGTAGAATGCTGAATGTCACTCAAAATTCACTTTCTCCACTCCCACCTTAACTTCTTCCTTTTGAACCTCAGACTAGTGAGTGATGAGCATGGACAAAGGTTCTACCAAAATATTACTAAGATGAAAAGAAACTACTAAGGTAAGTGGAACCCCAGCATAGTGAGGGACTTCTACAGGTTGCTCCTGCATGATATACAGGACATAAAGTACATGAGATTGTCCAAAGAAATCTCACTTCAGTCTGCTGTATGATGATGTGTATGTATGGTATTATCTAATTTAGTTCTGTCAATGATCTGCATCTATGCTATTTTTGTAATATGCCTTTGTAAGAGATAAAATTCCCACATTATATTTTGAATTTATATGCAGTATAATAAAAAAAATGTGACATGTGAAAGCAAAAAGTAGGTGATAGAAAACTGTTCAGAAATTTGAATTCACATGAAAATTAGTAAAAAAACGAAAACTATTCATATGCTTGCTTCGGAGAAAAAAAAATTTTGTGAACCAGTTTTGACTTCAACATTTTTTTAATTCTGTACAGATCTTTCTTTTATATAATCCACTTTTAGTGTCAAAACTAGAGTATTTACATAAAACTAAACATTTAAAAACTGGCATTTCATTTCACATGCACCAGCCTATCCTTATTTAATAATTTATTTATATTTTGATAATTTTATAACAAATTTTTTATTTATTAATATTCCGATTAGTGATTTAATATTTATATTTCTTAGTGAAACCAAAAATGATTATTCAAATGAATATTTTAAAAATAGGTTAATCTGGATAGATGGACATCTTTTAATGATGAAACAAAATGTTTTTTTTTCCTGTTGTGGCATTACCTACTTGCGGGAAGTAGTAAGCACTCAACAGCCTATAGCTATTTATAGTCTGTGCCTTTGTGGCAGAGAGCAATGGTCACCCTTGTAAGATTAATAATTATAGTAGTATAGAATTTTGTTTATAGATGAGAAAGATAATCTGTGGTGAAGCTTGTTTGCTTCATCAGACTTATTAATATAAAGCATCAGAACAATAGTGTTTATATGAACTATGGAATACAAAGAAGAGACTTCTCATTTAATTATGAGTGGGAGAGGTTAGTAATAAGGTTGTATTCTAAATTATCAACACCCCAGTGATTTTGTTGCTAACACTGCGTTTATTAAGTGCATGTTTGTGCAAAAAAAACAGAAGAGTCAAAGTTTGGAGCTGGGTGAAGTGATTTGATAACCAGTTGTGGCTGCCGGTCATCATGCAAGGCACAGCTGTTGCTGCTACCACCACCACCATGACCTTGTCACCATAAGAACAGGACAAACCTACTTCTACCGTCACTGCCTTCACCGCCATCACTCAATATGTCTGCTTGATGTTGCTGTAATAAGAGAGTTGGTCGAAGTAGCAGCCAATGAGAGAGAGATATAGGCAGTAAGAGTGAAAGTGTCTGCTTGTTGCTGTGATAAGGTTAACGCTTGCTGAGTGAATTAATTATGGCTACTAATAAGAACAAAAATGGTGAACCCATAAAGCTACTTCTCTCCTTTCAGAATTATTTGCAATATGTTTTTTTTTTCCTGGACTTTATTGCTTATACACTACTTTCTTGTAAAGGAAACATTATTCTTTTTGTACCAATTTCTTCCTTATATACATAAATTTTTCTTTGGACTCAAATCGACTTGTTCATATTTGATTTTCCTGCTCAGCCTGATTCTTGCCCCAATGAACTTGCAGGCAGTCCAGCTGAATCTTCCGGGATCTACGATTTATTTGCTCTAAAAAAAAAAAAAAAAAAAAAATATATAAATCACAACATGGCTGAAAAGTGGAATCAAATCAACATGGTGAACCAGAGACTTTGATTGAACCTGTAATACTGGACCAGGACAAGACCAACAGCCAGTCTTGTAGAGTACATCGATCCAGTGGGGTCAGGATAGGTGGTACACCTTCATATGTAAATGAGTCACCTCATCTCCCTGTACTGAAGAGGTTTTATCTTTATTTTCCCTGGTACTACTTCTGGGAGATTTTGTCTCCTCACTATCTAGTGTTCTGTTCACTTTTGCATTACTAATCTTGCTTCCTGTAGATTAGATTCATTATTCTTTTTATACCAGTTTTTTGTTGGTGGTATAGAACATAGTCAATGGGGCCCTAATTTGTCTACTCATGATGGTATGCCAACTTTAGATCATTTTAGAGAATGGACAAGGGAGTTTAAAGCTCATTCTACATTGAGGATAGGATATAAGTCTGTACATATTTTGTGGTTTACACCTATTTTGTAATCACCACATATGTGCAGATCCCTATTCTTTCTTAAAATTACTTATGTGGAGGCCTATTTGCTTCCTCCTAGTGGAACTCATTCCAGTATTTTTTTTTTAGTTTTTCCACAAGTATTAGTAGTAAATGGACAGGCACTTTTTGTGCTTCAAAATATGAGGAGGAAGATATTTTCCTTTAGTCTTAACTTCACTTCAAAGTTTTTTAACATCCCAATCTCTTCTGCCTCGACTTTATTCACCAATTTTGTCAACTTTATGTTCAATAAATCATTCCCTATTAGAGCATGAACTTTAGTTTACCACAATAATTGGTAATACATCAAACTTTAAAAAATAAAAAAAAGTTCCATGTAGGCTTCAAAATAGCCTAACATTTTTATCAAACTGATTCAATTGAACATAGCTTTCATTTAATCTTGGTTTTCCTAATTTCTTCCAGAAATTTCTGGGTATCAACATCATGTCACTTCTTGTTCCTGTAACAAGTCCAATAAAGCGATTCATTTTGAAACACTTCACATGTCAGACATTTTTTGTTTCATGTTGATATCCACAATAAGTACATTACATCTTTTTTCTTTATTGTATATGTGTATTTACTCTACCAGATCTATCATTTTTGTTCTATTAAATTTTCCATTCTTGCTGAACAAATTCAACACACTGTCCTAGTGACAACTTTCCCCCGTTATAAATGCATTAGTCATTTGCTGATATTCTTTCTTTTGAAGGCCATTTAACAGTTTCATCTGGATCAGGATCCTCTTCAATTGATTGGTTTCCCAATCCTAGTTTCTCAAATTCACAATATTTAGCAGCCTGTTTTAAACAAAGAACACTGAGTAACTGGTTCATTCACTTTTTGAGAAATATAAACTTAGTTCTCTCCAAATTCATCATTTTTTTTCTTAGGTGTTATGTTTTTCACTATTGACTTATATTGTCAAGTATCATTTTCTCCAACTCTTGGGTGTACAATTGCTGGTAATAAATTATAATGGCCTCACAACCAGTAGTTGCCAACAAGAGATCTGTTATTTGGTTTTCTCTTCCAACTGATTTTGAATCCTTTAGTTTTTTTTTGTTTTAGCTTTAACTGCCATTCTAAGCGAGCCTTGTGGATATTCATAATTATCAAGTGATAATTGTTCATTAGATCTCAGTGATGCCATTGTGTGGTTACCTATGCAAGGGAAGTAGTAAGCATTCAGTTGCTTCTTGGGTAATAGCTATAGCTATTTAGTCTTTGTGACTTCATATGTAAAGTTTTGGATATTTTTTTGTGGACACAAAGAGAAATGAAATAATTAAAATTTACCCTAACTTTGCCATAGACTTGTAATAAAAAAAAAAATATTCTTTTTTTATAAGAATGTCATATTTTGGAAAAATGATTCAATGGTTGAGACTTTCATTACCATTTTTAAAAATGTTCATTTATGTCTATATTTGAAAACTTACCCTTGAGAGCTAAGTCAAATTTCATAAGTGATTAATTTAGCTAAAGAGTTACACAAAGATGGCAATATATCTCTTCTTGTTTGACCTTTCAGAGGTATAAGTTCCACAATTCCTTTTGATATCCATATCAAATAAAAATGCAAACTGCACTACCTTAGTAAATCAGAAGAATTTCATCAATGACAATAGAGAATGCAAGACTGCACTTCATTCTTAAAGTACAAGTGTTTGAAAATGGACACAATTATATGATCTGCAACAGAATTCCTCAACAATGATACATCTGAAAATAATTGGCATTTTTCAGAATAAAATATGTATCTTTTTAACAAATTCACCTGAAAAATGCTTTGTGAAAAAAAGCTATTATAATTACAATTATGTAGCTAAATAAATGCTGCATCAATTTTTATGTAGGTTCTAAAAACTAACAATTCTGAGTGTGTAGTTTAAGTTTTCTCTTTGCAAATTTTGCTATTAAATTTATTTAATGATCTTTATGCTGCAACTGTACTCAATAGCAACAGAAATGGATTTACTTCAAATTTTACATGTCAGTTTACTATCCAAATTTAACAAAAACAAGTATCCATCTTTAATCTATATTCAGCACCGATGTTTTTTTTTTTGCATTGCTATATGATACAATAGTAGATAAATTTTTTTAGAATAAATCATTTGCAAAAATAAAGTTTTCTTTAGCAAAATCTGTGCACTATCAAATTTAATCAATATGTGTGGTATTTGTTCTACAGCATAAACAACTTCCCTGTAATATTCACTTTTCATGCATTATATGTGCATCTTAAACTGTTTATCTTTATTCCTTAATATAATTAAAAATAAATATATATTTATAAAAAGTTATAAAAACAGCGTAACAGAATATTTTAAAATTAAAAAAAGGAAAGGAAAATGTCTTTAATAAAATTGATCTGTAGACAAGACTAAATATGACTGTGGGCCTGTGTTTGACACTCACTGATTTACCTATTAAGGCTAGGATAAACTAAGGGCAGAAATAATTTTTAAAAGCATAAGCTTGTAAGCCTTTACTTCTGATTAAAATTGTCAGTAGATACTTTAGTTCTGATTAAAAATTGTTAGCATTTTGCCAGAGAGAAATTCTTTAAGTTAAAAATTCTATACCATCATCTAGGAAATAGAATTTTTTTTTTCTTCTTAATATGTTCTTCCAGTGGGTACAAAACATTAGAAATCATGTTAAACTGTTGTATTTTTATTGCAAGTAGTCTTAATTATTTTTTCTACTTTGAGCCCTTAGCCAATTAAATATCAGTCACAAATTGATAAAAAATTTTTAAAAAATTTAAGATATTTATTATGCAATCATTACAAGTATTTTTCTTCTTAGCATCAACCAACTCAGTAATGGCCAATTTATTCTTTGAATCAACATGCAAATAAACATGAATTGCATGAATATCATTATCACCCAAATTTCCATTGGAAATAGAAAAACAAATAGTCATCTAATAAAACAATCTGCTAAATCAGATTCTCAGCAACCACAACAGGATCATCCAGGAATTAAATAAGACAATTCATTACAATACAGGACTTATCCTAGTTGGAAATTTCATAATTAAAAATGGTTTTGTTTTGTCTCTTATTGATCCAATTTGGTTGATAACTTAAAAATTATTTCTCCAATTGATTTCCTTTTTATATTTCAATCCAAAATTTCACTGATGAACAAATTCTGCAAATTTTAAAGTCCAAGTGCCTGTTAACATAAAAAAAATAAAATAAAATAATCAGTTACATTAAAATTAGATTTTTTTCTATTTACATTGGATTTACAAGCTACAAAACACATTCTAATAGCTTATAAATTTTCTGATATATTTAAGGATGGATGGTAAATACTGAAAGCTAAAGGAGTATAAATAGAAACTCAAGATGACATGCAACAAATACTTAAAAAGGCCACTGAAAAACAGGATGATAGAGACTTGTATTTGCATCTTATAGGTCAGTTTGGTAAGAATTATTTTAAATTTGTACGTATTTTTTATGTAGAACATACATCTACACAAATATACAAACCTGATCTTGTCATAAGGGAAAAATCACTTACATAAAAAGGTGACTACATTGTTAATAAATATCAGATTTATTTTTATGCTTTAATTTACTATTCTTTCTAATTTTGTAGATATTGCATAATTGGTATATTTGAAAAGGAATATTCAAGTGTACACTGAATTGTGCTAACTATTTTTTTTTTTAATTATAATAAAGAAAAAAAAATAAGATAAATAAAACTTACTTTCCGAGCAAACTGTGGTAAAACAAAAGCCGCTTTGTGGATGGGTGTGTTATAATATTTTAGATCCATGGACTCAATTTCATTATCTGACCAAGTCCTTACAGGATCTGAGAAATTCTTTTCCTAAAAATAAATTTCGAACCAAAATAAAAAAATATTTTACAGAAATTTAAATTTTAAACCAAAACATTAAAAATATCACATGAAAATATAAATCTATCTAAGAAAATTTTTTAAAAATAAGTTAAATAAAATATAATATTCTGATTCAGATGAAATGCTTCAATGCAAAATTTAAGTTATAAACTCATGATTTCTGGAAATTTAATTACAGGATCACATATGTAATATGCAGGTACAAATGCAATAAGAAAATAGGAGAGACAAATATTTACTTACAGTATTGCTGCATAAAATGAATCCAATCTGTCCACCTGCATATGTTGGTATGGTGGTATATGCATAAGAAACACATGGAAATACTGTCCGACAAGTTTTTAGAACACGCTGGATTAAATCTTTGTCTAACCAGAGACATTCACCTGAAATAAATAAAAATTCATAAAAAAAGATTTTGTAGACACACACAAAAAAAAAAAAAAAAAAAAAAAAAAAAAAAATCGCTGACTTTCAATAAAAGCAGAAACAATTGAAAATTAATGATCATTCATGTCAGAAATTCCAATATTTTTTTATATGTATAAATACAGCAAGATAACAATAGAGTAATCAAAAAAATAAGAGTATAACTAGATAGCATTTCTTATACTTGGGAATTTGGTTAAAGTGCTAAGTCAAATCTTGCTATTCTAGTTATTCTTTATTCTTGAGGAGAGAGAGCTGCAACAAAAAGAAAAAAAATAATGAAAGACTAGTAAAAAAAATTAATAAAAAGATACAGTTATTTATTATTTATAATTCAGAACACAATCTCTTATCATTATCATCTGTGGTTTTCTTAAACCATTATAATTAATTTAAATAAACCAAACCAAAAGGCTGGGAAGAAAGAAAAAAAACTGATAAAAAATTAATATTAGATGTGTGCAAACATTACTTTAATAAAAAAAAGATAAAAAGCAGGTAGCCTCTAGTTTTAAAAAGCTAGGTCGGGGGTACATTGTTAGTAGTTAGATATGTGCAAGAGTTACAATAGTTCCATCTGTGAAATTTGGAAACTATTATAATATTACCAGTATAAAAAAACAACTGAAATAAGCTGAAAAAAAGTCAAGATGCTACTTTGCTTGTACATAATGGATGCAGATTAAAATATATTCACATTCAAATTTCTATAAGACTGTATGATGTGAAACTATGTGAACTCATAGGAACCTATATAGAATTTAAAAAAAAAAAAAAAAAAAAAGCTACAATAATTAACAAAAATATAAGATGAATTATTAATATTAATAGACTGGAATTGCAAAATAATAAATGCAAGAAAATATTTTTTTTTAAATTTAGGATTTACAACAGATATAAAATAGAATAGTAAATTTCTTAGATATAACTTCTAACCTCAATAATGGCACATTTTACAATTTATATTAAACATTCCAATCATCCATCAGCTTTTTTAAAACAAATATCTATTTCTGTAAACAAGAGACCTTCAACAGATCCCGGTAATATGAAAATAGTTAAGTAAAAGAGTATGAATATAATAATTGGAATATAAATTTAGAATATAAATTGGAAAATAATAATAAAAATAAGAGGGAGAAATATAACAAGAGATTAATTCTAGCATTTATATCTAGTCATATGTTTGGTATAAAAAATCTATAAAGAGATAATCATACATTGAATCAATTAGGAATATTAATGCAATTAATGGCGAAATCTCTTCATTAACAGATTTAATATAAGCATTAAACTACTAACAATCCACTGAATGATGCGATCTTTATGCATAAAAAGGTTTTTGTGTAATGATGTAAAATGTTTTTATTGTAATTTAAAATAAAAATATAAATATTTTGCTCATCTTCATATGGAGTACTTTTAAAGACAAGGTACTGCAATAAAGCATTTTATTTAATTTTTCTTGTATTTGGACAAGTGTTTTCTTTTCTGGACACAGTATGTAGAAACTGCCCAAATGTTCTGTAATTCTGAGTGCTTTTGGCTACACTTTTAGCCATTATCAAGGATGACTTTATTTTAATTGGGCATATGGGTTGTGAGTATGTTTCTAGAGTTATAGGGATGTTCTATTTTCTGAACATGGTTAGCACATTGTGACAGTGTTCATAGTTAATATTATGAAGTGTTCGCTTTTTCTTTTTTATTATTAAGGTGTCCATTATTTTTAATCTTTTTTTTTTTTTTTAACAGGTGGATGAGGTTATTATATTTGTGTTTTCTACTAGTATGTTTTGTAGTTTTTTTTTTAATTTTTTATTTTCCCAAATACTTTCAGCCTCATCTGAGATCATCTACAGGGATGAATTGCTAAGACAAAAAAAAATTAATGTAATTGATAGTTGTGATTTTTTTCTAAATATGCATGAAACACTCTTTTATATTTTAAATATGTATGAATGTGTTCTGTTATAATTTAAAAATTAACTTTTAAAGCTATTACGTTTGTTCCAGGTTTTTATCTAAGGGAGGTAAGTGTAATTTTTGTAATTATAATTTGAGTATTTTAAGAACATTTGTATTATAGACATTTTAAAAAGGCTATATGATTTTCTTGCTTTCAAGCCATTCAGAAAATGAGTTTAATTCAATACAAGAAACCGAGGAAAATATATTAACAACTTTCAACATGAACTAAGAATTATAAAGAAAAGATACACAAATACTAACAGCGTTTTTAAAAGTCATTCATTTTCTTTTCTTCTTTAATGACAAGAAATGCCAGCTTAGGGAAAAAGTACTAGGAATCATTATTTAAGCAAACATTTTTGTTTTTGCCTCTGATGAAGCCTTAAATGGTGAAATCCATAATGAAATCTATTTTCAATGAAACATTTTCCATTTGTCAAATTTATTAATATGCACAAGAAAAGAAAATTCAGTTGATCTACAGAACTCATGGGATAGGCAGTTGTAAATTTGAAAAATTTAGTGAGCATGTATAAGTGCTTACAAAATAATATAAATATCCTGTAATAATTAATACATTTATTCTTATATGGGTCCCGAAGAGTTAAGTTGAATTTTGCTAAGTGAAGGTTGTGTGTAACCTTGATCAATCAAGGATAAGAAAATATTTTTTAAAAAGCTTTACTGCAAGACATTCCCATGGAAACAGAAAAAAAAAAGTAAATAATTCTCTATACATTTTTTTTAACTATATACATGATTATTTAAAATTCTCTGCCATTGATTGAAACAGAAATTCTTTTCAAAATAAATTTATGGAATAACATCTTCAGAGAAACAATATCCTCACAAACAGATCAATAAACACAAAAATAATTTAAAGCACAAATTACCAATTCTGATTTCACAAAAGGGTTTATACAAGATATAATCTATCATATTAACAAAAAGAAATAAATGCTCTAAATAAATTAGCCAGCAAAATCATCAACTTAAATGTGGAAGCATAGTAATTATAAACACCGATATATACCATGAAAAATAATGTTACTAGCATATAGTAAACCAACAACTATAAATAAGGATATTGAACTATTATCAGTTCAGCACATCTAAAAAAATTCTAATGACTAACTAAATAAAATGAAAGATATTGATATGGCAAACAAGATTGTAGCTGGTTTAGGTATTAAATACCTGTATACTATAAGTACCTCCACTTTTTTGTTAAACTAGAACATATCGTGATAAAAACAAAGTTTTGCCAAAATCTTTATTATTATTAATAAAAGGAAAGACCAAAGTATATGGGTTTGTTTTTTTTCATCAGTGGTGAGCTAAAGATTACTATGGGAATTTTAGCACCATTTTGCAATAAAAAACACATTTTGAAATTCTTGCAAAAATCAATTATTGAATTTTAATGAAACTTTCAAGACGTATTCACAAATGAATGAAATTTTAGAAATTTTTTTTTTTTTTTAATATTTAGAAAATTATGGCTGAAATATTTTTTTTTTTTGTTTACATCCATTATCCTCGCTCAATTAATGGAATTGAAAAATTAAATTTTGTCCTGCTTCATATTTATATTAGTTAAAAGCAGGACTCCTTGGAGAATGTAAATCAATCCCCCCCCACCAAACTGTTACTCATTTGCCAAAATTTACTCTGAATCCTAAAATAAAAAAAATGTAATCAAACTAAGACATTATTTAAGTAGAAAAGCTTTTAATTGTTTATAGGAATAAGATATATTATGGACACTACTGTCTTAAGAAATAAAATTTTCTTGAATAATGAATTTTTATAAATTTTTTTTTTTTTTTTAACTAGAATAATATATAAAGTTTTAAATCTTTTAAATTTCTGGACTGGTAGGTGATATTGTTATTAAATAAAAACTATATTTACTAATCATAAATTGAAAAGTTTAGTACAAATCATCACACACCAATATTTTTAAAAGAACTTTTAATTTCTTTTTATATGTATAATATGCATATTTTCTATTATATGGGGGACCATGCACAACACAACATTATCTGAAAATAAGAGTGATAACTATTTTAAATTTACAGTGAAAAATATTTAAAATTCAATAAACATTTGATTACAGAGAATATTTAAAATTTTTGTGATTACTGAGTACTTAAAAATTATGTCAAGAAGGGGGCTCACATTAATTCAATTACTTTTTTTAACACCTAAAGCCTCCATAGAACATTAGATAAATCTGTCAAACCCATAAATACCGTAAATAAACAGCTACTTTGGATTGATAAAGTAAATAATAGTTGTCTCAAATCAGATTAATTATACTTTAAATCTGCTAATATTTCTCAAATAAAGTTTCAAAAAAGTATCTTATTTTTTGGAAGATTTTATAATAAAGCGAATTACACTGCAATGAAAGACAACTAAAAAAGGAGATTACACATAAGCTATTGTTTTCTTTGTTGTTATCAATGGAACAAGAACAGCCTGTACATTTGGGAAAGCTTATTGAAGTAAATGTGCTTTCCAACAAGATTCAAACCTGCAGGAGAAACTGCCATTTGACCCAACATGTTTTGACCACCCAGCTACAAAGAACTTCATAATCAAACAAGGTTCTATTTGCCTTTAAAGTACATTTTACTCATTTAGATTTTTTCTAAAATCATAATTGCTCAGTTTCATATTTGAAACATAAAGCAATTAAATTCTTAAACTCAATTTCCTAATATTCCATGGTTATAATTTATTACATTGGAATCGTAACCACGATCCAATTCACCAGACCTACAAATTCAAAAAGAAAAATCGGAAAATATAATTCCGGGTATAAAAAAAATAAAATTTTAGTGAGAGTGTATGTGTGGGAGTGGGAGACAAGTGTGAGTAGGAAATGAAAGCTCTAGAGAGGGGTAACAGACGAAAGAACAGGAAGGTCTAAAGGTGAAGATGGGGATTAAAATTTAACAGAGAGAAATTTTAAAGAGAGGAGGTAAAAAACGGTTTAAATGAGTGAGATACAGATAAATATGAATTATTTTCTGATGCATAATTCACTACCGAATTGCTGGCCTAAATTAAAATTAAAAACAGACACTGGAAATGTGGCTATACATTTGCGGTGACACTTCGTACAATAAAAGACGATATGATCTAAACTTAAAATCCAGAAGATGAGAGAGAGAAAAGAAAAAGAGTGAAAGAGATTCAACTAAAAATGAAGGGCATTTATAAGAGAACTGATGTGTAATCAAAAAAATTTGACAAAGCAAGTAATATCACCTACAGGTCACAAATTTAATATAAACATATAAATTAATGAATATTTAATCCAATAAGGACATTATATATATATAACATATATATATAATTATGTGAAAATATATAGAAAATAGGAAGGAACTGGTTAGGTAAATAATCCAAAGTCCCTTAGTATTTTAGTTATTATTTTTAAAAAATAGTGCTCGATACAAAAGTAGAGCATAAATATAATTATTTATTTAAAAATATGATTCCAAATCACTACATAAGAGGTCTCATGTTTCAAAACAAGAGCCGAAAACTTCAATATAATCCTTTAAATTAAATTGAGTTGAAAGTAAAATGGGCTCCGTTCCATCTTCAAGTGAAATTTTTGTTGGAATAACGTATATCTGAAATTTACTTGTTTTAAAATTGAAATCAAAATCCCCATGGTAACAGCTAGGGTGAATTGTCTAAATTGGGTAGGCGAGTGTAGGGTGTTTATAATAAGTAGCGGTATAGAGATACTTTCAAGGTGTCAAGTTGGGGAAAGGTGGGGGTGTCAAGTCGGGGAAAGGTGGGGGTGTCAAAAATGAAACGGAAGATGTATTGGCCATCGTCTAGTTTGCTTGTCTATGGAGATTTATTTATTTATTTTATTTTATTATGAAACGGAATTGTGCATATAAAAAAAGAAAAACTTTCGTAACGTTTGTTTTTGACGACTTATAAAGGGTTATCTTATATGTAAGGTATTTAAACTACTAATTTAGGCTATGGATTATGAAGTGTGTTATGTTGTATGCATGTTTGTAGTTAATTATTCCTACTATGAATCTGATGATTGGGCTATTTGTTAAACAAGTTATATAAATTTTTTTTTTCTAATAATTCAAACCAAAAATCTGATGATGCCTACAAAAAAAACCGTTAACTTGTGTCTATTATTTAATAGATTATTATTATTTAGAAGTTTAATAATGTGCAATTTTTCATGGAGGCACAAAGGGCATGGGTCATCCCAAGCTTTACATATTCTAGCCTTGTCAATAATTTTCCATTTAACTTTTGGTGTCTTATTTGTTTCCTTCAGGTGCCAAAAATATTTTGATAGTGAAGTCTGATTTCGTTTGTTTATATTATTAAAGGAACACTTATGCTGCCTCCATCTATCTTTAAAATTATTCTTCGTGGACCCAATGTATATCATATTAATGCTAGGGCTCTCTGTGGATGAAATAGTGTACATTGGTATACCACAGAATTAATACAACATTTATTTTCTAAAGGGCAGTCTTCTGGGTTTCTACAGTTACATAATTTTTCCTTTTATCGTCTGATTTAAGTGCAGAGTTTTTATTAATACTGTTTTGGCATGGGGTTTGTTCAAGATCTTATTATTGTGTTTTTTATTCGTTCAAGATTATCAGAGCAGCTGTAGCTCAATTTTAGGGTGTTCTTATTGAATATATTACTAAGCTTACTATTGGTGGGGAAGTGTTTATTAATTAGAGCTAAGAATTTCTGTCCTAGTTTAATACTAACCCTTTGGTTGAACGGAGGGGTGTACCAAATGATATTTCTTTTCCTGTTTGAGGGTATATGTTTAATTATTGATGGAGGATGGTTTGACTTCGGGTGTATGTATAAAGGGGTTAGCATTTGGTTTTCTATAAGGTTGGTATGTGTTGCCTGGTAAGTCTAGAGTTACGTTGAGGAAGTTAACCCTTTTCAAATTAGAAGAGACATTTTTTATATCTTGCATTGTTTTTATATTATATATTTTAAATATAATAATATAATACTGTAATATTATACAGTATGACAATACTTTTTTATACTGTATTTTTATACTCTACTAAATATTTGCAGATATATTTTATACTGTATTTTTATTCCTATATTTTTATGTTTTATATACAGTGTACATTATTGTAATATATTTTATATTACAGTACAATTTTTATACAGTTCCATCACACTAGATGTAGTGTGATGCTACAGGCATTACATCATCCTGCTCTGTTACCTCGTATAATAAACATTTGTAGTGTACACATATTTGTGATTATATTAGTGTAAAAAAAAATTAATAATGTGCAAGAATTTATGTATAGTAATGAATACAGTACAATATAGTAACTATAAATAAAGTAAATATTTTATTAAAAATTTAAAGTAAATATTGTATTAAAATTTCTTGAATTAAAAGTAGGTAAAATGTGATAATGCTGAGTTTGTTTCATCTAATCTATGTAAAGTGTGTTTTAGTCTAATATACAGTGCATAATCATTGAATTTTAAATTGATATCAATGGAGTACAGCAGAAAAATGTAAAAAATTTATAAAGTTTAATTTAAGTAAAATAAAATTTATAAAATGCAGGTACAGCAAGTAAAACTATGCAGTAAAATAAACTACACATCCAGTTCAGGTTCATTTGTACATTTCATCACCGCAGTTTATTCCTTTATATTTTTCCATACAGTTATTGTATAATGTGTTAATGTAAATATTACTGTACATGTATAATAAATTTTAAATTTTAGTGGGTAATTTTTTTGATAATTTTTGTAGCCCATGATGTTACACAAGAAGCTGGTTGCTATTAAGAAGAGAGAAAAATATCTATGCAAATTGAAAGAGATCATTCAGAAGCACGAAGAAGGTACCTGCGTTTCTGACCTCGCCAATCTATACAGGTGTTCAGCATCAACAATTTGTGTTATCGCAAAGAAAAATATAAAAGTAAAAAAACTTAATGTAGCCAAGGGAGTTAACATAATTACCAAGCATCATCCAAAAGCCATAGAAGATGTTGAGAAACTGTTGTTGGTGTGAATGAATGTGAGGCAGCTATGAGGTAATTCTATGTCTGAAGATATTACATATCCAAAAGCAAGGGCACTGTATGTGGATCTTATTAGAAAAATATCAGGCATATATTCTGAAGATGAAAATGCATTTAAGGCAAGCTGAGGATGGTTTGAAAAATTTAAAAAGAGAAGTGAGACATGGAGAGTCTGCAAGCTCTGATAAAGCTGCCTTGTAAAAGAAGTGACTGAAGATACAAGCCTGACCCTAAGAGAATTTTGGAAGGATCACTTCAGTATTCTAAATTGATTAAATCTCATTGATAAATCCTAGGAAGGGGGAAGGAGTCACAGTGATATATTTATTTACATTATGTGTGTATAATCTTTTAAAGAAATATTTTATTTTTTGCATAAAATACAATTTTTATTGATTATTATATCAATATTTTGGTGGTTTGGAAAGAATTTAATTTCTATTATATTAAATGGGAAAATTTTTTCAACATACAAAATTTCCAGTTACAAATCCACTTCTTAAATTCATAAGTTGAGGTTCCACTGTATTTACTAAGCTTAGCTTTGGTACAAAGACAAGTATGGAATACCCAGTAAGGACCAAAGTTATTATTTAATCCAAACTTGCTAGACATCCTACAGTAGGGTAGGAAACAATAATACAAACCTTGATTGTGAATAAATACAAACCTTGATTGCACATAATACCTCCCGGCTTCAAGGCTTTCATTATATGTTGATAAAATGTTATTCCAAAGAGACCTTCAGCTGGTCCTGAAAAGAAAAGTAATATTTTTAATTCTTTAAAAAAAAAAAAAAAAAAATGAATAAAAATAAATTTTGTGAATTCTGATTCTGAATTCATAATGATGACACTATGTCATCATTATGAAATTTTTTGAATAAACGTCTTAGTATTATTGTTACTTTTTATCACAACATTCTAATCCGATACATTCTCCAACCATTGAACAACTTGAAATAAAAATTAGTTTCCAATAAAACTTAAATTTGGCAATTAAGCTTCATGGTTGGGCAGGTTTCAAATCTGTATTCATATTGGCACCTCCTTTTCTCTACTGTTTTGTTCACATGCATGTCTACATATTTTAATAGGACAGACACATAATGCCTGTTAAGCATTTTGGGGAGTTTTTCCTGGTGTTTAATTATGTTTAAGGTCAAATGGAAATTTGTAAAGTAACTTGCCAAAATTGTCTAATGTTCATTGGTCATTTAGTTGACAGAAAGTCGAGAAATAGCCAGTATTCCATTCTGATGTCATTCATGACGGTTTTGTGACAACATTCTCTGATCGTTTGTCACTCACTGCACCTGTGATGACATCCAAGGTTGATTGTATTTGCATATACACTCAACTCGCTATGTGCATAGGTTTGTCTGCTTGGCTGGGATTGCTTTCAACCAATAATGATGACAAATTTTTTTTAAAGACATTGGTTGGGAGTTCACAACAATACTATTTCTCACTTAGCAGTTCAGCCAAAGGAAAAGATAGCTGGCTATCTCCCTAACTTCACTGGCCTTTGGGTCTGACAACTCCTGATTTCTCACTACTGGTGCTTCTGTCATTAGCCACTGGCAGCTTTAACTCTTCTGGTCACCTACCTACTTCTCTCATGGCTGGACCCACTTTCTTCAACTTCCTGCTAATAATCCTGGGGTCCCACCCGCTTTCATCCAATTGTCTTCAGAAGAATTCTGACCACCCCAGAGCCACATGGCTGGTCAAATCTTCAAAAAACTGCTTTTATGATTATCTAAAACATTTGTAGCTCAAAACATGGAATTCTACATAGTCCCACCCACTAAAAAAAACAATGCAGATGGACCCCAACCGCCTCTGAAGGTAGTTAAATTCAAAGAGTGATAAGTTCTGTGCAGGCCCCAGCCCTCTGAAATATTGTAATGTAGCTGAAGGCAGTTAGCAGCCCTTCTCTTCTGTTCAAAGCATACAAAGAGAATTTCAAACACCTCCAGAAAAACATCACATTACAGGAAGGGTTACACTCCAGATATTTCAAAGAGAAAAACAATATAAAAAAAAAATCTAAACAAGTCACAATTTACAACACAACAGGAAACACAAAACTATAAAAACGAAGAGTCTCATCAAAGTATACATACGTATATATGAGTAGACCACAACAATGTTCATCCTCAGTCCACTGTTGGATTCCTGTGTCATATAAAGTAATCAGGCACATGCAAGGGTTAAAATTTCCTTTTTTTTTCTTTTGGAATAGAGGGCTACAAAATGTCTTTTTTTTTCTTCTTTGGATTACACGCATATAGTGGGGAAATTGTAGCCTCTCTCCACCCTGTCTGACCCTTGGACAATAGAGAGTTCCATTAATCTCCTCTCCTCACCTCACCTACACATACTCTCACCAGCTCATTTTGTACCCTATGCTTTTCAGCCAACATCTCCCATAACCCACTAAAACCATCACTAGCATTATGATAACTGACAACCAAACTATAATATTTGCTGTTGGCTCCCACTCAGTGGGGTGATTTCTGCCTACCATTAACTAATTTGTGTAAACCAAACTGGGGTAATTTGCATGTAGTTATATTTGTTTTCCTTATTAGGGGCTCACACAGCCCTGTATACTTGCTAGTCAAAACATCTAAGGCTAGAAATAAATCCTGGGTTTCAAATTTTTCTTCTGCTTCATAGCATGGTGGGAGAGCTGAAGTTTTCCCAAAGGTAGTGCAACCCATTTGAAGTTTGATAATGGCCAGGCGGTGGAGTAGCTCTTACAGTCACTAAGTTTTCCTATGCATACTCCTAATAAGTCCATTTCCCAGTCTATGGCCAATACATTACTAATTTGCTTCAACCCTTCTAGGTAACTCTTACTTAATTATCCATTCTAATCTGATAATTATCACTATGACAAATTTCAACACACCAGCTGAGATTATGAGGACAACAAGGACCTCATACCGGGTACCACCAGCACTATTAGCATGACCTGCTGAAAAATTCCAACCAGTCTGTAGGGCATAATTCTGAACTGGTACAATGCAATGTGACAGGCAAATTCAACCTTCTGCTTATCAGCTTTGTAGGGGGCTACTTGCCAGTAGCCAAACTCCAAATCAAATATCCCCCAACTGCCCCTTGTATATAGTGGGGTCCAGTATAGTATTAAACTTTATAGGCAGGTGATTATCTATGTCTACCATCTTTATTGTTTCTGTTTAGGCCTAAGCCAGCATCTATATCAGTTATCACATCTCCATTGTCCTTGCTACTCCCTTTGTGTGTATGTGGAGTTAAGATATCTACCGCCCTGATTATGTAATTCTTATAGCTACCTTCACTGTCCTCTGGATATTCTAAACCCACCCCCACCCCTGGTAATAGCTGGTATAGCCTCCCTCACTTTCTCTTCCTTGTGGACCCTTATTGTTCTAGTAGTACTACTAGCTATTATTGGGACAACCCATAATGTCATCTTCCACTGCAGGCTCCATTAGAGCTAGTTCCCTTAAAAATGAGGTTCACCTTTTTGGGCAACCTGATGCATTTTCCTCCCCAGCTAAAGGAAGCCTCCCACTACAAGAGATAGCTATGCATGGGTATAGAATAACATCCTTGGTAGCTTTTATGCTGATTTCTCTGCCCTTCCTTCCTCCTAAAGATATTTTTTCCCCCAATTTCAGCAGTGGAAGTGCTGTGTTGAGGTTTATCTGCACTTCATTACTTTGATGCCAGTCTCTACCTAGTATCATTGATCTATATTTGCTGCATTGTGACTGCCCCTCCTACCTCTACAGGAAGGTGTACTAGCAATACTAGTATCTCCCTTTTGTCTGCCTGAAATGTTTTCAGTTTTGCAACATTTAGTTAGTGTTCTCTAAACCCTAGCTGAAATTAATTCTAGCTCTAACCATAGACATTGATATCCATTAATATGACTATTTCCTTTCCCCAATTCTTGCCTTACATGTTAAATTGAATTCCTAACCTAGCAGAGTAAATGCATGCCTCCCCTGGGTATAGTCTTTTCTTAGGTGACCTGACTGTCCACCCCACCAACAAATCAATTGCTTGGGACCTAGGTGAGATCTTTGCCTATTCCTCTTAGGTGAGTGGAAGTCTATTACTACAACTACTACCAGCTTGACCACAACTCCAGTGTTCCCTTCTACTGAGATAGGGTCTCTTTCTTTCCTTAACAAGCTATCTCATCCCATGTGTGTGCCTTTGGGAAGATTCCAAACGCTCAAACAGTTTACAAATCCTTTATGCAACCATAAATGCTTCTGCAAGTGTTTTGGGAGCTGTCCTAGCTACATCAGTCCTTACAAATGTATTTTTAATTGCATCTATATAGTACTCTGTTAGTTGTGACTGGACACTCCCACCACCACCACAAAAAAAATTGATGAATGTAACTCCTGCTCTCAAATGAATAACAAATATCTACAATTTGCAATCCAGCAAATACTGCAATTATTCATTTGAGAGTTTCAAAATTCGCATTTTCAATAATTCAAAGAGATTAATAATAGTTCACTCTTCCTGATAAAAAGGTTACTGGGTTATCTAAATATGTCATTTTTTTAGAGCATATAATCAATTGTACAAAGTTATTTTTTTTTAAAGGTCAGTATATATACAAATAAAAAAGTGAGTTTGGGAGAAGATTTGTTCAGATATTTACCAACTGGGTCTGGTGAATCTGTAATGATGACATCAAATTCCCCATGAGATTTAGCCAAATAATCCACTCCATCAGCAATGCATAATTCCAGTTTGGGATGAGATAAACCAATAGCCATATCTGGTAGATATTTCTTGCTGATTTCTACTACATCCTAAACAAAAAGAAATTACTGTTGAAATATTTATGTTCATATATATATATATATATATATATATATATATATATATATATATAATATAAATAAAAAAAAAAAAAAAAAAAAAACAATTAATTTTTAAGCATATCAAAGAAATTCTCATAGCACAAGGCAATAAAAATTGTTGATAAATCAGTATATATATATATATATATATATATATATACACACACACACAGAGCTAGTGGTCCGCTGGCAGGCCACTGATTGCAATACCAGTGGTCCTCTGCTGGTAGTCCACCAGTGGTAATATTGCTGAGATGAACATGCCAGCAGTCTGACAACAGTAAACACTAGTGATTGGTGGTTTGTGTGTAGAATATATATATATATATATATATATATATATATATGTGTGTGTTTGTATGTATAATATATATACACAGACAACACACTAACATTCTCTCAATACAAACAAAAATAGTAATTGATATGACAATTATAATTTATCAATTTGAAAACACTTAAAAAGAAAAATTATGGAGAAGAACGGTTCTGCAATGGTCCCTACTTGTATATCAATTTACTAAAATTAAATGAAACTGATAGAATTATCAAGTTATGTTTATTTTAAAAACAATTTTTGAACAACATTATAAAGATTTTTTTCTTTCTAATTGCACTTACCTCATCAATTTCACACAAAACAACTCGTTTCACAGACGGATGTTTTACTACCTCTCTGACTACACCACCATCACCTCCACCAATAATGAGGACCTAAAAAAAATAAACCAATAATATAATTATAACTTCATAAAAAAAAGAAAAAAGTAGGTTCTACTTGCTTAAAACTGGTCAATTGCTTCCTATTTATAGAATTTGTTATATTTTGATAAAATTCAGATTTTAAAAAAATTTTTTGTTTGTACCACTTCCCAATTGTATAAAATTCTAGCTTCTAACACACTGGCTTGTTGACTAAAAACATTACAAATCATACCCTTTGACTGAAAGTAGGAAACCAGTGTAAAATCACATGTCATTTAATCCAAATTGTTTTATAAAAATATGCAAATTTACTCACATTTTCTGGAGAAGGATGAGAATTCAATGGCAGATGAGCAATCATCTCTTGATAGGCAAACTCATCTCTTTCTGTACACTGAATAATCCCATCTAGGACCAGCACATTCCCAAATGTTTTACTATGCAAAAAAAAAAAAAAAAAAAAACAAAACATTATGTGATCAAGGAAAAAACATTGGATTAAATGCATTGACAAGAAAGGAGTTTTTGTTGATTGTGATGTGTAACCTATTTGAATACGCAGTATACATTTCCAGTGAGACAGCCTCAAGAAATAGTGTAAATATATGTTTATTAAAAAGAAAAAAAAAATCATGAGCAAACACTTTAACATTTTAATAGCAGTTTGGATACACATGCAAATGATACGAATAAAAGTGTAAAAAATTTGTGACAGGTTTCATCATTTAGAACTTCAGACTCAAGTGTTTTTTTCTATTGATGTAACTACACATG